>JAUZNJ010000028.1:238107-269321 GCA_034780135.1 Jordanella pulchra | reverse complement strand
ATAGTTTATTTATAGTTATAGTTTATATATATAGTTTTGAGGCATGTAAATATGTATATGTATGAAAACCAGAGTAGTTATGAAAGATTTGGCCTCATTTTTTGATTTACCAGAAACTGCTGCCTCACACTAACCATAGGCGTTCATATTAAATCTGCAGACTGCACATACTATAGCTGCAGCCTGGTTCCAGCTGAGATGGACCTGTCATGCTGCTCGTGTGTATTGTCCCCTTCTTTTTTACAGTGGAGCCAAAAATTAAAATCATGACATTTTCCACAAAATACAGCGCTGATATGAAGCTGGCCTTAGGGTGGAGGCCTGTGGACCTGGCAAGCTTTAGACCTTGTGTTAAAGTCTCTTCATCAGTTTTGCATGCCTCATTTTAAACAGGCACTGCATCTGTTTTGATTCATTGCGAAAGCTCGATGTCAACCACTTTAGCTTGTTCTCTGTCAAGACAGGCCATATCGGCCACTCCCTGACTCTATAATGTAAAGACGCTGCGCCATCCGGTCAGCGCTTTAATGTATCCTGTAAAGTATCTCCCTCCTTCCTCCTCCTGACCAGCGCTGCCATTTGTTCTCCTGATAAAACTGTCATTGCTGAGGCTGATATCTGACCTCTACACTGACTGCTGGCATAAATTAGCCTTGTCCTAATATTGCAATTTCTTTCACTTCACTCAGAATCAAGGTTTTTGACATTTCTCTTAGAATAATAGGCTATTGTACACACGGGCACTTTTTAAATCAAACTGTACGGTGATAAAAATGTCAAGGCCAGTTTTTTTTTTTCTTTATTTTCTCTCTCTCTCACTCTTTGCACAGCTGGCTTTTTCAGGTGAAGTATATAGAGTGTCATCACTGTCAGAATTGGCATTCATATCAATACTTTTAGAATTGCAGTCTTCTACCTGTCACGCTCCACACGTTGGCGGGGCTCTGCTGGAGTATTGTATCAGCTTTCATTGCACGCTGGTTAACCAAGACTTCCCAGCACAACAGAGAGAGAGAGAGAGAGAGACACTGTGACTGTCACCGTGTCACAAGACAGATCTTCTGTCTGAAGTGCTGAGGAACAATCCTGTCCAACTCAATCTCACTCATTACTTTGTGCTCAAGAAAGTTGCAAAAAGTAGCAGAGATCAAGCAAAGGAATGCCAGGGATGATTAAATGATCAGGTGAGATCAGATGGAGGCCTCCAAAATTCAGAGGGATCCTCTCTTCAGCAGCTGACACTGAGCTTAAAGGAGGATAATGATGGGTGAGAAAGCAGCTCCCACAAAGCAACACTGTTGGCACACTGGGGAAGGTGTGGAGATGTTGTCACAGGAAAGACTGGATGTGTGTCAAAACAAGAGCTTCCAGCTCCCTGTTATGCAGCTCTGGCTCTTTGCTCTGTGATATTACTCCCATTCTTACCTCCTCTCTGCACACGGCTTGTCTGTCCCTACGGTCTTTCACTCTCTTTTTTTTCACCTCCTTGTTTTATCTACTTACATACATAACTCCTTTCTTTATCCTGTGCCAGATACAAAGCAGATCTATATAAATTAGAGTTCATGTCTTCAAAGTAGTCCTTTGTGTTGCAGTTTGTTTTTACTGCGCTAATTTGATTTTAACCTGAGCAAATTTCATGGGAACATAATACTTTTGATCAATGCTGTAATTGTGTGAATATTTTAGGCTTTGTTCCCAGTTTTGCCATAATTTGATGAGGAACTTCTCCATAATTAGATATTCAAATTAGGAGTATGTGTCAATATGGCTCTCCTTGCCTGGAATGAGGATTAATCGTTTTCAAAACTCCAGTGGCCGACATAATGTGGACCCAAACACTGCTGTTGATTAGCAAATGCTTTTGCCATGTTTTTGTTTTAAGAATTTGTTCTCTAGTTGATTTGCCATATGCTACTCTCTCCAATGCACCTGAAATTGCTTTTAGAAATCAGCAACTCGGATTGAGGTTTTTTTCTTTTTTTTTTCCAGTTTTCAGACGGATGGGAAAATCCTCCCAGAATGTTGCCTTTACACTGTAAAATAAGATTTTCAGGACTTTAAAATATCAGGCATTGAATTTTTGAACTTGTCAAGCATCTTTGTTTAAACTTAAAAAAAAATGTAACTTAAGTTAGTTCAGTGAAACACTGTTTATGTTATGATACGCTTATATCGGGCTGTATTATGAATGACTGCTGTATGTAAACATAGTGAAACTTAGGAACTGGCTTTGGTATCTAATAGAGAACATCTCGGTTCTTTGATATTACTTGTTAATGCTTACATCCGACTCGCTAGCTGAGCTTCCTAGCCCTCAGGCAGTTTTATATATATATTTATGGTTGTAAGGAAAAAGGTTTATATGTCAAACTGATTTCAAAGCTGTGTAACTATTTTATATTGTACTTTATTTGCATTTAATGTGTCATAAATTATTTCAAATTTGTTGTTCCCTTCTTAACAAGAGGGAAAACCAGACAAGCAAAATGCTCTCAATCAAAACTGAGTACATTTTTCTTTTGTTATTGTGCATTTAACACTTCAAAAGTGTATTTTGCCTGTTGTATCTCTACAGTATCTACTCTAACATATTGAATTCAAAATAGGCTCTGGCAAAATGTGTGCAGCCTGGCTAAAATCTAGCAGCTTCTATCAACCTTTCCATGAGCTAATCTTATTGTGTTTCATCTTCCTATATAAACAAATGAATAACAAGTCTTAACGCCATTTTCTTTGTTCCTTTGTTTATTCTTAGTATTGGTTCGACAATAACAAGGCACAGCACAACCCTTAAAAGACATTTCAACCATATGGCTCTACTTTATCTGCTCATGTGATGTCTTTGTGCTTTGAAAGAAGTGTACCTTTTTTTTCCCGAGCAATGGGATCAACCTTTGCGAGGTAAAAGAAATCTCCGCTAAATGTGGCAGTTGTTCCCCACAAGATTGATGCCAACCTTTTAAAAATTCACCATTGGCCCGGATTTAACATGGCCAAATGCTGATGTAAATGAGGTGGAGAAAAGTCGACCCTTTCACTGCAAATAAATCTGAGTTGCAGGCTTCATCTCATAAATACCACAGCCTGTCACAATTCTTGTTTTATTGCTGTTGATGGAAATTATTGCGTTTATTTATCTCGTCCGTGGAGATAAAGCTCTGAAAGTCACAACTCAAGGTGTGGCGCACTCAGAACATGCAGATCTAGCCAGTGAATTAAATTTCGTGAGTGTTTTAGTTTACCTCCCACCCCCTTTAAACAAAAAGGAATAATAATTCCCCAATAGATAGACAATATAAAGAACAAAATACATAACTGCTTTCATTATTTTCACCATGATTTTGTTTAATCTTCATTCGAACCGCCCTCTAATCAAAGCTTTTAAATGCAACTTCTAACTTATCTTTATTATAATTTCATTTAACTCTACAAACCCATCCTGGAAATTTTTTAACATCCAAAGCATGTCATGTTAAGCAGCTCTTTCTCAAAGCTGTGATTTTTTTTTTTTTTTTTCCCTGCTTGCTGCAGATTTATCGATCCGTGGGGGTGAGTCACAGGGCGTAATTCATGATAGCTTGATTGATGAGGATTTCAATCTTATATGGTTTGTTAACTTCAACTACCCACAAAGTGCATTCTGTGCTGTTTTCTGTAATACAAGGCCATGAAAAAGAAGAAGGAAAAAAAAGAAAGAAAACAGTCTTCCCTTTGAATAATGGAATCTCTCAGTTCCTCAGAATTAACAAGATCCCGCTCCAAAGGTCTGTTCAAGCCCCTGGGCAGCTGAGGCACTGTTGAACTTCTACCATGTTTCCCCCGCTCTGAATTCACTTTAATCCAATGCTCTTTTTTGCTTCTAGACAGTTCAGAAAGTACTTGTGTTCAGAGGGAAATTAGATTTTTGAATACATTTATTTAAAAACGTCTGAGCTACATCTCTTGAAATAAGTCATTTGACAGGCAGAGTTTCTTTCTATTTTGTAACTTATTGAATTTCAGAGGTTATTTAGTATGTTTTATTGACTTTATGAACACTCCTTTTTTTATTCCTTCCAGCAGGACTGCCACCAGCAGACAACAACATGAGCTGCTGAACGCTGGGATCTACACTATGACAGGTAAGTGATGACACTAATAGGTTAATTAAATTTAGAGATGAGTTTACTATTAACTCTAAACAGAGACTAATAGATTTCATGTTTTAATCTCTACTTCTCAGCTGCAGTGATCAGATAATATTGGTCTCCTATAGATTGTAGATCTTTTCCTTATAATGGTAAATTTTAAGCATTCCTTACACTTTTTCACATTTTTAAGCTTAAATTTGTTGCCATCTCTTGTTCAATATGTTTTACTGCATTTAAAAAACTAATCTAAAAATATGTACAATTTTTTATTAGAATATGCTTATTTATGCTTCATTTGAGCAGATAAATGAAGAATGAGGATTTTATCCCTTAAAATAAGATAATTTGATATTAAGCAGTTAAAATAAGACAATAGACTAGTACTCATTTTCTAATTTTAAAATTAAATTGTCTTATTTTATTTGCAAATTGTCTTACTTACCAGCTCAAATCAAGGAAAATACAAATACTCTAAAAAAATAACTTACTTATATTTAAGTGGTTGCTGTGTAATCTTTTCTATAACCTCACAAGGTTTATTTTCCAAGTATAAGTTTAAAGCAAGCCTTTCTCATATTTAATCTACATATGTTTCACAAGGAGTGTCTCAGAGATGGATACTGTACAGAGCTTTGCTTATCTTGGGGAACGTGACTTCCCAGAGGAGCTGGGCATTAACAGCTGTCACAGATGATCCATCACATAACAAACTTGCATGTGTACCTCTTGTGCACTGGATACTCCTTTTGTCTCGCTCGAGGTGAAACTCCATCCCTAACAAACAGCAATATGCCCCATGACTAAAACTGGAAAAGGTAAATTTGTTAGAAAACGGCGCTTAGCTCTGACAGCCTTAGCGCCACAAAGCCAGAGTGGGCTGAGATGCTGGAGGCTTTAAGGCGTGTGTGAGCTATGGTGGGTGAATGTGGCAGGCAGATTTTTTTTCTTATCTAGCTGGAGAGAGACACCATGTGGTGAGGATGCCTCCTGCTGCTCCAGCAGAGGCACGTGCTTCAAATGGTAAACGATGCACCCAGCCTGATTAACACAAGTCTGCTTTTAAGAAGCTTCTAGAATCAAACAAATGGCATTTAATCAAAGTTTATGAAAAACAAAGATTGTTTTATTTCTAAGTAAAATTAAAAAGTAGAGATATGACTTCATTAAGGTTTTAGAAGTTACTCTGACACATAGTGCACAGATGAAGCAGACAATACTCTGCTGAACATTTTGTGGCATTTGGTGTGAGATTCATCCACTGGGACAGAGTCTGAGCGACAACGGAGAGCGAGCACATACTCCACAGTATTCTGCCAGCGCTTATCATTTATCTGCAGAGAAACTGTCCTCTGCAGGTGCACAGACTCCCCCTTCTCCTCCTAACGAACTGAAGCAGTTTTAAAGAAAGCACAATAAGGGTACTTCAAGCTTTATTTTTTTCTATTTTCTCTTTCAGACAGTGTTCTGATCAGCATCACTTTGAATGTGAAAGAACACAACTTCCCTTCATTAACAATGTGATAGCCTGCAGACCAAGTGTGAGGTCGTAGCCGACAGCCTGTTTGTGTTAATTGTTAGCCCGTGTGAGTCGGTGTGTGTGTGTGGATGTGTGTGTGTTGGGGTGGGTGTGAGGGGGCTGACAGCTGGCCAGGTTTGAGTTGGTCTAAAACCATGTGCGCTCTGTCAGGGTTGTACAGGCGCCTTCTTTAGGATTGATGAATTACCTGCTTTCTTGATTAAACCCTCCGTCACTTCCCAACAAAACAAAATCCCAAACACACACAAAAAAGAAAGGGTATAAAAAAAAATAGAAAGATGAGTTGAGAGGAGAGGTAACATGTCTGGGAAACCTGTCATCTGCAGTCACATCATGTTCAGAGGTGATGTGCAGAAGCTTTGACATTTATTACCCGAATATTAAAAACTAATTCACATTTATTTTGAAGCCCTCCATCACTTGACAGTTCAGGCTCATTTGAAAAGTTATCAAGTGTTCATAGCAGCCCCCCCCCTCATTCTCTTTCCCAACCTTTTTACTTTCTCTCATCGAAAACATTGCTTTGATCTGTGCCAACTCCCTTTGCCAATTAGGTCTATTATTCAAGCATTGACAGTAAATCTCGATATTTTACAGAGATTTTTTGGTGCGTTGTTTATGCATTAAAAATTCTCATATTAAACCTCTTTATGCATGTTGGATTGCAGCCTGCTTTTATTACCAGCTTAGCAAATGCATAGCATTCGGCAGTCGTCCACCTGATAAAAAGTTAAATCTAATAAAGAGAAATACATCTGCATATCTATAGCATTAATCAAAAACAAACACTGACATTGCCCCTGATCTAACATAATATGGAGAGCAATTATTTCCCTATCCATTAGAGGAACTTCAATTAACAGACACTGGACAGATCATCCTTCAGAGGGGGGTAAAATGGAGGTTCAAAATTAACTTGGGTTTGCAAAATATCTTGGCAGGATGACAGTGATTTTTGATTTTCAGGAAACAATATTGGAATTCTTATTAAACTATGTGCATCTGCTTTTAATTTGCTCCAAATAATTGGAAAATGCAATAGAGCTTTCCAATTAAAGCTCCACTTTATACTGTTTAATAATACCCTCATAATATTATAGCTTATGAAATGACAGGTGAGTTGGTGTATGAATAAAACATAAAGCCCTGTAATAAGAGACAGAAAAAAATCCCAGAGACAGTTGTTGGGGGGCTTTTAAATGCTCCACATAATTTGCATATATTAATCTCCTCTTTTCAGCCTTATCAAGTATTCCACTGTATTTGAAGTTAAAATAGTCATGACAGGCAGGGGTACGCTTCGTTTTTCCAAGGATTTATTACTTGTATAATTCTGGATCTTTAATAAGCCAATATGACTGATCCTCTGAGTTCTGTGGAATTTGGTTAATTGTTCCAGATGGTACTCACTGATTATGCAAAATTACTTTCTTTCTCCTCTTTTTTTTCCCTCTCCCCCCAACTACACGATTTCTTGATTGACTAACATGAAGAAAAAAGATTATTTTTGGCGCAGCACTTTCATTAAGAGGCTTCTCATCAGGTTTCAAACAAAAGTTCCATCTTATCTCCCCCGTGTAGTTCTAGGCAAGACTGTGCAGAGGGAGGAGATCAGCCAGCTCTTATCTCCAACCATGATGAATCTCAACTGCTTCTGCATGGCTGGGGTTATATTTTAGAATAACACAATTCTTTAGGCTGAAGGATTAAAAAACATGACCTCAGGATAGTGACATAAAAGTTTTTATCAATGTATGCCATCCTCTCCTCACTCCCTTCTCCCTGTTTTCTACATGAGAGATTGATGAAATTACTAAGCAGTTTGTTCCGTCTCCTTTTTGCAGCTTCCACTCTGTCCATGACTTGCTAACATTCTGTTTTGCATCAGCTAAACTGAGCTGAATGAATCATTTATGGAAGTGTTACGGGGGAGGCTCGGGCAGATTTACTGCCACGCTTTTACTTAAGATGGAAAGAGATTTCTATGAAACTGATCTTGATGTTTGAAGCGATGCCAAAGCTTGCATCAAGACATGAAAGGAATGCTCTTAAAACCCATGTTTTGCTTCTTAATTTCCCTGGTCAGCAAAGGGGAAACTAGGGGAAAGTGTTGTAGGGGGAGAACAGTATTTACACCTAATGCATTCACATACACACGTACTGAAACAACCTCCAGATAAGAAATAATATAGAGTGCTGAATTTCATTATAGTAAATCTGAGGCAAATAAATCAATGTGTTTAAATTTGCTATAATTCTGAGTTTGAGCTTTATGTTTTTATTTATTTATTTTTCATCATGACATAGCAGATTAGCCTCAATTATTTAAAGTCGGGTGTTGCTGCTGAGTATGTATAAAAATATACCGCACGATCTGAACCTAGAAATATCACAACACTTACAGGAACAATAACTTGTTTTTATTTATGATTATTTGTGGCACGTAAAAATCTGTTATACTCTCCTCAGTAATCAATTTAATCTTTATCGAACGCTTACTATAGTTGCTGTCCATATGTTTTTATTAATTGCCTGTTTCCAGCGGTATTTTTAATATTTATCTTTGGTTGTTAGTTCTAAGGAAGGCCTCCTTGCCATCACCCTAACCTTTACCCGTTCCAGACTTCCTTTGATTCAAGTTGTGGCTCCGGCACCTTAACATCCTTCAGAGAGAGGAGAGATGTTGGTGAAATTAAAAAAATGACCTCCTAAATTTGCAATGGGTATCAATAATTGTTGGTTTAAATTGTATAATTCTATTGTTCTATTTGCTATTAGTTGTTTGTTCTTTAACTTTCTTTTCTGCATAATCCTAAAACATTTGAAATTGTTGAAAAGGTTATTAACATGTATTGAAAAGCATTTGTGCTCCAAAATGGGTACCTATTCTTATGAAAAAAAAAGTTTTAAATGTTTTTAGCAGGTCCTATAAAGCTGTTGAGGTGTGTGAAGTAAGATTTTATTGATGCATGACAGAAGGAAGACTGTCATATTTTTTATGGAAGATAAAGTAGAATAAATTGACATGCATCAGCTTTCTTTTTCCCACAGTCCGTTTAATGACTTCAGACATTATTGTTGCATATTCAAAAAAACGAAAAAAGAAATTCAATAAAATGTGACCAGAGTCAATTGCATTGAAATACAGCTTTGAATAATTACTTTTATTCATCCCAAATGTCAGACTGGACTATCCAGGTTTGGCAGCCAAACACGATCACTCCCAGTGTGATGGCGCCATTACGTTTTTGAGGATCAATCCTGTCTAAATCCTAATGGATTTTTTGACTGGAGCCTTGAAGCCTCAAGGCATTTCTGGACCATTATTACAGTCAAATAAGGGACTTTAAATGACTTTGCATTTGGCCAGACTGGACTGTGGAGTCTCATCCCTCATTGCTTTCTAGCCGTCCCTGAGATAGAAGCAGTGCTCCATTAGTTTCGGTGTCCAGACGTGGACAGCCTCAATGGATGGGCCTGTCATGGCTCTCTCATTTGCCCCCATGTACAGCAGGGTTTGTTATCACACATCTAATTAGAACTTGATAAAAAATATTTCACAAAAATCCAGTCATTAAATATAGTTTAAGGAGATTTATGGTCAAATATGCCTTAAAGATCTTTTAATGGCTCTGCTGACTTGTTAAGTTTGTAATTAATGGTCTTCTAATACAAAGTGTGGTGTGATTTAGAAAGCACAATGAGATTCTGGGAATGAAGTCGTTTTGGAAAAGGGCATCTGGGGCTCCCAGAAGCCATATTAAATAGTTCTGCTTAGACTGCTCTGCTTAGAACCATAAAGTCTGCTTTGAAAAGTTCAAACACACCAGTGTTTTTACAAAAATGAGACCATTTTTATGCTGCGGTGCACTGAATATTGCTTGATTAAAAAGTAACATTAAAAGTCCCTGCCTTTTCTATAAAACCACATACATTTTTTAAATCCAAAGCATAACAGCTTTACTTGAAGAATTGAGGATATTTCTTTTTAAGCTTCTTTTAGTCTGGCAGGAAAGCTAACAAGCAAATGCGTGTGTATTAAACTGTAAATGCATTATACTAAGAAACACTCCTCTATTTCATCAGGAGAGTAATGGTGTACTTATTAGCATAATTAATGACAAATGGCAGTGCAGCATTGGTGAATTGGTTCTGGGGGATGATGAATTGGTGAATGCCCAGGTTAGTGGCTGCCAAGGAGGCCTCTTTGGCTGTCATCCCTCCTGCTTCCGCTCTGGCGCAGTTCATTACTCACCATGTGAGATGCCACATTACATTGCCCGGTACTGTGAGCATGGAGAACTTAATAACGCCACCCACAACCATGAAGGCCCGCTGCTTTACCCACAGTCCAGAGGGCAGGTCTCTCTGCGAGGGCTTGGATTTGTGAGGTGCAGAGGCTGCATGGGAACCGTCTCCTGCAGCTCCACTGATCAAAACAGATCACATGTCAGTCACTGCTTCACGGGAGTTGGAACCATGTGACCCAGTCACCAGAGCTACTGAGTGTTTCTTGTTAGGATTTCTTGGGGCTCGCCACATCCCTCCTATCATTACGGGTTAGTTTGCCCACAGAACCGCTAATTAAGAGGGGATTTGTGTAATTGTGCCTTCTGCTGCGTCCCATCCGGCACATGCAATTTACTGCCAGCCCTCTGCCAGCTTTTACACTTGTCCAGAGAGGCGTACGCCATTTATACACACATTCTGCTGCACATTTACCAGCAGCAACAGCTGGGGATCTATGCCAGTGGCATAGCAGTGTCTCTGCACTGCTGATTAAACTCTGATCGTCAACTTTATTTCAGGAACGCTCTTAGTAGCAGACTAGCAGAAAGGCTCCTTGTGACATTTCTTAAAGGTTAATGATTAGAATAACTGAAATAGGTTCCTTAACTATAGTAGTTTACAAAACTATACAAAACCCTGATATTTTTCACATTTTTTCATATTAAAAGCATAGACCTCTATGTTTTTTATTTGTATTGTTATATGATGAACCTCACGTAGTGTTGTAAAAAGTTTAAAAGGTCCAAAAAAGTTTGAATTCAGTGCTCTTGCATTAGAAATTTGTAGGTCACCATTTGCTACAATTACAGCTGCAAGTGTTTTGGGTCGTCAGTCCTTGTAGAATCTTAAAAATGACTGAATTGATTCAAGCAAGCTATGTCAGCTGGTTTGTCTAAGCTTAGTTGTTAAATGTGAAATGTAATATAAATTTACTTTTAACATAATGGCTAAGGTATAGAGATAAAATTAAGATCATTAAGCCCAGGATTGTAGAATTATGTTTATATAAACTGTGAAGTTAAATTTAACGGATGCTAATAAGGGTTAATCATCCCAGTTTAGTCCAGTTTAGATAATGTCTTTGAGTAGCATTAACGTTATTGGATTTCATTGATGGAATTAATATACTTGTCCCGCAGTTAACAATCAAGATTTGTGGAACCACTTGACCTACTGTAAATGGGTTAAGCTAA
The DNA here is from genome assembly GCA_034780135.1 of Jordanella pulchra. Taxonomy (NCBI): domain Eukaryota; kingdom Metazoa; phylum Chordata; class Actinopteri; order Cyprinodontiformes; family Cyprinodontidae; genus Jordanella; species Jordanella pulchra. The sequence goes on along the minus strand of JAUZNJ010000028.1, from coordinate 258,168 downwards.
TGCAAAATTGATTTTTTTTTAAGGATTTTTTTTTTATTTTTTATTCTTTAAACTTATCTAAAAAATAACAAACTTCCTTAAAAGGGAGTCCAGGTACAAGAACAGTTCAGTGAGTCAGGATCAACAAGGACTAAGTTGATGTATAGCCAAACTAATGCAAACTGTCAATAGCACCCAAGAGGCATCTACATATAACACACACAGAGGATATATAACAGACTGCTAAGCATTCTGGGAAATAACAAAAGAGTCAACTCACATTGGCTGCCATAGACCATATTAACTTAGAATACTAAGTATCTTTCAGTGACAGGGTTAGGTCAAATTAGTTTGGTTATCTTTTATTGAGGTAAAATACCTTGTTGTTTAAATACAACAAAACCTTCCTATGTTGAGCATAAAAAATAATTTTAAGTGTTCATCATAAAATGGCTACATTCAACAAGCAATGTCCCAATTTCATTTCTTAAATGAAAAGCAAATCATTAAACAGTTATGATACAGAATACACCTATTCAATATTAATGGGAAGATTATGTTAAAATCAATGTTTTATCTTCAGTTGGTTCAACATCTCTTCTTGATATTTAAATAGAATTTAACCAGATTGAAAACATAATGTTTGGTAGTAATCTGACATTAAGAAGTTACATAAAGAAAGCAGTATCACTGTTTCAATTATTAGAGTGTAGAAGAAAGACATTCCCACAGCATGATGCTGCCACCAGGTTTCACCAGGTGGATTATGTTTTCATAGTGATGGGGACTTTAGTTTCCTGACAGAAAGCATATCCCTCTCCAGGCTATATGTGGTTTTGTTCTAATAATGCCTTGTTTTTTTCTTAACTTTCTTTAACAAAAGCAAGATTTGTGGATTGCCTGTAGAACTCCACTATGGACATTATCCGCCTCTCTAATTAATCATCTTCTCAACCAGGCTGTCAGTTTAGGACAACAGCAGCGTCTTGTTAGCTGTTGCTTTACCACATAATAGATTGAACAGTGTTCTGTGAGATGTTTAGATGTTTGGATGGAGTCGGGTTGGAAGAGTAACTCGGCTTGACTCCACAAACTTGACGTCTGACCTGCCTTTTGTGTTCTTTAGTCTTTATGATTCTGGTTCTAAACAATCCTTCACAGAAGATTTGCATCATAACTGAGAGATTAGGTGAATCTTAGCTTTCAGAGTTAATTAAATGCATGCCATAGTTTTTTTTCTTTGTGCAAAGCTATGCTCCATTTCCTTCTGCTTTCTTGTTGGTTTACAAAATCTGCATCAAATGTACAGAAGTTTGTGTTTGTAAAGTGGAAAAAATGACTAAATGAAAAGATGTATAGTTACTTTTTAAAGCACTTGATATAAGAACTATTAGCACAGTAATGGGGGCTGACCTTCGACTGAAACTCACCATCAGATTTTATACATTTTTTACAGCCATGTCATAGATTAGTAGATTGAATTCTTTTTGCTGTATGTCCAATATAAAACTTGAATAGCAAAATACCAGCACCATACAATTGGAATGTTTTCCTTGAATTGGACAAAGAGTAATCTTATCTCCAATAATGTAGCTTCTTTGTAGTTTCTAATGTTTCCCCTCCACTCTATTTCTTCATAAATCAAAAACATATAGCAGTCGCATCATTTAGTTTGTAAGCATAAACAGATTCCTTCACTCCATCGTTAGAATTAAAACTCCAAGCATTCACGAATCCTTTTAACTTGTTTATATTTTTGCACATTCAAATGAAATAAAATGAATATTTCAACATAAACCCAGTTGCTGTCAGGAGAGTTGCAACAGAATATTCCACACATACTTGAGTGAGGCTGAGGAAATAACAGAAAAATAAAAATAGATTCAGCATCATCTCTGCACACAATCTGTTTCAGTATCAGTGTTTTGTGCTTTTTAAAATGTTAAATGGCTTCCCAGTAAACATTTCAATAATTCAAAAGTTACATTTCTGTTTTTGCAAAAAATCTTTTTTTCCTCTTTTTAGCCATCTGTCTTGTGGGTTTAAAAAAGTAGGGAAAAGATAAAAGAAAAAGAATGGGTTTCACAGAGCCGTAGTCATTAAAAGAATCTGAAAATAGCAACTCGCTATCATCTGTTCTCATAGCACGGGTCAGGAGCTCTGACACCTCCAAAATTCCTCCTGTCAGGGTAGGGGGCCATTTGTATTCTCTCTCATTAGGCAATTTGACTAATGACCTGCCTTGACTGCAGAGCTACTGAGGGACCCAGAGCCTCGCGCCCTCTCCCTTGCAGCCGCCTGAACACACACCCTCTATTGGAATGGCACAGATGGCATGCCCGGGCGACAAAATAAACTACAATATGTCTCCGAGATGCTGTCAGGCCTGGGCACCATTTCTCATGTCAGAGTAGGGCTAAGGGCTGTGAGTGGGCATAGGGGTCCTCCTCCTCCAGTTCTCTGTTCATCTACTCACCATTATCAGCAGTGGTGACAGAGAGCCGGGTGTGCAACTAGAATAGCATTTCTGTGGTCTGCATGAAGAGTAAGACTCAAATTGAACGTCACATCGACACTGAAGGGAATGCAATGCCTAGCCTCACCGCATGCAGAGGGAAGGGATTATTTTGGCGTTTGGACTGTGAAACACAGCTGCTTCCAGATGAAGCTGTTGTGCTATTGGGGGCTTTTTCTGTCTCGTTCTTATGATTTTAGACTTAGACTAACTTTATTCTCATTTTGTATAGACACAGAGCAGCCAAAACAAAATGTCGTTGCATACAGCTTAGGACAATGTAACGAAATTGCAATTGAAATAGAATAGCAGTGCAATACAATATAAAAAAATAAATTGCAATAGAATCACATTGAAAGGATGTTCATTTGTGCTTGCACATTTTCCTCACTTAATTCAAGGACTAGACAGATTCACCCATGTAATCACACCAGACAGAGATCAATGCAGTTCTGCTGGATTAGTGAAGTGTAAAATAAAAGTTCATCAACATTCCTAAAGTGCTACTCCTGAGTTGTGGCCCAGGTAATATGGGGTATGCTCGATCAGCCACGCATATTTTTCCATCAGTCAGCGGTGTGGTTTGGTGTGCATGCGTGCAATGCACAGCTCGTGTCTGTTGGAGGTGTGGGAATGCGATGTATAGTATTGCTGAGGTCCTGGGTGACAGTGCATCCAACAATAGAAGAGTGAGGGATTAGTGCTCAGCCCAGCGTACGAGGGAGCCCTTCCCGCCCTGAAACAGCCATTCATCTGTGCCCAGGGGCTGGAGATGACAATGCAGCCATTGCTCATTGCACCTGACGGAGCCATTAATAAGGCAATGATCCACACGGGGCCTGTGCTGACTTCGTTCTTTACACTACAATCACTCAAGCCACAGGGTCCTCCTTACTTAACACCACCACTGAGCTCACAGCCATCATCATCACTACCATCATCACAGTCGCTGTACCAAAAGGCCTGCCGGATGTTTTTTTTGTTTTTGGTTTTGTACCAAGTTTCGAACACGACAATACGCTCATGAGCTAATGATGTGTAGTATGGCCACTTGGGTGGCGGGAACATGCTTTATGCTGGGATTTCTTCTCAGAAGATTGGATTTACATTTTTTTTGCCCTTTGCACCCTCAGATTGCTCTGTAGTGCAGCATCCATTCCTTACAGCCAAGTCATCTGCTGCGCCTCTCCATTTGTCTGGATGTAAGATATGCTCTATAGTATAGATGGTAGAGGAATACAAAGTAAGATCTGGTTTTAAATGTAATCCTTGAGCAATAAAGAAACCCTCTGGCCTTCAGCTCTCTGCATCCATCTGTTTGTGCCGTGTAGATCCATCAGCAACCACAATCTCTGCTTCCCTTTGCTGGTTATTGATTTAAATGTGTTCTCCCTGCCTGCCTGTGCCCCAGTGTTTGTCCTGGCAGCAACAAAGTAGTATCCACTTATAGTCGTAAGGTTTAACATGCTGCGGTGAATGGCTTCATGCTCTCAATAGAAACACAATAAAAGGTCATGTAGTGAGATCATTCTGTGACATTTTGAAGGAAAGTTTAATCTCTTCATTTTTTTTGTCCAAGTTTGCAGGCTGGATTCATCTATGAATAATTCTCATTAAAATCTAGAACACTGTGCTTACTTTAGCAAGGAAACACCCCTTAATATCCCCTCATTGAGGAATGCATCCCCTGCATTTAACCAAACCGTGCACCCAGCTGTGTGCGGCTCAGGGAACCAGGATGGCAGTCTGAGTTTCGAAGCAATGATCTTGCAGCCTCTTTTGGACACTAACACACTCATCTCTAACCACTTGACTGCAACACGCTTTCCTTAAAGATTATGAGAGATACACTGATCATAGATCTGTAGCTGATTTTGACTATCCATGTTTTAAACCTTTGAAGTTCCAGCACTAATTTTCTAAAAATCAAACTTTTGTTATAAAAAAATGTCTTCCTAGCCTTTTTGTCAAGGCCAGATGTTAACCATTGGGTTTAAAAGCAGAAATGAGATCGGATTGTGTGTGTTACAGAGACATCAGTCTAAAATGTAAATTAATCATTTAAAACAAAGACGTTTAGAGCTGATATTTTAATCTTGTGCATCTTTAGTCTTTTGTATCTGGCTTTGACAATCAGCACAATTAGCTTTACTGTAAGCTTTACTGTAAGCATCAGTCTGCTTATATAATCTTTATTAAATGTAGACTATGAACTCTTAGATTTTTACAGACTGAAAATGTTACATGATAAATAGGCAAAAACTCTACAGACTATATTAGCCTTTAAAAGTCCAGAAAGAAAAAATGCTATATGTTTTGTTAGTAGCTATTTCAAAAGAGTGAGTTGGATTAATTGAAAAAAGCTGAAACAACATTGTTAAGTAGACAACGAAGCATGCAATAAAGTAACTTCCTGTTGAGGGTTGTTTTCGTGTATGGTGCATTCGATGATATGAAAAAATAGGTCCTTTAAGCTTCTGACTGGCCTGTCAGAGCTGGTGACCAGCTGAAAATTGTCTCCCTGTGGTGAAGAGTTGTTTTCTTGGTGCATCTCTGATTCGTCCAGCAACAATAATCTCTGACAGTATTTTGTAGGTTCACTTTCGTGTAATAAATATCAAATATTAAGTAAAATCACTGTAAGTATTTAACATATTATTTGAGTTATTACAAGCCTCAGAGAATGCTAACATGAGCTCATAGCACATAAGTGTTCAGCCTTTAAGAACAGTATGTGAGGGAATTTGAAGAAAGTGGAAAAGCTTTCTCTTTTTGCTGCAGGGTAAGGCCCATGCTTTGATCATAAAGATCATATTGTATTAGAGTTGTGTCTAAGTGCCAAACCATGCATCTATGCAATAACCGAGTCACAGAAGTGTCAACCTGAGAAAAATTGTATAATGTCAGAAGTTTTTAAAATTGCTCTGAACAGGAAAGGCCAGCAGGATTGCCATCTTCCAGGCTGTGACTCACCATGAGCCTCAGTGTACACTTATGAGTTCCTTTTCCTGGGCCAGCAGTGTGACCTGACTATGGATTAAAGAAAAACTGTTTGAAGCTCAGCCCCTTTATTTTTGGAGCTGTGGCTGGAGCCAGCGCCGGCAAGTTTTTGTCACTCCAAAATTTATTTTACAATGAAGCCAAGCAGCTGCAGTTTCCCCCTTCAGCATGGAAGCGAGAAGCTTTGTGTCTCCTGTCATACCGTGTTAATTTGGGCCCTAATGTATTTTATAAACAAAGGGCTGCTCTCTAGCCTGACAGTCGTGACACCTTGATTCCAGTGCAGGATGCATGCAGGACGGGGTTACACCATTAATAATCAACTGGCAGCCATCACACCATTTTAACCACGATCATTATGATAAAGGGCATACACTTAATTACAGGCCTGCTTAATTATAGCTCTGTTGAAGCTCGTTTGTTTGGTCAAATGCTAATTATACCACCACGCTCCTGGCAAGTCCTCATTTCAATCCACTTTTTGCTGGTGGAACAGCGTGGCTTATTTTCATGCAAATTTGATATCTCGTGAGTGTTTTGTCTCCCTTCTATGCGCTTTTCTGTGCCTACAGTGCGAGCGTGTCTTTGTTTCAGAGGTGAACATCTCTCAGACACGACAGAATCAGGAATAATCAAGAGTAATTAAACTGGATGAGGGCTGGGAAAAGGGCTGGGTTGGAGGAGAGAGTGGAGGTGCTCAAACAGTGAATAAAAAAATCCTTTCATCTTCTCTCAGAAGACGGAAGGCGGGGAGGCATTGGGGTGGCTGGGGATGGTGATAGCTTTGCTGTTTTGTAATCCTGCATTTAGACTTCAGAAGGTAGTTGCATTTAAGACTAAAGATTAAAATGTTCTTTCCGTATAAAGTTTAACTTTGTTTTTGTCTTCTTTCTTTGCAGCTCTCGAAGATGTGCCATTTATGGTATCAGAGAAATTTCATAAACAACCTAAAGAGGTAAAAAGAAATCTAGAGGTTCAGCTGACAAATGCATGATTATTTCCTGACTGTTAATGCAACTTGACAGGATAATGAGTTAATTTCTACTGCATTTCTTCGGGTGGACGTTACTTTTCCTTCCTTCACCTACCTTGCTTTTTCTTTCTTCCACACTGAGTGATGAATGAATGCAGTCAGGAAAAGTTGGCTCAATGCAGTCCATTTGGCGGGCTGGCAATGGTTGTCACTGCAGCCCTGTTTGTATTGACAAGGAGCGGGAAAGGATTAAAGTTTTTAAGCTTGCTTATTTAGCCTTGAGGCTAACTGCCATGTTTCTTCTGCTTTTTTCCTCCTTCCTGTTCTCCCTCTCCCTCCTTTGCTCCCTGCTTTTGATTTCAGATGCAGCAAGTCAATTTAATGGGCATTACGATCAAATCCCTGGCAGAGATCGAGGAGGAAGTGAGTAGAGGCTGCAACGCTCGGCTGCCGCCGACGCCGCTGGCCCAGAATGCAAAGCAAACGGTCTAGGGTTGTAATTAAGTGTCTGAGACAGTGAGGCCCCGTTGGCTCCACTAAGCCCCAATTGAATAAAAGCATGGCCGTGCTAGGCGTCCGTTCTCTCTTAAAAGTGTTGCCTCTCTTTCCAAGAACTCTTGACTTTATACTCTTAATTCTTGCCTCCAACAACTCAATCATGGATCTCACTCTGTAAAGTAATTTTCTGTTCCAATTCTATAATCAGTTAACAACAGAATTGAAATAATCTGGTTGTAAAATTTTAAGTTTGTTGTTAGTTGAAATCATTGATAAGGGTTTAATACCAGATAAAACTTTTAGTTTAGACCAGCTCCAGTTTCCAGAACGGATGGATTTTTGATGAGGAAGTTTAAACCTGATTTTTGTTATTTCTAATAGTAACATTAGACCTTGCAACAGGACAAAAAAGGTGAAATAGGAAAATGAATTTCTCTGTGAATAATTATCCCTCTGAAAATTAATTATCAAAGGTAAAACATGTGCACGTGCTTAAATTTCACTATTTGTTCAATTAATCACTGATCCGTGAGAAAATTTGATTTCAGTACAATAATTTGTGTAATTCTTTATAATATTTGGACTTTGGACTGCGACCTATTGCAATCAACCTGTACTTTGAACTTTAGCATCTTGGACAAAATCTTTTGTGTAACTTGGTGGCATTTAGCCCACTAAGGTCATTTTCCAACGTCCATCCTTCCCCCCTTCTCTTCCTCAATAGACCACTCCCTCACAGTGGTCTTTTGCTCCACCTTTTTTCCACGTCTATTTACACTTGACACATTTAGGTGGACTTTGCCAAAGTACATTACCCACAATTCATTAAGTGAAGTAAAGAGCAAAAAGTTGGAAATAGGGGCAATGTTTGGCCATTGATCACCTGTGTCAAAAAAAAATATTTTCATGTGTAATTATGGAATAAAATTATCTTAGGCTATACTGTACATGTGAAAGTACAGTATCTTTGAAGTTTTTCAAATAATTTTTAACAGGAAGATTGCTAAACCCTCCCACCATGGTCCTGTCCTTATTACACCACATAGGCACAATAGATGCGTGACATCATCCAATTGTATTGTCCCAATTCTTCAATTTTTCCTGCTTGTAACCTGCACATTCAAGCCTCCATGTGCACTTCTAACATACATACATTTTATGGGGGGGGGTCTAAGGTGTAGAGCAGGTATTGAGACCCTGCCTAAGATACCAACCAATAGACTAAATATTTTAGTGCAGGGATCCTCAAATCTGGCCCTTTAGGTCCGGTGTCCTGCACCTTTTAGATGTCTCTGCTTTAACACACCTGAGTCAAATAATCAGGTCATTAGCAGGACTCTAGAGAACTTGGCTGCATACTGAGGACATAATTTAACAATAGCATACAGGTGTGGAAATAGAGATGCATCTAAAATGTGCAGGACAACAGACCTCAAGGGCCCGATTTGAGGATGCCTGTTTTAGTGGCTTTAGTAGCTCATGACCGTAAGACATAGCACACCAAGAATATTGCTTTTCTAACAATCTTTTACAGTATTATTAATGTACATTGATAAAGCGCTGAATATATACCATGCACCCCTTTTCAGAAGTCAGTTTATTAATAAAACCTCTAAATTTCTCATCCCTCTCCTTTTAACGTGACCATGCATTGTTGCATATGATGCTCTATTTATTAAGCTTACCAAATAGAAAAAACACAGCATTCCTTATGTGGGTAAATATACATACATCCGTAAAAAAAAAACAAAAAAAAAACACTTTGGTAAAAGGAAAAATTCTTCAATTTAATTTAGCACAAAAGTAAAATAAGTTTTTTGCCTTACAATATACAAACCAAAAAAGGTTCTATGCACAGAATGTGGGTTAATTTTCATCTTTTACTCACTGTGTGGATGGAAAAAATATAAGAAAATACTTTTTTTGTCTGGTTTTGTTGTAAATCAAAATGTATCGATTTTAAAGTGCAACTAAATATAAACTAAAGTGAACAGAAGTCATGAAAAAGCAGTTAAATACTTCAAGAGCTCTGGTATTTACAGAATAAAACGCTTCAAATCACATTAAAATCTAAAAAGAATTTGAAAAATAATTAACATGTAAATTTAAATTCTAATGAAGGGGGTTAGGGTGGGAAATATCTTGCATCTCAGAATCTGATCCATCATCTACAGCGTTTTCTAACCCTCTCTCTTCCTCCATGTCGATTTCAGTGTTTTTCTAAAAACAAACTGGGCTCCAAATGGACCAAATCTGTTTGCACTCTGAATTTTTGACTGTGACTGTTATGTTATGGCGTTTATAAATTTGTAAAGCAATGACCAGCAAGTTTTTTATAAAAGAAAGAATTAGCAATAACAGATATTTGTCTTCAAATATATAGTGAGTAAAAGTAAAAAAAAATACCTAAGTAAAAATACAGAGAAAACTATTTAGGTACAGTAACTAAGTTGTCATACTTACTGGTGTTAATTTACACCTCTGTTAAAAATCCAAAGCTTGTCAAAATAAATGCACAATCAGATTTGAATTTAAAATTTCTTGTTTATGTGTAAAGAATTTTGTTGATAAGAACAGCAGCTGCCAGTTTGGGTCTTCCATTAAGCTGAACGTTGACCAGAGTCAACATGTCTGATAGAATCAGTAACCAATTAAGCTACTGTACAGCAGAGGTTCATTTACACAGGGAAAGATGAGATGCACCTGACTAATATTCCTCTTGCGTGAAATGTACTGACAGCAGCTGGTAACAAAGCAACCGTATAGCAGTAAGAAGTAAGTCGCTATAATAATCGATAAAATTAAGGCTTCTTATTGCTTTACTTTAATATGAGGTAGTTCCTCTTCCCAGAAATGATTTATGTTTTCTGTTCTCTGTTTGTGTCAAGAGAAAGATAAATGGCAACACACTGACCCCAACCTTTATTTCCTATGTTAATAATCGTTGCCGTCTCAACAAATAATCAACCAATACAAATGTCATGTTATAATAATGTTTATTTGATATTTTTGAGACCAGAGTTGTCCCCAGACAGTAAAGTCTGTTTAGGCCTAGCTGTTCAGTATCCAGGACAAAAAAACAACAGAGAGAAAGCTATCAACTGCAGGTAGAATATTAAGGGCCTATGATATTTCAACAGAACCCGACTTTAAAATCCCAAATAAACCCTTTAATGAGCGTTTAGGTTCAGATTCTTTTCAATCTTTCAATCGCCCCTATAATTGAAAAGAATGTGGCATTGTACTGTAAAGCAAATAAAAAAAGAACTACAAACTTCTCCCTATTTCTGATGAAATACTGTAGCCTACAGGCATCTGTAGGAAGAAAATCATGTGTGCACAGCTCCTTCGTTTTACAGCTCCACTATTTGTGAAAACGAGAGACAAAAAAAGTGCACACGTCTTTGTGCATGTGTGTGTGTGTGTGTGTGTGGGTGTGTGTGCTTTAAAGAGAGTGACAACCCCCCTTCTCTCTCATTAGCACGGTATCTTGGTATCAGAACTGCCAGGAAGTGACAGACCACTGTAAAAGAACAGGTGCTGTTGGGTTTGAGATGTGTTACAGAGCAAACACTCCCTCATCAAACCGTGTGTCTGTTCTGCACTCTGCCTCTGTCTTCTGTCACACACTATCCAAATCACACAGAGTCGCCATCTTGTCATATGGTCATCTGAATGAAGCTCATTGCCGGCGCAGGTATTAACGCCATCTACATGTGCATGTGTGTGTGTCCAGGCTGGAGACAGGCTGACTACTCATCCTATATATTCTTGTCTTTTATTCCTTCTTCCTCTGCTCTTGCTTCCTCCCCACCACCTCCTCCTCCTCCCTCCTTTTCTTCTCTGGGAGTGTGATTAGCAGGAGGACACATGGTGAGCTGAGCTGGGGAAGAGAAGGGAAGGGCATGAGAAATCATTAATTACAGCCGCGCTGGAGCTGATGAAGTAAATGTGAGATAGTGTAACACAGGATTTAGTGAAGTGGACGACAGCACAAGATTAATGGTGGGGCCAGGCTGATGAGGATAAGTCACAGCTTAGCTTGATAATTAGTTTCCAAGTGGAAACATCCCTCACCATTGTGTTATTTTTACTTCTCTCCTATTATTATAGCCAATGAGCACGAGCAGAGGGAATCAGAGTCAGTTATTTGCCTGCAAAGAAGCACAAACTCTTCTCCTTTTGTTTTCCAAACCTTCTTGGTTTACTTTTTATACACAAGTTTTTTTTTTCTTACTTTCCTACCTTCTTGCAGAACATCTTCTTCCTCTGCTGTCCAGAAGAGGTCACTGTCACCTGTCCTTTCTTACTCTTTTCTGTTTTCAAAAGACTAGAGGCGCTCTCACTACAGATTTGAATTGCCTTCTTTCTCAAAAACTGTTAAAAAAATAAATAAATGAATAAACAAGGAGAGAGATGTAGCCCTTCTGAATTCTCCATATGCGCATGTAATTGAGGTAAACTGTTGTAATCAGAGCCACAGTTGTAGATAAGACCATTCCCTAACAGGCATCACTTAAGCCATGTCTCAAACGATGTTGGTTCCAGCAATTAAGCATTCTTTTCATTTCCCAAATGACTCGCAAAAAAACTTGAGGATATTATAATTGCTTTTAGCCACGCATATCTAATTTGTGTCTTTTTAAGTGTTAATTAGTAAGCGAATTAAAGTGACATCTTTATGTAGTTTGCTCTGCTGAAAAATGTGGTTGGCGGCTGCTTAATGATTTTTAGAGCGAGTATAGCAGAGTGGAATAAAGTGTGTGTGCACACATGACGGGCTTTTCATTAACACCTATGTATGATCGGTTTTAGGGAGTTTTCTGGGTGTTTGGGTGTCATTGAATGGAAGGACAGTAGTGTACAGTGGTGTGTGAGAGGGAAGAGCTCCAAATAGAGGTGGAATTAATGAAGACAACATGTCACATATTTTTGGCAGTGGAGCAGGGACAGGAAATGAAGCTGGGCTCGTCTGGGTGACTGCCGCCCATGTTCAAGTGTGTCACTGTCCTGTCAGGCTGTGTGTAAAACTGGCAGACATTGATACATGCTCTCCCTGATAACACCCCATTCCCCCATCCATCATCCACACACACACTCATATATTTATTTACTGTGCCAGATGTTGAGACTGATTTTTGTGTGAGTGGAGGGAGCTGAATTCTTTCACAAATAATAGGCTTCTGATATGTGACAGGTTTGGGTAACTTGCAGCTTCACCACAAGTAGATGAAGGTGGGAGTGGAAGTCCCCCCCCCCCCCCGTGAAGAGCACACAGTTTTAAAATTTCAGGTGTTGTACTGTAGCTCGCTGCCTTTTGAGTTTGGACTGTGGAGAACTTCTTCCAGTGATCATACAGCATCACCTAGTGCTCCTTTACAGTAAGACAACTGTTGGTCTTAGTGAAAGGATCTCTTGCTTTAACTCACCGTAAAAACAGTTATGAGTTTTGGAAAGTGCTGCAGTATATTCCACTGCAATTTTACGTTTTCTATCAAGTTGAGTGTTTTAGTTTATTTATTTATTTATTTTTGCTGGGTCTTTGGAAAGTTCTACCCTCATTATATTTTGTTTTCATAGTAGCGTGTTTGATTAAGTTTGCAGAGTGTAGAGTGTTTGAACTTATTACAAAAGTAACTTCATGATTCACTTCAGACAAAACTGCAGTTATTTTTAGCAGGTCATTTTGTTGACGGATGATTTAATGTGTAAAAAAAAACAGGTAGCCAGAGTAATTATGCTGATTCTATTAATCTGTAAGCTCACAGTCATCTAGTTACTTAATTTGGTCCGTGCATGTTTTGTAACTGTATACTCGCATTAGAAGGAAAAAAAATAGAAAACAGCGGGTGAAATGTTGATATTTATTATCAAATGAAACACAAATAGGGATGTTATGGCCACAAACGTGTAACGTTTTGGTTTCTGTTTTTTAAAATAATAGTGATTAAAACATTAATAAAAACAGGTAGTAAAAGTAACCATTATATTATCCCCAGAAAGGAAATTATTCTGTGATTTTTTTTTATATATTCAGTGGCTGTAGGAGGCGCTGTTGCCTCTTTTTTCAAAGAACTTTTATTTTCTTTGAAAAACATTTGATAAATTGTGACTGAAGCGTATATACATATCTAATGATTTTATTTCTTTATTTTAGCTTGAAGTGTAATGTATTTTTACTCTACATATTACTATTAAGCCAAAGTTACATTTGATCTCATCTTTTTTTGTGGAAGAACAAAAGGCTACAAATATTTATATAAAATATCTTATTATAAATGTTTTAAAAACTGAATTCAAATAATATCTGTTTCGTGTTCTTTCTTATATGTTTTGTATTTTTTTATTTTTGCTGCTACCTAGTTAGGTAATCCGATTGCTTAAAGCTGACCCAGGTTTCTTCCTGGTGTGGAGTTTTGTTAGGAATTTCAAAACTTTCTGCTGATCCATTGGGTTTTCCATTAGCTCTTTATTCTTTATCAAAAAAATAAAATTAAATAGAAAATCTATCTTTATTCAAAAAAAACTATCTAACGTTAGCAGTCTTGTCGTTCTTCCACCACAAGGGGGCAGTGGTACTTTACCTCCTCCCTGGAATAATTCTCAGATCTTTTTGCTGCTGATGGATGAACTTCAGTCTTTTTTTAATTCACTGGTTTAATGACATCCGCTGAAAATCCTTTAGACTGTGTCCAAATGGTGCTAAAGTAATTGTATTTTTTTTTAAATTAGACTTCTGCTTTTTTCTGCATTTCAATTCTCAGACAGTAATTCCATCTTGTTTTTCTCCCCACAGTTTCACTACAATTTCGGCACAGAACGGAGTATTGTGTCTTGACTTCCATTCCAGCTACAGAAGCCGCTATAACCAGAGAGGACAAAGGACAGAAGGGATCATTATTTGATGAAAATGAAAATTAAAAGAACTTATTTTCAATGCACTAGTCTAGATGTTATTCTGTTATTTCCTTCCTCTTTTTACTTTAAACATCAATCTTTTCTTTTCTACAATGTGAAAACTTCTACAATGTTGCTTTTTGAACTTTATTTCTCAGACAGCTCCACAGAATTTGTTTTATATAGGTTTATGGCCCAAAATAAAACAATTTCCAAACTTAGAATTCATTTAAATCATGTTAGCTGTGACTCACTTCTGGCTCATCAGAGTTAGACATCGTTGGTGATGCCTTGGAGGGTGAAGAGGAACGCAGGCACAAACAAGTCGGTCTCATGTTCATTTTCCAGAAGAAGCATCTTACTGTCAAGAAGTTCATCATGAGGAGCGCATGGCAAGAATGAGCAGAGCCTGGAGACGTGGAGTGTTTACCCCAGACACCCCCCCTCCTCCCTGACACACACACGTCAACAGTTGCTCTTTAACTGTATTCTGCTGTGGAGTATGTTTTTCCAATGTGCCATAATTAAGGTAACAATTGGGAAAGTTGGATTACTTTTACTTCAATTATTTATGGACAATACAATTTATTAAGATTATCTTCCTGTTAGAAAAACACATGATTTGTTTTTATTCACATAAAAAATGCAGTCCAGGTATGAACACAACTTTAATACTAAAGCATGACTGCATCATCACTGCTCATGTTTAATTTCTGACAAACTAGATTCTAGGAATCTAGTTCGGATTTATCAACTGTAAATAATTTCAGACACCCGTGCAAAGAAAAAGATTCCTGCTGTTTATTGGACTTGTAAGTTTGTGAACTTATAGATTTTGCCAACTGTTTATTTTATTTATTTTTTTGACCAAAACTAATGGATTTTGATACTCACAGGTGTTTAATGAAGCAGGCAGCAGATGACAGCCCGCCGTGACTGTTTGGTTTGTTGCTCTGCTGCTGCTAAAATCAGAGCGACTGAGGAATTCTCTGCAGAGGGAGCAGCTTTCACGCTCCTTCGCGAAGGTGACACTCGTGTCAGTGAAGCCCCAGAGAACGTGACAGGCTTCATCAGCCTTCCTCCCTGCTGGTTCATAGAGTGCATCTATAGTCTGCCATATGCAAACTGCAAGAAAAAGTTATAAAAATGTGCAAATTAATATGCCAGGAAATTTCAGATGGCAGTTTTTAAGCTTATTCCATTTTTTCATATACTTTTTAATCTAGATGCTAGTGTTCTTCAACTTTCTTTTTATTTACTATATAAACATACAGTAACTAATAGATCTAGTTGTTATTTTAAAAAAGGACCAAAACTACAAGAAAAGTGGAATTGAATATCTGTAAAAACAAATGTCAGAGAAGAAACCATGCTTTGAAATTTTCTTTTTAAGAGTTTAGAAAAGCAATAACATAAATACTTAGTTTATATCAGTAATATTCTTATAATTTTCTTTGTTTAAAAAAAATAAAATAGGCGATATATTCATGTGGTAATATCAGTGTAAGCAGCAATGTATATTATTGTGCTCTGACTTAACTATGGCCTCCTGATAACTCTGTAGGTCTGATGCGTTTGCATGAACGTCATAATAAGCTGCTTCTATGCGGGAAAAAAGCTGGATTCACCTGTTTGGCAATGAAAAGTTAAGGCATGTGAAAATGCACTGTATTTTTATTTATTTATTTGCTGCAGTGTTCTCAGTTTACCTGCTTAATCTGTTCCCGCTTCACACATTTTAAATCCAGATTTATTTTCAGATAATGTTCTTAATTTAATTAACACATAATATCAATCCTAAACTCTGGTAAAACTGTTTTGTGTTGATAATTGGAAAAGTTCTAATGTTGGACCCTTAGATCCTGCTATTTTAATTACATTTAGAAATAACAGGAAATTGATATATACAAATTAAAATTATTTTTACAAAGCTGCTAGTTTGGCTAACAGATTCATGATGAATCTATAGGTTCTAGTTGTTCTTGGGTTTCTGTTCAGATCTTTATAACACAACTTTTTAGATCCTTTCATTTTTTTTTTTTACTGAAGAAAGGTTAATAATGATCAAGTTTTACCACTAAACCTGCCCATAAACCCATCTGCAAACAATCAGCAGCTCTTTTCTAATCAGAGCAGAGAGAACATGTTAGTTATTATTTCCTGAGCATCATAGACTTTCCATCCTTCTGAGGACTTTTCTTCTTGCAGAAATTGGTTTTCTTTTATAAACTCAAACCAAACATTTGCTTAGTATCAAAGCACCAAGTTATTTCAGGGGTAGTCGAAGAGCTAGAGAGGCTAAACAGACCTGACTGGAGTCTGAATGCGTCAGCTACTGATATAATGTGCTGCAGTAAGAATTAAAAAAAAAAAAACACAAAAACGGAGGCAAACAACGCACTGCGTTCTTGGATAAAGCAGTGTAGAATTTTGCTTTCAATATTGTAATACCTGACACCTTTGCTCTAAACATTTACTGTCTAAGTGTTAAAACTCCTTGATCCTTTTCCAGTTTTGTTATTTAATGGCAAATCTGAATGTATGTTTTTGGAAATGATATAATGTGAGAAGTGTGGCATGTATTTACATTTGATATATTTTTACTTCTCGCCTACAAATAAATATTAACTTCAGCTAACTGCTAATGATCCACCTGTCTTTTTCTCAGTGTAATTAGTGGGTCACAGAAGGCTTCAAAGGTCTGTTAGAGAACATTGGAAACATGAGGACCGTAAAACAGAGCAGACAACTTTTGGGATTAAGTTTGAAGCAGCATGGAGTTACAAAAAATAGTCTCAAAGACTTAACATCCGATAAAGAACTGTTCAATTCATCACTCAAAAATAAAATGTGTATGGCACAACTAAACCTACCAAAACATGATTATTACCTGACTATGGAGAGCAATAATTAGCATAAGAGGCCCATGGTATCCTTGGAGGGGCTACAGAGATCACAGTCAAATCAGTCAACAGAGAAACTATTAGAATTGCGTCTAGGGAAGAGTGACAAGAAGAATGTTAAAAGAAAGAACGATAAAGGTTTGAAGGTGCTCTGTTTTTCTAAACTAACACTGCACGTTGTCCGAGACATGCAATCCACAGGGTGAAATACGGTAGTGGCAGCATCATGCAGTGGAACACATTTCTTCAGCTAAGACAGACAAGCTAAACAGAGTTACATGGTAAGATGGATGGAATTAAATATGGAGCGGTATTAGAAGAAAAACTGTCAGAGGCTAAAAAAAATACACTGGAACTGGGCCGGAGGTTGACCTTCACAATGACCCTGAACATACAGGTAGAGCAACAATGGACTTGTGTAGATTAAAGCATCTGTCCTAAAATGGCCCAGTCAAAGTTCAGACCTAAATTCAATTGAGAATTTAAAGAAAAACTTAAAATGTGATTTTTTTTTTTTAGAGGGTCTCCATCCAGTCTGGCTGAGGTCGGAATAAAACAAAAATGTGAAAAAATTCTTGGCTCCAGATCAGGGATTCAAACATTTGTTTTTATCAAGATCTGGTTTCAAACATCTTTTATATGCACCGCTGCTAAAATACAATGTAACTTCCTATGTCGTCTCCACTTCAATCTACCTGTACTCTGCAGCTGAGTTGCCCAGAGAAAGGTTTGCCTTTAAGTGTTGTCGAACTGAGTGGAGCAGCACATCAAAGCCCCACCCCTCTGTGAGTCCACCAGATGTCTCGTGGTCATTTTTAAACTCACACCCGGGGCCCATGACATGTAGCTGTGTGTAAGCATGTAGACAGAGGTAGATGGCCACTTGGAAATTGGAAAAGGAAGCCTGTATTTATGAGGTGGTTTGAGGTGCTGTGTTAAGACAGGCTTAGCCTGCCACTCTCCCTCTGACAGGCCTGTTTCCCCCCCTGAGCCGAGGTGACCAGAGACAGAGTGAGGTGAAAGAGTAAAGACAGGAGGGCCTGTCTAAGACAGGACTCTCAGGCAGGTGATGCAGCAAATCACTCTGCCAAGGAATGTAGCCTTCACTAGATCCATCATCTTCATCACAGAGAAAAAGAAAACTAATTGTTTTGTCTGGTAGGTTTGCTTACATTTTCCACAGTGGCCAAAACTGACAAAGTTAATGCTTATAACATGACACCCACATTTAATTTGACCACTTACCTAGGATCATTTTTGTTGGCTGTTGATGTCATTAAGTGTTAGAAACCCTGACTGAGTCTGGAAGCAAAATGTTGGACGTGTGGTCTTCACCATACCGCCGCCTTAACAAGCCCCTGAGCTGCACTCAGAAGGAAGCCGCTCATCATACGTGTCTTTCCATACTTCAGCTGGAGGTAAGATGAGTGATGTCCCAGAGCAGGGAAGCCCTTTTCTTCCTCCCCCATTCCTTCCTCTTTCTGCCAAGGCGGCCGGCCCATGTGAGTCACATTACTGTAATTGTACAGGGATGGCGTCGGGTGTGAGGTGATCTCTCTCTTCATCCCTCCACCCTCCAATCATTCTCTTGCAGATATTCGCCACATGTTGTGAAATGACCAGCTAACATCTTTTCTCTCCCTTTCTCGGTCTCACCCCTCTAACACTCCCTGCAACACAGAAATCAATTAACTCCTTTCAAGTCAGATCAAAGACCCGGTGTTCTGACCAGGCCTTACTTAGACTTCAGGCACAATTAGGTCTCCCATTGGACAGCGATGGGCCTGGACAAATGAAGGCAGGCTGCTGCCACTGTTCACCGATGTGTGAAGTATCCATAAAGCTCTGGGAAGTCCTTGGACAGACGTTCAACCAAACAAGGAGGATGATGATGAAGGGGAAGATTTTGACCCTTTTTATTCACAGTAATCTGTATCAGCATTTGCTCAGCTCTACAGCTTCACTTTGAATGTTTCTAATGTGAGGTTGCAATAACAGATCTATACACGTTAAAGACATCTATGAACGTTAAAGTAAAAACAGTTTGTGGACACCAAGATGCCACATTTTGCTTCGGTTTTCTAACAGTGAGTTTTAGAGATGTCTTTATTCACACTGACTGTGCCTCTCCCAGATAAACCTTGGACTTTGTTTGTCTTGAATCCAGGTGTTTTCCACTGATCCTGACTGCAGATATAGACAAGATCAGATGAGCCGTGGATTTTTTAACAGGTGTTTCTTGTCTTATAAGGATTAGCACATCTGAATTTTTCGCTCTGTTTGTTTTATTTCCTATCCATTTTTGAGTGACCAACTGGCTCTTTTGTTGATTGTTTTGGGTTTTTTTAATATGGGAACAATGGCTTTCTGCCCAGAGTGACATGGTTTGTGGGGATTCTAAAGAGACAACAACAAAAATACACCCTGGAGAAGGTTTGATTTTCATATGTTTCCAGGGAATGTGATCAAGGCACATCCTGTTGGTTGCATAAAGTTAGAAAAATGCCACTCTCCATGAGGATGTGTTTGATTATTGCTAATCAGAAGCTGGACAGTATTAAACCTCAATTGAATAATTCTCACTGAATGCACATTTATTCAAAGATTCTAACAAAAGCTGGACAGTTAAGCACTGTCTACAAAAACAAGATGTGTGAGAAGCCACGCCCCTCTCCACCCTGACTCTCCCTCTCTCCTCCCCTTCTCATCCAGCACCTTGTTACTGATATTTCCAAAGGTAAATACACAGCAAACCAGCATCATCTTTTGGAGGAACAAGTCAGGTGGGGAAATAACTAATAACTTGTCAGCAGTAGAAGTTTTTCACCGTTAGCATCAAATGATGTACGTTTGTGGCTAAAGGTGTTAGAAGACTATTAGTTTAGCAATGTAATTACACTAGGAAGGCAGTATGAGTAGCTCTCCTTCAAAAGCAGTCTAATGCAGTAGGTCAGCCTTTTTTGGGCAGGGAGGGGTAAGCCCTGAGAGGGAGCTACTCATGGACGAACATGCACACACAGCTGGCTCAGCTTCTAAGCAAGAAACCCAGAGAGAAGGTGTGTGACATCACACTATACTCCATCTAAAAAGACACCTTTAATTCTTCACATCAGTTTTCCTTTTTTAAAAATGAATTACTGCTTATTGCTCCTTTAAAAGACACATATCTGATCAAACAAATTATTCTACAGAGTTTATGCTTTTGTTAAACATCTACATAAAACGGGGTGCTTAGTGGTTTTGTTAAAAATATTCCAGTCATCCATTCACGTTTTATTATCTTAGTTTACACAATA
>JAUZNJ010000028.1:224522-238007 GCA_034780135.1 Jordanella pulchra | reverse complement strand
TATCGCCCAGACCATTGTGTAGCATTTTTTCCTTGTCTATTAATTATTATTGCTATTATGATAATATAGTTTATATTGTTAATGGTTTGTATTATCATTATGATTATTTTGATAAAAAAAAGATTAAATGTTCATATCTTGCATACATTTCTTTGTTTTGTATCTCATTTTTATGTTACAAACCATTTCCAGTGATTTTTCTTCGGGGTTCCCATTTAGCCCATTAAACAAACACTTAGGAAATCTGAAAGATTATCACAGCTGCTCATAAAAAAAAAAAAAAAACAACCACAGCTTCCCGACGGTAGAGAATACTCATCAGAGTTACACAACCTAAATTATGAGTACATGTCAAAAGAACCCTTTAAAATGAATGGCTGTGTTAAAAAGGTATGACTAGATGAAATGTTAGTACAAGCTTCCTGAAACAGACAAGTCCTTTACATTCAACATGAACAAACACTACAAAATGACTAGGTGTATCCATGTTTCAGCCAATTGTGGAGACTTAATCAATGCTTTTATGCATTTAAATATGGTGAAGATGATTTGCTGAACCTTGAGCACAGCCTTCTCACATCTAATCAGAGGGGTTAAAGTGACTTTGAACATGGGATGGTTGTTGGTTCTGTACAGTCGGTACAAGTGTTTCATAAACCAGTGATCTTACAGAAATGTTACAATATTTGTCTCTCAAGTCTTAAGAAAGCAATTTAAAAAGAGAACTATCCATCTAGAGAGTTAAATCCTTGGAACGATGCTTTGTTAAGTAAAACAGACAGACTTGCTTGAGTTGAAAGAAACCCAACAGTAGCTCTAATAGCAACTACTTATGACCCAGGTGTCAACAACAACAGACTGGAAAGATGTTGCATGACCCGATGAGCCTCATTTTCAGCTTAAACAACCATAAAGCATAGATCAATCCCGCTAAGGTCAGTGGTTCAGGCGAGCTGTAGTGATGTAATGATTCAATGGATAATTGCATACCAAACTTTGGGTCCCTTTGCATTAATTGGGCATCCTTTAAACACAACAGTGATTCTGAGTACCTTTGCTGACCATGTTCATCCTTTTATAACCTCAGTGATCGCTACTACCAGCAGGATCAAGTGCCATATCACATAAGTCAAACCATGTTGGACAAGCTTTGTGGGCATGTTTTTGATCATGGATGAGGATTCAATAAAAAATCTCAGGGCAATCTGTCCAACATGAAAAATTAAGGCTGCTCTGGAGATCAAATGGAGTACAAACAAGGTGTTGATATTAAAGTGGTCAATGATTGTTTATCATCTGAGTATGAAACAATCAGTAAATGAAATCCCCACCGAAACACCACAAACTGGAAAACTATATTTTCAGTTTAAGAGTTCCCAGACATTATTTGACAAACTATTCCTCAGATTTACTGCCCTCTGCTGGACACCCCCTCTTACCAAAATGAAATTCAGTTTTCAATTACCTTCTAACAGTCCTGTTCAAGAGATGGACCCATTTACATCAGGCACGCATGTCTGTACAAAAACTACAGCAGCCTCTTCTGCCCCTCACCCACACATTACCCATGCCCCTCCACCCCGCCCCCCCTGCTGCGAGTCTTCACTCTGCACCCAGGCCACAGGGTGAGTATCAGGTGAGGTTTTAAATAGCGGGGCCTCAACTAGATGACCTTAGGGTCTCTGGAGCCCATGCCTGTGGCCCCTGGCCTCTGCTCTTATACACCCAAAGAAAGTGCTGCAGGACCCCAGGCCTCTCATCATCCTGCAGCCATGAGACTACAATCTGCAACTCTGCCCACAGTTCGCACTTCAGCTTGAATGGGGAGTTTTATGTGAATTAAAAAAGATGGCCTTTTACCAGCTTAGAGAACCACTCTAGCTCATTTGCTTTATCAAATTCAATCTATTTGTGGAGCTTGTAAACTTTATTCTTTATAAAAGGAATGAGAGGCTTTAGAAGAATGGGAAGGCCATTGTTTATAAGATACTGTTTTAATTAGAGGCAGGCAGTGCTCTTATTTATTTTACAATTTGGCCTGGGCCTGCATCAACCGAGGCTACCAGGGGATACCTTTATTTGCTATTTGGAGCCAAGAAGAACAATAAAGGGTTTATGCTCCTCAAATCCAAGTCTCTGTTTCCTGCCTGTTAATCATTGCACTGATTTGATATCCAGGGTGCATCTTGAGTTGAACACTTGCCATGAGGCATTTTCTCCAAAGCTAACTCCAAGCCATGTTTGTGTGAGGGGAGATCAAGATAGGGCATCACAATACTACAACTTCCTCTTGGAGCTAATGATTTCCTGTGAGTGGCACAGTGAACATAAACAAAGACATAACTTTACCTACATTAACCTTTTCACTGAAAAAAAAGACTTAAAATGTGAATACAAATAAAGTATGGTAGAGGACCTCAACTTTGGTCACATTACATTAAACAATAACTACATTTATTTCATGCTAAATGTAGTCTTACAATATCAAAACAGCTGTCAAGTTAGGGGCATCCACTCAGCAGTTGACTGGGTACTGAAGCAGATAGTCTGACTAATTAACCACCTTTTATACTTGCGTTACTCTATAAAAAGTAAGAACAACAAAATGAATTTTGATTTGAACAGTGAGTACCAACATTTTTTATGCTTTTTCTTTAAGTTCATTGCCAAAATCACGATAAAGACAAAAGAATTGTCAATATAATTTTTATAGCTGATACTCAATATAATACCGGAAAGGTAAGAAAAATGATTGATTTTAAATTCTACCAATTTTTTTTTGCAAATAAAGATTTTAGCAATATAATTACTCAAGCTAATGATGCTGTTAAGTTCTTACACCAGCCCTTGTCTATAGTGAAAACATTTGCTGTGTTAAGCCTCTCGTGACTTCAACTTATTTTTAATTTACCACAGCTTTTTGAAACCAATCTTTCTTCACCTGAAGGGGGCATATACCTAGTCTCTGGCTAACATAAGCCCAACACATGTATCCTGTACTTACCAAAAAACAAACGTTGCCTATTTTGGAAAAAAAAAGAAAAAGAAAACGAACAAAAAACAAAACTTGCTGATAATTGAATGCCCATCATCCATTCCTCTTATTTAGACTATTAACTATTAAAACTACAATAGTTATCATTTGCTTGAGTGTTAGGAAGCCTGTTGCAGACTAGGCCATCTAACTTCTACTCCTTAGATGGCAAAACAAATGTAAAGATAGCACAATATTTGAATAATGCTATCTTATGTAAGCACTGCTAGATGAAATAGCTAACTGTAATAATCAGCTAATAATGACCTAATCCTTAATTTTTTTGAGAATATCATGCCAGCCAATGACTACAACCAATACCCTATTGTTTGAAAGAACACTGACCCCCTAGATACGTTCTCAGAGATGAGGTGTAGAAGGAGACAATCACATCTTTGCACCCGGTATTCATCTTGCTTCCAAAAGCTCTCTGTCACTTTGTCTAATAAGCAGAACTTCCTGTGTCTGAGCATTTATAAACATAGCAGAGTGAGAGAAGACAATCCCTGCTAATGCTTCTGCACGTGACAACATGTGGAATAAACACACGAGACAAGTAGGGTATGCAGTTGATGTTGGACGGCTGGAGGCCTTTGGCCACAACCCTATGCTAGGATGGACCACATAGAAGATCATACAGAGCTCCAGTTAAGACCCGGCTACATTGTACTGTATGTGCGTCTGCGGGCCACACAGCTTCCCCCGGTGGGGTCGTCCACGGGTCGCCGGCGGAGGGCAGTTCCAGATGAAACATAAACAGCTGCTCTGTTCTCTCCTCCTCTCGCCTCTTTTTCTTCGCGGATGATGGGCCAGTTCCCCCAGAACGGCCCAGCACTGGGCTCCGCAGTCCAGGCAGAAATAATCTATCCCTCAGCTGTGCAGTCTAATCTAAACAAACAGATCTCTCCCTACCAGCATCTGGAACCCCTCATGCACCGGGACTTGGGAAACCACCACAGCACTGCCTTTATAACAGTATATGTTTGAGAGGAGGATCCTTTTTTCTATTTAGAATGCATCAAATGTTCCTAATGTTTCCTTTACTATGAGCCCCTGGTTCACTTAAAATCAGCTGGATTTGGTAACAACACAGAAAAGATCGTAGAAGAACTAATAAAAAACATAGACGATAAAGAAACTACAACTGAAGACTTTAATTTGACCCAGGAGGGACATAACTGACCGTGCAACATACCCACATTATACAGATAAAAGATGATCACATCCCTTTAAAGGATTTTGGGAAAGAAATTAGTTGGATGTTACAAACCCCCGAAACAGCATGTATGTTTGTTTTTTGCAATTTGTACATTTTCTTTTTCCACTTTTGTGTTGAATAAATACTTAGTATGCTTGTTTGCACAAGTCTGGCTGTGTGTAGGGATTGATTTACAGACGGATGCTTTTTAAAATGAAATTCCATTTTAGTCTACATACGGCTCATTCCTATCAGATTATTCATTTATAAAAATCAACACAAATAGCACTTTTTCTTCTACTGTACATATTTAAACATGCATACAGGTCACTTTGTATGATTTACTTAATCAGAGTCAGATTGTTTCTCCTTTTTTCCCCTTTTAATTCAGCAAACTATGGTAACTATAAAATGCTAAAATCTCAATTAGAGATGAATGTATTTGTAAAATATTATTTTGAAAAATGTGGATTATACCCTATGGTTTTTTTCATTTATTGTTGTTCTGATTAAGACAGGTGATATGAACACACAATTTCTAAGACGATTTTGGACATTTACTGAGAGGGTGTAAATAGTTATGGGCTTTCAAAACCTCACCTATCCTTCAAAAACTCACATATGATCAAATTGGCTACTTAAACAAGAGTCCCTTCTGCTGCTCCCTTAGTCAATTACTGCAGTCAATACATTTTGCAAAGAGCAGCCAGAGTTTTTACACCCTTTCTTGCACAACCAGGATTCAAAGTGAATTAATCCACTACACCGTGGAAAACTGGCTACTTCACTACAACTTTTAGATTTAGATGTGCAAGTGAAAAATAAATACCTTCACATCCATTTGGAAACGAAAACAAGTCTAATTGAAGCTGTTGTAAAAATCCTGTTGGAAAATGGTTCAAACAGCAGGTATTCAAACGCAACCATGCAAACAAATTCTGTGTTTATAACCATCATGGACAGATAACCAACATCCCTGCTGGTAGAAAATATCCATTTGACTTCCTTAATTTATTTAACTTTGATCAAGTGAAATATAACAAAATAATAATTTCAATTCTTGATTATCAAAGCTGGTTAAGATTGCTTTTATTGACATGACAGGGGATTTCTTTTAGCATCAGAAAAAGACCGATATAAAACAAACAAACCTGCTACTAAATGGTAAAACGCAAACTTTTCCACACTACCAACATTCAAACAATAACAATTTAAATATCTAGTGACATACTCACATTATAACCATGATGTCTAAAACAATGATCCCCACAGACCTTATTTGATATATGCATATCGGCTTCTGACTATCCAAATCACAGGGAGTAAATCCTCTGTGCCGAAAAGGTTCAATATCGATTCAATATTCCCATTTACAAAAAAAAGCATAATGGAGTCCCACCAAAATGTACACCAACACGTTTCCTTAGCAGGTCGGTTTTTATTTCTATATATTTTCAGCTGGGGTTTTATCCCTCGCTTCAAAAACCAATTAATTTAAGTTATTTTCTTTATTCAGGTTACAGTCCACAGTAAGGATAGGTTATTATATGACTCCAATAAATAACATCCACTGGTAGCACGTTGCTCCTAGATAAGAGTCAAACGCCCCAAAATGGTTTAGAATGAAATTAAATAGTGATAAAGGGTTATGCCTAGAAAAAAATGATTGATAAGAACATATAATTATGTATAATTTAAGAATTGCAATGACTGTTTCAATTTATTTCATAAATGATGAAGCTTAAAAAAGAATTATGAAACGGTTTGAACAAACAGGCATAAAATTCTTGATCTTGTCATGTACTAACTAGGTCAAAAAAATGTTTGCATTGGCTAAAGATAGAGCTGTGTTTTAATCAGAGGTGGAAAACGTTTTCTATCAATCTGATATAGCATGCTGTGTTTTCTGAGCCACCGTCTCACAGGGTTTAGGCATGTGAAAATTGAGTGAAAACAGTGTGATCCATTGAGTACAATCAGGAATGTGTGCTTGAAGAGGCCACCCTCCACACAAACCCTGATCCAGCTGCGCCTGCGCAATGTATTAGAAGACCACCGTCTGTCATACCCCGGAGCAGCACACAGGGACGGTTAGAGTCGCCAACCCAGGGGGAAGGGGTGGAGAATCTCCCCGCTTTGATTCTTGAACTTAAAAACTTTGGAAGAATTTTACTAAAAAAGAGGAAATTAAGAATAGCATGAAGGTACGCAAGTGTATGAATATTAAAGGATTATCTGGTCGGTTTCATCACAATTGCAAGTTGCAATGTATGCTTTTTCATTCATGAGTAGTAAAGCCAAGTTTAGCCATATGTACAGGAATGCAGATCAAAGAGGGGGGGAAAGCTCAGCCTCTTCCCATTACCCCCAAAGCACCACCCAGACACATACTTGTGTTCCCTCTTTTAAACTCCATTTGTTTGAATTGTTTATAAGTAAAAGGGAAGAAAAAAAGAATGAGTGACACCTCCACCAAAGCTCCTGTCCCTGCTCCGCTATTTCCCTGCAGCCAGAAACAAATCTTTTTGGAAAGTTGAGAGCTGTCCAAAAACAGGACCACACACAGCCTCTGAGCCTTCAGCTGCTGGGGGGAGGCTCACACACACCAACACATACACACACTCACAAAATGGCGGCTTTGACAAAAATATTTCCTCAACTCCAAGGGCTGCTTATGAGCCTAATTACAACCTTCACGGGTGATGTTATTGTTACCTCCTGCAAATTCAACACAGTTTTGCTTGGCCACTTTCCACAACACAAACTTGGAACAACCTCTCTTAAAAATCTTCATAACTGACAATTTCCATTCACAAATTAGAGAAACTGAGCAACAGATAAAGCCAACAATCAAACATTGCCTTACCTTCCACCCAGAGTTTCTCGACATCCGTTTCCAGATTAGCTGCCCTTAAACCCACGGCAAAAGCTCCAAAAATCATAAGGCCCACAACCAAAAACTTTCCACAGTTCTTTTGTATGTAACAGCCCAGCCGGAATAAAAATCTCTGGAACTTCGCTCTCAGCCACAGAGGTGCTTTCCTCCCAGTCGCTTTTCCCTGTGATAAGACAAGAGGGCTGAAGTTACTACCAGAAGAAGCACAGATTGCACTTACCTGAGCAGGTAAAGCTGCCACAATATATTAAAAAAACATTATGTACTTATGTCCTATGCATGAAAGAGTTTTTACTCACAGAAACACATCAAAAAGGTGGTAGAGATTCTTTTTTCTAACAGTCATAACAGAAAAGGGTGCTTGAAGTTTAAAAAAAAGGACTATGATATTACAGTATCTGACCTGCTGATCATCAATTACAGGCAATAAAGGAAGAATTAGAACATATTTGGATCTGTAGTCCCTTGAACCGTGCATCTCCAGTCACCATAACACTGCACATGATTCCATTTCCAATACAATAAATCCCTTCAGGGAGCTCAAACATACACATCTTTTGGTAAATCTAATGTGGAGTAAGCACTGTCATTTAGGAGCTCCAGTGAAGCTGAAAAGTTTAAGGCTCTGAAAGCAGAGCACTGTCAACAAGGTCTGAACTATATCTGGAAGCATGCAATCATGACTACATGTGTTGAATAACAACTGTAATGGCTGCGATTAACAGGTTTCCTCACCCCTTTTCTTTTTCCAACATTTCCATGTCTTCATAACTACTCTAGAACTTCAGCATCTTGTTCACTGATGTTCACTACTACTGTCTACCAGGGGGCATTTCATGCCAACCATGTGTCAGTTCATACCTGCCATTTTTTGTACCCTTTTTGAAAATGAAGAATTTGAATAAGGTTTTTGTATTCTACTTAAGGTATACAGTAAGGAAATAATTGACCTAAAAAATGGTATCTACTAGCCAAATGTAGGTCAACAGATATATGGGATAGTCAGGGGTTGCAATCAAAGAGTAAACTATCCTCAGCTTGGTTTAGACCAATGGAAGTGTATCTATTATTAGTATTGGTATAAGAAATATTAATAATAATAATAATATGTGAGGTTTTATAAAATAATATTTGACTTAATAAAAACTTGGGAGACTTTGCATCAATTCATGGCCCTATAAAAGTCATTTACTACAAATCACAGCACCCATCTGTTACTCAACAGTTCCTCATGCCGATACTGGGATAACAACTTTATTCAAGTATGGCACAGCTCTATGTATTAGGTAGGTTTCAACTTAACAGCCTTTATCTATTAATGTTAGACTTGCATTTTAAATCTGGAAGGCTGACACTTTGGTTATGAATACACTACTGATATCCCACTGCACAAAATCTATTGTATTGTGAAGGGAAGCAGTCTGAACTATCCCTGGGGTGGCTTTCACTTCCAGCGTTGCACGCCCCACACATCAATAGGTGATATTAAATACCCTGAAGAGTGCATGTGGTTAAAACCCACAAATACCACCACACACGTTCTCTCTCTCCTACACACACAGGCAGACAGACGACCCCTCTCCCCGTGGAGCTGACCGTGTGTTCCGGTCTGCGTGGGGAGTGGAGAAGCCATCAGGAGAGTGAGAGAGATAGGGATAGAGAGAGGGGGGGCGGGGGGGCGTTGGGGTGGTGGTGGGGGGAGAAATAGCAATATTTGTGAATGGAAGAGGGCAGCACATGGAGATTTATCCGTGTTAGGATACTTCTCCGATAACTATATGAATAGCTGTCTTTTCTATCTTTAACAGAAGCTCACAGTTCTGCAATATTTTGCGTTATTACAGTTTCTTCCACGTGCATTTTCAATCTTTTTTTTCTCTCCTCATACCCCTGCTTCCCAGCACGTCTTGTTACCTAGTAGCAACTGGACATGAAGTTTAACCACTTCTCCCCCCCCCCCCAGTAAATACAATGAAACAGGCAGCACGTAGTGAAACATGAGACATAAGCACCTCCGATATTTGCTCCAGAGCGAAGCCCGCATCGCAGTAACTCGGCCGCTGCAAATACTCCAAATCCAGCGGTGTGCCGCGGGTATAGTCCCCCCTGTTCCTCCGTGTTATCCTCGGCCGATCGGGGTCTCTGTTTTCCTGCTCGGAGGGCGCATTAGCAGCCGAGGCCATGTTGCGGGGACTGCGAGGTGGTTACCGTTTCCCACTTTATAGTATTCCCCTGAAAGCCTGTAGCGATATCCCGAGGCGTCAGAGTTTCACTCATGGAGACCTCACACCCGTGAAGTGGGACTTCATACTCCTGTTGGAGACGGCGAGTCAAAGTCTGCGCCTTCCATCCCAACATTTCGTGATCCGGAGGTCCCCGCCGCTTTTACCGCTTTCACCTTGTCTCTTATGGAAATGTTTGAAGAGGAAAAGAGAAAAGAAAAAACAACGAGTTTCTCTCAAAAAGCGAGGCGCGCAAAGGGATTCCCACATGCAAGTGGTCGGGTAGGAAAGCTCGATGGTCGCAACATTCTGCTCAGTCCTATGTGGTCTTCCCATGGGCAGCGCGTCACGGCCAACTATGAGATTCAATAGAGGAGGGAGCAAAAGACCTCTCTCCGTTTGGAGGCAGAGTAAGGAGGAGGGGTGAGAAAAAAAAGACTCAAGATCCCGCCTCTGGGACTGTCAGATCGCAAGACTTTCTTGCATCTGATTGGTTCCAGAAGGGCAAAAATTACTGAGCAAACACGACTATTATTAGCTGCTTAGCAACAGCTCACTAAAGTAGAGAGACCACACAGGTCGATGGACCTCGTGTGTGTGTGTGTGTGTGTATCTCCAACTTTCAGGGGGTGGGGAAAAGGGATTCTCCAGGAGCGGAACCGCTCCGTCAGTTTTTTGTTCCGCAGCCTGATGTAGCAGGAGGGGAGAGTCCACTGAAGGAGATCCTCACTTAGGGGTAAAGTCCTGGACCTGTGCTTTGGATGAGAATTGAGCAATGCCATGAAGTTCTAACCCACTCTTCACTACTTTGACCGTGGTTTTAGATTCTTAGATTACAGTGGCTCTAGGGGGTCTAGTCATGATTCTAAAACTGCTCTTCAAGTAGCATTGGTTGTACCTAAGTGGTCTTTGAAAAAGTCAAAACAAAGGATTTCACCTATGATATACTAGGTGCTGTGGCTCCATTCTCAGGGTGGCTTCTGGCCTGGGAGGTTACATGAAGAACAAAACAGACCTTATTCATACCATAAAGGGTTTATAACTGCTCATTCACATTCTGAGAATGGCTTTATAGTATGTTCTCTATCCAACAATAGCCTATATGGTATATTTACTAAACATTGATCAATGGCGATTACGACTGTGCAGAATATGCTAAAATGTTTTTAAGGTAATCTATATGAAGTATTTATCAGTTCTTACAATTCTATATCAATAAAACAATGGCATACATGGAATAAAAGTATATTTGTAAACATCTTGGTGCAATATATAGTATTTGTCCTCAGAAGTCACAATTTCCAAATTCCAACTCTTAAATTCAAACTGGAATACAGGGGCTTTAGCTCGATGGGGACCCATCTTTCCTGAAATAAACAGTACCAGAATGACATACAGCGTACTATGCCAGCGTTATGACTGTTGGTTCAGGACAATGTCCTCTACTCAGTCAACCACAGTCTAAGAGGAAGCAATGAGGCTGGAAGCCTTATTTACAAAAATTGAGCGGCATTAAGATCCTAATAACACATGTTTTTTAATGTCCGTCTCTCCTAAAATGTTTGATTTACAGATATAAGATTTTGCACAGATCATCTTCAGGCCTTTTTAGCAACCTCATTGAAGTTTTTTTTTAATATATAACGATATAATAATATCGTTTATGGTTTGACCATGCAGCAGGGTTGTTCATGGGCCTCAAAAAAGCCAAACTGCATGTTCACTGTCTGAGCTGTTATTTGTAGTCCATCCCTTGCTGTGCTGCAGTTTAGTCTTTTTACAGGATTTTTGGGATTTGACCCCTGTGTTTTATCTGTGAACCATTCATATCATTCTTTACAGGTCAGCAAATACCTATTTTAATTAACTTTTTTTGTATTTTCATCACACTGAAACTGGTTTAACTCAAAAACTGCTAAAACTTATACTCTTCAAACCTGAAATGCATCGCTTTATACTAGAAGAAGAACATTTGAAACCCAGTTTTTGATTTTTAAAACCTTCTTTTATTGTACTTAAAGATCATG
The DNA here is from genome assembly GCA_034780135.1 of Jordanella pulchra. NCBI lineage: Eukaryota > Metazoa > Chordata > Actinopteri > Cyprinodontiformes > Cyprinodontidae > Jordanella > Jordanella pulchra. The sequence continues at coordinate 226,630 of JAUZNJ010000028.1, read as the reverse complement.
AAATACTTTTTTTATTGCTTTATGATCACTTTTAAAAAGGGCTAGATCAAAAACTCGAACACCTAGAATCTTTTTGGACTTTTTGTAGGTCAATAAATACCTACTTTGAAGTATTTTTTTCCAATTCAATTACAAAATGCCATTTGCTTCTGCCTCCTTCCTCTATTTTTCAGGAAAACGGTTAAGCTTTTCTGTTTTCTGCTCAGTCTTTACACTTTAACTGAGGTTTTTCTTCCAAGTTCAACTTATTTGTGTATTCATGCTGATATCTTTTCTGATTCTGCTAATTTATTACCTCTAAGGATACACTGTCAACTTTGGCTTGATTCTGCTCTCTTTCTGGACAGGCATTAAGCTATTCTGTGCTGCTAATTCATAACATGTTTACAATGTTTCTCCTGTTGGCTTCAGCTTGCATTTTTGATTTAGCTTGGAAAGTTTAGTTTAGGCAACTGGACATGGAGTTTTCTAGAAGTTCCAACTGCAGCTGGAGAGTACTGAGATAAATATACTCTAGGTGTGACAAAGAATTAGGGGGTTTGGAGGATCAGAACCACCTTTTGTTCCTTTCTTCCCTTCTCCTAGGCTTGACCATGACCTGGATGACTGAGAACATCACAGAAACAACTTTTGGTTTCTTCTATTTCATACCATAAGAGCAGTTTCTGCTTCAACCTTTCGTTGTTTTTGTCATTTTTCAGCCTACAGATTCCGATTCACCCTGCATTTTCACTAGAAATGAAATTTTCTCTAGTTAAGGATGTATTAGTGCTCCTCATTGTGGACAGCAGCCTAAGCAATTGGTCTTCCTTCTCCCGAGATACCTCCTCCAGATTGTCTTTGATGCCTGAGATGTTCCAAAGCCAGCTGAAAGACATAGTACCTCAGGGGGCATGTCCAGGGGATATGCCAACATTTCCAGTGCTGTATTAGATTTTGAGATAAGGGTGACAATAATATTAAGAGCATCTGTGAAGGTTCTCAGTCATCCAATTCATGGTCAAGCTTCGAAGGTTCCGTTTAGGCAACTGATATTGAGAAATTTAATTGAATATCCAATGAATAAATGAAGGGATGAATTAATTAATCAATATTTCAGACAGTCCACTAAAATTAAAAATGTAACTGTCAGGTTCCAGGATTTTTTGTCTGTTTGTCTTTTGTATTTTTTCTGGTTCTGCCTCTAGATGGAGCCTGCGACTGTGTTTGGAGCAGTTCTTGCACGGCTGTTTCCTATCTGCTCATTAGTGGGGTTTATATATTGCTGACTGCTGGTTCTTCGACGCCTGAGTGTTTGCCTTCTATGGTATTCAGTGCCCTCCAGTGTAAGACTAACATCTCTATGTGTCAAAGAGCGAGTTTTGATTCTTTGTTTTTCTTCTATCTCACAAGATGCTCAATCCTTCCAAGGAGCCTTGAGGAATTTCTGTTAAGTCCTCCTCAGTTCTTGCTCAGTGCTTCTTTGACACCGTGGATTGTTACCCACTGGTTGCCACTTCCAGTAATCACTCCTTCCTGCAAACCCACATCCTAAACCAAGTCTTCTGCTGGCAGTCACAAGCGTCAGCAACCACCTTCAGGTACGGTCAGCCTGCTCGTCCTCCAACACAGTTCAGCTCCATCTACAACCCTCTCGTCTACTGATCCGAAGTTCTGGTGATTAAAGATCCTCTGTGAATGTACAAAGACCTATCTAGGAAAACCCTGACAAGTTCTCCCCCTCCTGGTGTCATTCAACCCACCGCTACAATAAGACCAATTCTTTATCTTTCCTCCTTTCCTACATTTGTGAGAAACCTAAACTCAACACCAAATCCTTGTTTTCTCAGTTAGACGAACCACAGACTGTTGCTCTTTGAGTGGAAGATTCCTCATTACTATTTGTTAAGAGCCGTCAATAAATCTTTAAATCATCTATTGTCTCCTGTGGTGTTCTGCGTTTGGGCTAAGAATAAAAACCCATTATGACATTAACACATACAACCATCAGACATTATTAATCATATAAACAGTTACATTATATACTTAATCTGTCATGGTGGGTTTCAGAGCTCTAACCCACATGCAGAACACCACACGGGACAACGGGAAAAAGTTAAACAGTTTAT
>JAUZNJ010000028.1:214410-224422 GCA_034780135.1 Jordanella pulchra | reverse complement strand
ACTTTCACGTGCAAAAAACACATTTTTATGAAAAAAACATACTTATAACAGCAACAGCACCAACTTCACCTTCCTGGTAAGGGGAGAATGGGATGGGCTTGTAAATATAATGGTCACATGATCATAATTTTGTTTCGTTACCTAGATATAGGGTGTGTCTCACATTACCCAATGTCTCACAATACCCCGCTCTCCCCTATTTATCTTCAAATTATCTGTAGTTACAATGGATGCTGTGAAGTGACTCCTATTGTTCTCTATTTCAGCATTTAGGAGAACCGTTGTTGTCATTTACAAGTACGTTACAATTTTCTTAATTGAAACAGGTGGATTTTGCTTTTGTTGTTTCTCTTCATTAAACTCAATGCTGGCTTAACTGTAAGTAACATTACTCTAATGTAGCATACAATGAGTGCCTGTTATTGTATTGCAACTTTTGTTTACCAATGCCATATCTTTTTTGTGTAAAGATTTTCATGAACAAATCAGCTTTCCAAAGGTTTTCAAACACCTGCTTTTTCTGTAAATCTTTTTCGAACTCAAATTTCTCCTGCTCGATCGTTAATTGCCTGTGCTTTACATCTCTTCTAAGAATGTGGTTATTCCTGCTGAAGCTTTTATATCTTTTTTTTTAAGTCATGCCAGTCAACTTTGCATGCAGCGCCCTCCCACCAGCCAGACCAGTTGTGTCACCGCTGGACAATCATCAGCCTTTCATATGATTTGGACAAATAAAACATATATTCGTTTTATAATTTGTCTACTGTTATATTAAAATCTAGGCCTACAGATGAATTAGAATGTGTATTTTCAATGTGTATTTTCAACAATTACGTAGAGCTATTCATTTTTGATATTTCGTTCAGTGACTTGCAATTTATTGTTTTATGTCTGTTGTTGACAGCCTTGTTTGCATCTCTGATTTACCTTTATTGTTTCTTAGGATAAGTTTCGTTTCTTTAGACTGTCTTAAGTGTTTGGATCTGCTCGTTTTAATAGTCGGCCCCGTCCGTTTCTTATACCCTCGTTGTGTTACTGAAAGCCGCAAAGCACCGCCCGTCTGGGGTGTTATAAAAACAAAAACGAGCAGTCCTCTCGTTTTTTTTCTGGTAGTCGTATGATTTCCTCATACACCCGTAAAGAGAGATCAAGAGAACGTTGTTGTTACATTTTGTGTCTTATCAGGAATAATGGTAAAAAGGAGTTTTTCTTCACTTTGCCAAATCGGACTGGACTTTTTCGAGTTTTTGAACGAAACTAACAGGACCTCCATCACAGACAGACTCCAGCTAAGAGACATTTACAATGATGAGTTTAGATGCAGGTGAGTGCATAAACCAATCTATAGGCTAGAAGAAAATTAGATATGCATTTAATTTGATTTTAATATTTCCTTGATCGTAGAAATCCAGGAATCAAAGATCCAAACTTCGGTTCAGTCCTTCACGCCCTCAAAAAGTGTAACAAGATCAGAAGACGAAGAGACAACATAAACTTCACCCCAGCGGTTTGTAAACATTTATCTTTTTTGTTGGTAGTAGCCCTTTTTGCTGTTTTGACAATAGAAATGTAAAGAAATTAGATTTAAACAGTTCAGGCTTATCAATGAATCATTAAACTTAGACTGTTATCATTTTTATGAACAACCTAATAGTGCGAGGAAAAAGACTAAAGTTCAATCATAATTTATTTCATAAGAACAATTATGGATGACAAATTTAAAAACACGATAGCTTTCCTGTACTTGTATGAAGTTTAAAAGAAATTGCCATCGATTTCCAAAGGAAATTACAGTAATTGAGGTCAAAAAATATATTTACATATCGGCCCACATCTAAATGATAGTGAAACAATTAAAGGTTGTTGCATCATCAAATTTAAATGGTTCTAGGTTTTAAAACTCTTCCTTAAAAACTGTGGGACGTATATGTGATCCCTGAAGCGTTTTTTTATTTTTTTTTATTATTTTTTTTGCGTTTTATTGTGTTGTGATCATTTAACCAGTAGGCCTCATTCAGATCAGAAACAACTATTAGATCGTGCTGGTTGTACAAGGCCGCACAGACCCACAAATCAGAACTGAAGCATATAAACTAGTAATGCACAAAATCACCAATGTCAAAGCTATTCAAAAACAGTGACCTCTCTACAAACATATTCTCATTCTTCTTTTAGCACTTTTTTTTATTAGGTTTGAGTGTTTAGTTAAATTGGATTTCATATTTTATTCCCTAATATTTGTCTTTGGTTGCAAAACATAGTTTTCTATTAATTAAACATATTTGTTATTGGAATTTTAAATATGTCTAAACTTAGAGTGGGGTTTCTTTCAAGAAGTTTATTTTACCTCACAGTACTAAAGACAATGCTTAAAGGGCAATTCTGTACTCAGAGTATTCACTTTACCTCAAGCATTTAGCATATTGATAATAAAAAAATGATGCAGAGTTTTTGATATTGGTCTACCACTTCTGATAGAGGCCAAAAATGATCAAAAGGTTACTTACTTTTCATTATAAGCTAAATTTCTGACTGAATTGATGCAGGTCAGAGCTCAGTACATGGACCAGTGGCGCACACCCAGGACCCAACAGCCACAACCTAGGAGATCCAGCAGCGTTGATTATTTAATTAACTTCAGCCCAGCTGATGAGGCAGTGACAGGAGTCAGGGCCAGGAGAAAATTGGCCAGTGAGCTGATGAGCAAACTGAAGGTGGAAAGGTAACAGGACAGGGTTCAAATTGAATCTGTTTTGCATCTTAATCCAAATAAATCAATTTGTCACTTACTTTAGAAAAACAATACACCTGTGATGTTTAATGTATTCTCATAAACTTGGAAACAAAGCAAAACAAAATTCTTGTGACAGAGCAGATGTCCTCAGCAGCCTGTAGTATTTCTTTACTAAACTCTGACCTATACAGTTATTTTCTAACCTTTGCTCTTTTTGGGACCTTAGGTATCTTTCCATGTTTCTTGCTGATAAAAATGGTATCAGCATCACTTCTGACTGTCCTTTTGAGAAGGGCAAACTTGTTCTGTGTGTGCAAAACACATATGAGGTGAGAATGCTTCCCTTCTCTGTCTGGTATCTGTTGATATTTAACATCTCTAAAGTCCTTTATTTTTTTTTTTCAGTATGAAGTCAAACTGACTGTGGAAAACACTGGAGATCAGCCGGTGTATTTCACTTACTATACTCCACTACACTGGCTTCGGTGCTTAACTCTACGGGATGAAAAAAAGGTGACCAAACTGACCCCTCTACTTCTAGAACCAGGTAATGCAAATTTAAAAAAAATGGTTTTATTCAAGCAAAAATTTGTAAGATAAGTGTAAAGGATTTAATAAATCAAATGTCCTATTTTGTTCTGATCTCAGGTGACAGGTATGAAGTAGAGGTCAGTTTCCGCTGTAGTTATGTTGGGTTTTTTCCTGCTACGCTGGCATTTGAATTCAAACCAGACCTGGAGCCGACCACTGCTGCTTTCCATATTGTGCGGATCATCGAGGCTCAGTGTATAACTGAATTAGGACTGGACCTGGCACCTGTGGCACCATTCAAGCCTCGCTCCATCTCAGCCTGGATCCCTGAACCTGATTGCAGGATTGTGGAAGGGCAGAAACCCGAGGGGTACGTTCTTTTACCCAACACACTCTCCATAAACATAGAGCCCCCACACCACATAGTTAGATCTAGAGTTGGCATGGTGAAGCACAGTCCCTTAGCGTTCTTCTTTATGCTCAACTATCTAAACCAGATAATAATCCACCCATCATCATATGCCAGGTGGTCACTAGGATCACTGAATACAAACACCCTTCTTGTATAATGAGACACACCTTGACTCAGCTATTTATGGATATGAGTAATATCTACACTTTGTCCACCTGATTAATCATCACCTCTAACTTGTATGGAATTAATATCCAGATTTGTTACTCTTTTCTTTTTCAGTTAAGGTGCTAATAAAAAATAAAAATAGTTTTTATGCTCCTCAGTGCAGACAGATGCACTTTTACATGACCTAAACAGGATTTTTTTTAGGTTTCATAGGGTATTGTATTAGGCTAAATTTGATTCGATTTTAGCATGATTCGTTAATTAGTTCAAATCATAAAAGCTCAAACCCCCCAAAATCCTGAAAAATCATTAGATTTGGTGCTCCTTCCTTTAAAATTAATTGAATAGAGTCAACTTTCAGTTAATGTGGGTAAGTTTTAATCATTTTTATATTGTTATTGTGGATTGAAAAGGTTTGAGTAAATGGTTGCACACTTTAATGCAACATTCTTTTTTAGACATCCTCAGTTTTATGGAAAAAATTGTGCTGCATGTTTTTTTGTGCGCGGACATGCTTCATATATGAGGCCCCAGATGCCCTTAATAACACCCACAACGACTACATTACCTCTCCATATATTTCAGTGTAAGATTAGGAGTTTAAAAGAAGAATTGACATTATTACAAAAAAGTCTTTTTTTGGGTTTTTTTGTATCTGAAAGGTATGATAAAATTTTGTAAGAGAAAGTATATCATGAGATGAAACATCATCCATACCGAATTCAAAACAACGTACGAGTTTCAGGAAATGTGCCTTATTTGAAACTGCATATTTATCTTTGTCCAAATGTACTCAAATTAGGGATTGATTTGTTTTCATGTCTTTTTGCTTGTCTCACCTTGCAGGCTTGCTGTGATGCAACTAAATTATGTGGTTCAGTTAAAACAGTACTCAATACCACCATACATGAACGACCTCATCATACTGCTGAAGCATCCTTCTCGCTCGAATGAGAAAAGGTAAAATGACAGGAGTTCCTACAATAAAAAACGGTTCTAATGTACAATATAGTCTGTTAGACTTGTTTTTGTTTTTTCAAGACGGTTGTTGGAGAGTCCTTTGTGTTGGGAGAACTATACCGAGAAGTTCCAGGTGTTGCTGTATCTGGAGGAACTTCAGATGGAGTTTGATATCAGAAGATACAACATTCCCAATGAATGCAAAGATCACGCTGAGCTACAAAGAGACACAAACAACAGGAATCTTCTTGTTCTAGAGGTATGACTGCACTCCAGTCAGTCAGAATAGATATATTTCTGCTGATCCTGTAAAAAAGAGGGGTATTTTTTGATGTTTATAGAACACATCATAGCATTTTTAATGTAACATTTTATTTAGCATTTTTTTTTCTCTTTTTGGGACGTGAAGTGATATATCTTAGCAAAGCAGCTAATGACTAGATTTGAGTGAGACTGACTGCGTTGGAGAAGGAACAGTCCTAAAATCCGAACTTATGCTGTAAAGAAACTTTCCAGGCAAACTGTATGTAGTGTTTGACTTGTAATCCTATCATTTAGAAAAATAAATGTGTCCAAATATTGACTGGAAGTATAAAAGGAAAATTTGTAACATGATTAAAACTCCTTTTATTTTGTCAAGCCTATATTTGTCAGACTGTTTAAGGACAGTTCACTAGATCAAGCAACACAATCATGTTTTACAGATTATGTCAAATTATGCTATCATGAAAAGCTGCACACAAAAACAACCAAGACACTTGCACATGCCTACAAAAGATTAGTTGTGCTTCCACTATGTCTGAAAAAGTGTTAAAGCAAAAGTTTTATTGAGTCTTGAATACAGGAGAGATTGCACTGCCATCTTTCTTAGACTCTGCTTCTTGTACAGAAAACATGCACATTAAAGTGGACACTTTTGTTTCTACTTTTGGGCAAATAACTTCTTTCAATGAGCATTTTATTTTGGTCATTTACTGTCAAATATTAACTTGTAATAACAATGTGCAGCTAGTAACAGCCTCAGCATCTACACATAAGCAACTCTAATGCTTTCAGCAGTTTAGTTGACTTAGTATTTTTAAATGAAATGTCAAAAATCAACAAATTCTAATGATTTTAGAGTAAAAATATAATTACATTCCAAGAATATTACTCTCCACTTATTTAATAATTTAAAGCAGAAAGGTTTTTACTAATTGCAGTTAATGAGGAGTGTGTTTTCTTTTTATTTATTCTCCAGGTACCTGGTGTCTCTGAGAACCGACCCTCTGTGTTGCGGGGGGATTCACTGCTCATGTACCCCCAGGGAGAACAAGGGGTGAAATACCGTGGATATGTTCACGGTGTACAGCTGGACAGCATCAAACTGGGCTTTGCCCAAGAGTAAGATTGAAACACAACAGCGAGAGCAGTAACAACAAAAGGCACACAGTCCCTCGTCTGGAAACAAAACTCTTCCTAATATTTCTGTCTCTTATTTTGTCGCAGATTTCTAAATCGATATGGCAAAGACTTCAGCCTTATTGAAGGGATAAAGTTCAATGTTGAGTTCACCTTCAATCGCCTGCCTGTGCGTCTCCAGCACAGAGCTGCAGAACTTGCAAGGAGCTATAACCTGAGGAGTGTGTTGTTTCCTGCTGAACCCCCATTCACATGTCAAAAACCAGACCTCCCACAACTCAAGTAAGCATTTCTGTGTAGTTCTCACCAAACACACAAGTTTTAACTTTAGCATGTTGTGGCCCCAAGACTCAACCTTGTCAGTATTGCATTAAAATAAAAGACAAATCTAGGTTATGATTATTCCGTATGTGATCAGACACTAAGGATTTTAGGAATATTAAATCATATAGTTATAGTGACAGGATTTGCACATGTGATCTCTGATGCTAGCAATTGCTATGAATGGAAAGTAGTAGTGCTTGACAAATGAAATAATCCAAATTCACAATGTGTTTAACACAGCAAAAAGTAAGATTAATCTGAATGTTTAAATCAAAGCTTACATTAACCCAAACCCAGAACCTTTAGTAGGGCTCTGGATGCTATGCACTAAGCATCATCAAATTTATTAAGGACTTGTTGTAATTTTATGATTCAAATCTGCCTGAAAATTTGAAACAAAATGATCGCCATAAAAAGCTTTTTTAAAATTGGAGATTTATTGAAGGGATAGACAACCAGAAACAAACTCAGTTAGGGGGTGGTTAAATAGTCTTCCAAGTAGATTAGAAAAGTCTTAACAAAGAGAGTGCTGAGACAGGCTGAGCTATTCCACAGTAACAGTCAGGAACCTTGTTGAATTAAACACACATCGAACTTGGGGGAATGTTTTTCTTTTCATCATCTGCTAAAACAAACTACGGCTCAGGATGTGAAAAACAAGCCTTCAGACTGAGGTTAGGCTGCTTTTTTTATATTTAACCTAGAAATCCAGACTCCTCAACACAATTCCTATTCTGTTTTCCTGTAGACTGTTTGATTATCAGCTTGAGAAAAACCCTGAGCAGTATCAAGCTGTTCAGCACATTGTAGCTGGGTCATCCAGACCTGCTCCATATCTTGTGTTTGGTCCACCAGGAACAGGTAAAGTAGTCCCAGAAAACACGGCTAAAATGTTTTCCTTTCATGTAACTAATATCTAATTAAAAAAAAAAGAAACAAATTAAAAATACCACATATATAGCTAACTGATAGAGCAGTTATCAAGCCACTGCAGGCACATTGTTTTAAAAAAACATTCATATTTAATTCCCCTAATATGTACTTTTATATACCGTTATATACAGCGTCTTTATAAAATATGCATACCTCCTAAACCTTTTTTTTAAAAACATTTTTCACATTACCACCATGATCTTTGTGTTTCCTTCAGCTTTAAATGTAATAGATCTGTCTTCATTATTCCCTGTACCTATTGATTATTGTAAAAGTTTTCAAAAATAAAAGCATTTTATTCCCCTTGTTAAACATTGTTCTGTATTTGAAGGTAAAACCGTCACTGTTGTGGAGGCCATCAAGCAGATAGAGAAGACCCAGGCATCCTGCCACATTCTGGCCTGTGCTCCCTCCAACAGTGCTGCTGATCTGCTATGTAGCAAGATTCGAGAGCACGTGGACGAGCGCAGTGTCTACCGCTTGTACGCAACCAGCCGAGACCCAAGACTCGTCCCTGAGCAGCTTAAGGTCAGTGATGTAACCTCTAAATGTATGTTATTGGCATTTAAACCCATAAAAAGGGCTGCATCATTCTTTTTTTATCACCGCTCTAGTGGATTGATGTCGACTTATCCTACAGCCTAATTGTGACACATTGCACTTGCTTTGCTTCGTTTTATTTATTTATTTTGCTTTCATAATGGCGTCTATTTTTGATGTTATATTCTTAAACTGGTTTGATTGTGGTGTTTCACAGGGATGCTCTAACCTGGAGGGAGATTATTACATTTTTCCTCCCAAAGAGAAGCTGATGGAGTATAAAATTATAGTCACCACCCTCTTAACTGCTGGAAGGTAGTGAATAACATCTATCAGTAATGAACCTTCATATTATTTGCTATATTTTATTTAAATTCACAACTGTTCAACACTTTGCATGAACTTCTGCTTGTTATTTGCTTCCATTTATTTAAATATTGCAGGCTTGTGTCAGGTGGTATCCCTTCTGGACATTTCACACATGTGTTTGTGGATGAGGCAGGACACGCCGTGGAGACTGAGTGTTTAGTCCCTGTTGCAGGTAAAGGAGGAAAATCAGGAGGAGTCTCTAGAATGAGATTGAAAGTTTTCTTTATTTTTGTTTTTATGTCTTTTAGGATTGCTTGACGCAGAGACTGGACAGCTTGTTCTAGCTGGAGATCCCAAGCAGCTTGGACCCATCCTCAGATCTCCTTTTGCACTGAAGTACGGAATGGGTAAGAACTAGAGATAAACCAATCCGAGATTTTGTGCAGATTTATGATCCCTGATTATATACAACCCTCAACTGCTATTACTTATCTCTCACTACAAACTGTGCAAAAAATGTTTTCCTAATTTCTTTTTAAATTGATAATGGACTTACCTAATTTAAAAAAGCTAACAAAATAGTGACAATGAGTTGCACAATACTAGCAATAAACAAAATTGCAATGCAGTTTATATTTATTAGTTTATCTGCACAAAATGGAGATGCACCAAATCAAGAATAGATTTTTTTTTTCTAAAAATGTCTTTCAAGGTTTGTATTTCCTGCAAAATATTCAGCAAGTGTTGGCTATTTAATTTTAGTGTTATATTTATTTATACATTTATTTTTAATTGTAACTATAGAGGGGCTTAAACAGCTTTTGTAATAATTTATCTTATGTTTATAAGGTTTAGAGAACGTTTTTGTCTGAGTTAAGTCAGTGTTACACAGATCCTTAGTTTAACATGACCTTATTTCAAATCGTTGTCAAAGCCACATTATTGTATTATATAAGGGTTTACCACAGTTAGTATTATTAAGACAACTTTATTGAATTAGTTCCTTGAATCAGCACTGTAGATTTAATGCAGGTTGATTGACAACACTTCCTTATCCTTATCAGCTGCTGTCTTACCACATTTTAATTTAGCAATCTGAAGGAAAGGCTGACATGCCCATGTTGAAAGAAGACCTTGTAAAGAAAGAAAGACCTTGGATATGCAGTTCTTAACAAAAACTACTTCGTCTTCCTAAAACACCCAAAGTGTCTATTAGTGCCTATGTAGCAAACATTTACTAATAATGCATGAGCACAATTTTCTTAAGCTTAGACAAAATTTTATGTTCAAAATTTTAAAACACCCGTTTTAACCGAGTAAAAATCTCAGTGAAATTAAAACTTAGTAAAAATTATATCTACTCTTTCCTGACATTAAACTATGTTTTAAATATATTCAGTAGCTTTAGTAAGTTTTGTTAGTTTGTAATGGTGGCTGATTGCTAAATCAGATATGGTTATAAAAGTGGAATATTCTAGTTTCATGTTAATGTCTTTGAACATTCCTGGTAAAAAAAAAAACAAAAAAACAGCTGTCATTACAAAGTTACACTTTTTAAATTAGAATTTAAAGGGCTATGACTCTAAAGCAAAGCCTTGCCTTACTTTATGATGGATTGTATATTGTAGGGGTTGAATCAATTAGTCGACTAGTCGACTCTAGGACGTCTCGCGACTTTTTACATTTCATGTCGACTAGTC
>JAUZNJ010000028.1:178048-203351 GCA_034780135.1 Jordanella pulchra | reverse complement strand
CTCCCACCCCCCTCCCCCCTCTGTCAGAGCATGGCTCAGGAGACCAATCAGACACAAGTGCCAATGCTTTGCACTATGGGATGCGGTTTCTATGGTAACCCCCGCACCAACGGCATGTGCTCTGTCTGCTACAAGGAACACCTGCAGAGACAACAGGGAGGGGGGCGATCCAGCCCTCCCGGAGAGAAAGGTACGACAATAGGACAGATGCAAACCTGCCAACAACTGGGCAACAAAGGCAGGTGCTCCTGCACAGGCTTTACAGTACTTTTAATTTTCTAAAAGGGGTTAGAAAAGTTTCCTACACTGTGGTATAAGAAAGCAAAGAGCAAATTTGCCATGAGTTGTTTCCATAGCAGTCAAGTCTCCCATTTTGGCCAAGAAACTACTGTATTTTACCTCTCATTTCCCATATTATTGTTATTTAAAATTCTGTGGAGCAAAAATGGGGTATACAGTGTATGCGGCACATAGAGGCGCAAAATGATGTCTCTGCATACCCATCAGACAGTATGTAGTTGCACCCCTGATAAAATTCTATTAAAAAATAGATCTTCCTTTATCCTTTTGATAACATCATGGGTACAAATCTACTCACCTTATTGTCTTTGCAGTTGGTTGAAAATGTTTCATATTTTTGTGCACATGCCTTGAAATATACTGAATAATGGAGCTTGACTGGGATAGTCGGACGTCTCGCAGTAGATGTAAAATTTCCTTTATTTTCAAAACCAAAACTTGACAAGTATGCTTGTTTCACTTAAAACTCCAAATACATCTCATCTCCTTTTCCAAGGCAGTGTGTGTTCTTAAATAAGATACTTGGAAATAAGGTTGAAAATCCTCTCTCTCAAGTACAATATATCAGGTTCTCTGTTGTGTTGTTCTTTTTTTTTACACAGCTGCTACTTCACCATCAGGATCACCCACATCAAGTGTAACTGTGGAAGACACAACCTCAGAGCTCAGTACAGAAGCAGCAGGGACCCCACCTGAAGAACAAACAGGGTATGCTGGAAAAACTACTGGGGCACTTTCTCTATTTCATTTTAATAAAAACGTTCTATATAATGAATGAATTAGGTCAACAATGTCACTATATCTGCTCATTTAATTACCTCCTATATATTCCACCTCAGTTTGTTCCTGCAGGTTGACATGGTAACCATTTTGTTGGCATGAATACCACAGTGCCAACATTGGGATTCAAAACAAAATCATACAATGTGTCATTTTCCATTGTTCATTGCATAGGATATACAAGCTTTTTACTCATCGGGATCTTTCTAATGTAGACTAATAGATGTGATCTAACAAGCTAATATTTTCAGGTTGACCAGACCGGCCCAAACTGGTAACCAAACCTAAAGTCAGATGTGGTACAAAGTGCTTATTGTAGTTGAAAAAAACAAATTCAATCATAGAAGTACGACACTACTTTAGTTTCCATGTCCTAACTGTCACTGCTTTTTTTTGTAACAAGAAATAGTGATACACAGTTGAATCAGTGCTTCATGTACGTGAGGAAAGCGTGAACTGGCCATTTGTCAGCCAGCTGACTGGAAGTGTGCTGCATCACGTCCAGTAGGGCGGTGTGTTTCTCCACGATCTATATCCCAGGAGAAAGGAAGTTATAGCACTTTGTGCATTTTCTTTAAGTTTAATGTGAAAACATGAAATAAATGGGTTTTAATTACCAAGCTTGCTTAATAAAAGCACATTTTAAGCAATACTATTTAAATCTGTGGACTTTCAAGATGACATGAGCTACATATTTAGACATTTTCAGTGGATCTGTCGTCCGGTTTCAGCTCCAAAGAAAATTTGTTTCACTTGTACCTTTTTGAATACAAGAACTAATCCAAGTATTACAGTTACCTGTTAAATGTCAGAAAATGGTATAAATGGTGCATTAGACTGAAAACATGCTTGAGTTGAATAACCAGAAAGCAAGAAAGTTATCAGCTGTCTAGATGCTTTATTACTGTTTTCTTCTTTTCAAAAGAAAAAATAGTCACTTATAAAGATATTTAAAAAGAGTACGATGCTTATCTGTCAAAGTAAGTAATTTAACATCAGCTTTCTAAACAGCACAAATTTACATCAAAACAGGAATCTAGTGTCAGAGAAACAGTATTACCTTTCTGAAGGTATTTTAGGTTTGGTTGCTTAATCTCAGTTTTAACATCGCCATTCTAAAAATAATTTTTGCAAAACAGAGAAATTGATCTGGTCTAAATATGGTTTTGGCATTTTATCTCTCCTGTTCCATGTAATTCATAGAAACGCGAAATGCAGTGAAAAGAGGGGAAAATGGTGGCGAACTATATTGCATTTGGTTGGTAGGTATATAAGATTACAGGTTATTTAAATTCTGAATGTATTTACCAGATTTGGTGTCTTTATTAATTCTAATTTCAGCAGCACATAGATTTAATCTTTAATTTTCCAAAAAAAAAGCCACCTGTTTACCATTCACATGCTTAAAAACTAATGGAGGGTATTATTTACAGCTGTTCCGTTTTGTACTGTTAGATTCGTGTATTTTATTTAAAACAATGTTCTTCTGTCTTATGTTAGTCCCAGCTCCCCGAGCCCTGTAACCCAACAGATGACAGCAATGAGCATCTCTCAAGAATCGGGGACCGTAGACTCTGAACGAGTTGTTGCTGAGGGAGGAGAAGAGGAAGAGGAGGATGAAGAAGAGGGCACATCCAGTAGCACAGGTGTGCATTTGATAAGGATGGGGAGACTGATTTTTATGTGCAGTAATCACAGGTATCTAAATGTTTCAATCCAGGGTTTTTTCATGACCTTCAAAGCTTTTCCAGAGTCCTTGTTCCAGGGCTTTACTGTAACCTTTGCTTGTTTGCATGCATGGACCTGCATGCTAGCTGGAAGTCTCTTTCCTTTTCTGTGGCTGCAAACCCACTTTAAATATAATACTGCCACCTAAAGGGCTCGAGTGGAAAAAAATTGTCTCTTACTCTTGCTAAATGTAACTTTACCCAAATTGAGTGCCTTTGCAATTTGAAAATGTTGTTAAATTGCGATTATATTGCAAATGCAACTAATCACCCAGTGCTAGTATGAATTCAGTCCATTTACCACACAGGGTTCCCTGGGCTTTTTGGTTTAGATACAGGCCCACAGCATCACAGAACCTCCGCCATTCCCAACAGTCAACATGCGATGCTTTGTCATGATCCTTTGTTCCAAACAATACTCAAACTCCATACGTTCTCATTTACTCAACTGCCTTACTTCAGTTGTTTTCTTGTTCTACCTGTTTTGCAAATTAGCCAGGAGTGATAGGCTTCTTTCTCAAGTTGAAATCTCAGAATAAGTAATTAATAATTTAGAAAAGCTTTGAAAGAAAATCTTAAAACTTTGAATGGAATTCTAAATAAAAAATGGTTAGATTAGCTCCATAGATTTTATTTTCTCTCCCACTGATTAAATAAAAGTCTGGACCTTTTCTGTAATTCTCTTCAGAAGTTCCCTCAACGGCTCTAAAAGATTCAATTATTTTTTTGTCTTTTTACATTTTGTCGGAGAGAGCAATTAAAGAGTTCATCTCAGCTGGATTTTCCTGCCTTATTTTATCATTTTAGGATCTATGTTCACTTCTAATAGATACCAGTATTGATCTTTAATTTGTTTTAAAGCAAATGTTTTTATTGTACCGGTAGATTTTTAATCCTCAGCTAAGCCGTACTCTTTCCTTTTTTTTTTTAACCTCAGAACCCGTGGGTGACGGAGCACAAGCTTCCTCTGATGGTGACCAAACACCCGATAAAAACAAGAAAAAGAACCGCTGCTTTTCCTGCCGGAAGAAAGTGGGCCTTACTGGTAAGCTGGAAAAGTCGTTTCCACAGATTTAGGCTAATTATTAAGCTCCTAAGGGAAGTGGTGTTCAACAGGTATTTAAATAATGGACCAGATTTGCTACAAACCTTTACTTTAAACTGCAGAATTAGCTAAAACCTCTGAAATTGTTTTTTTATGCAACAAATGTGACTCTTTTTCTTTGCAAAAATACATAAATATTGATTCTCTGCATTAGTCATCTCTTTTTGACTCATGCTTTGTTTTCATTGTCTTACTAACCCTGTTCAAATCAGGATACAATCAGTGATCTGTGAGTTTCACAAAAAACATGTTGCATTTAACATTATAATGGGGAAAAAAAGGAAGTTGCATCTTTTTAAAAACACTAACAGTAGGCCAGCATTATGATTACACATCAGTTCTAAAATGTCCGAATGAAACAGTTGATGATTTGTGGGCTGATCTTCAAGATCATTCTTTAGACCATTTTTACATAAAAAAAAAAAAAAAAAACTAGAGCTGTGATTATACGCAATTAACAAGGGGACTGTACAGAAACTATGATCGAACATGCTCTATATGAATATAATACTTTATACCAGGTAAGTTGAGGTGAAGGAAAAATGATTTTGTTGGCATGGATCATGGTTGTGTTAACTAACGCTACTCATTAGCCATGGAAGTGCAGTTTACTGTCAGGATGAAGTTGTTTTTTCTGTTTATGATGACCCACGCCTGCTATGTGGTTGTTTTCTGGCTTTGGTGCAGCTAGGAGAACTTAGGATCGCCCATGTTTCTCTTTATTATACAAGCTTATTTTTTTCAATTAGCTGGGTGTAGATGTCAAGCTGCTCAAAATAATTTAATGTTTTTGGATCTATTTTGTTAGCATGTAAAAAATTGACCAACCTGGTTCAGTTTTTAAAATGATCCCGATCCTGGAAAGTGAATAACCTTAAATATTCAGCAAAAATTAGATTTTCTACAGTCGTTGTTTTTTTTAAAAAAAAAAAAAACTGACAAAGCTTGCTAAATACCACTATTAAAAAGCCAGGTGGACACTTTCTGCCTCCAACTTTGCTCCACCCACAGAAGCATGTCACAATGTTTACAATCTAAAAAAGGATCTCTTACCGTATTTTCTGGATTATAAGTTGCTCTGGAGTACAAGTAGCACCAGCAATAAAATGCATAATAAAGAAGGAAAAGACGTATATAAGTCGCACTGGAGTATAAGGTGCATTTTGTAGGGAAATTTATTTGATAAAATCCAACATCAAGAACAGACACATCCCATGAAATCTTCATCCTCTGTGTCACAGTTAAACGCCTCCAGAGGTAGAAGATGCAGCGCTTCCTCTTCTGCTACTACCATCAAATCAAATATTTCTCTAAAGTTCCCTTCTTTCCAGCATCCCTCACAGGAAAGAGAGGCCAGGAAACCTATGCAATGATTCAACTCATGCAACAAGTCTAAAGAAAGACATTCTTTCTCATTATAGGGCAATGATTTCTAAAATCCTTGTGAGAGTATTTTAAGGTTAGATCTCCAGATGAGGTCCTAGTCTAAGGCTAGGTCCTGATATATTATGGACATTTAGAGGAGAATATGTAATAATTTAATATCAGAATATGTAATAATGTTAAAAAAAACATTTTACAATTTGTCATTTTCACACCTTGTCTGTAAAAAAAAAAAAAGAAGAAAAATTTCCTTTGCACCTTTAATAGTTTTTGAATTAAATTAGTAGCTAATGTCTGAAAATTTTACATTATTTTTGTCGAATGTAATGTTTTCAATAAGAATCTTGAGTGAAGTTCGGGTAAACAAACAGTTGTTTTTAATTCTTGAAATGCCAAATGTAGCTTTGATGACTGAACCATGTAGTTTAAAACTCTTTTGCTTGAGGTAGTGTTACACAAACAGAGTTATTTTAACCCTAAGGGACTGTAGATTTATACCACAGGACTCAGGGCTCTCCAAAATGCTGCTAACATTTTCATAGCAATCATCTTCCTTAATTAAGTTAGCTGAGGTATTTTTGTTTGCAGCCTGAATGAACATTAGTCATGTTGTAGAAAATAATTTCCCTTGAAAAAGCTTCTTTGTGAGTTCGTTCTGACTCCATGTTTTAGCCCAATACTTGTGCTTAAAATAAGTTTTTTCTCCTGCAACAGCTTGAAAAAGAAAGGAGGATTTCTTATCTGCCCAATCAGACTGAAAATCTGACTGTGATGACCATCTGATTTCTCAGTAGACGACAGATTAATGTAAAAATGCTCACTGTCTGAAAGATGTACAGTGAAGCATATTTTAGAACTGTTGTTGCTTTAAATCTCAACCTGTTGAGCTCATTACATTCAGATGATATACAACTGTTTGTATTTTTATTATATTTTCATACTACAGTTTGATTAAACGGTTTCCTATTATTATTTTTTTTATTATTATTTTAAATTAGGTTTCGACTGTCGCTGCGGCAACCTGTTCTGTGCCATCCACCGCTACTCTGACAAACACGACTGTCCATTCGATTACCGGAGCGCAGCAGCTGCACGCCTACGCAAGGAGAACCCCATCGTGGTGGCTGAAAAAATCCAGAAGTTATGAGGACTAAGTGCAATAAAAGTCTCTAAGACTTTGTGAATTTGAACAATGGCGACTTGGATGGAAAGAAAAAAAAAACACACACCTGAGATTGTGGCTTCATTTTGTTCAAGGTAGTCAAAGGCAGACATGGTGACGTGGTCACAGTAAAAATCAAGACGCATCCCTCCCTCTCTTTCTCTCTCTCTCTCTCTTCTTCTCTGCTAGTGACTGCAGCTAAATTTGAGAGCATCTGTGCTTTAGGTTTGAATGAAAGTGTGCGTGTTTGCATATATCTGCTGGAGAGTTGGGGAGAGAGTAGTAGGGGCTTGACGGATGTTTGTTTTGCCATGGGGAGGGAAGGGATTTTATTTTACTCCTTTTTGTTTCTTGGAGGGATCATGAGTATTTTAATTTTTTGTGCAATCCCTGTAGTTAGTTGAAATAAACTGTGGATAAGCCGTTTGGGAATGTGCCACAGCCTGGATAATGACACCAGATTCTTTCAGAAGGTGTAGTTAGTTTTAAAAAAAAAAAAAAAACATTTTATGTGTCAGAATCTTTTTAAGGGCTTCGGATTATTTTTTTCTTAGACTTTAAAAACCTAAAACCTTTATTGAAATAGCTTTTTTTTTTTTTCCTCCCCTCTCTTAACTCTCACTCTGTGGATTACCACACGTGGAAGTCCAAAGGCTCAGCAATTTTACAGATATTTCTCTATGTTGACATGTATGGATACCGGCTGCATGAACTAATTGATTGGGGAGGGAACAGTTGGGGCAGTCAGAAAACTTGGACTTCACACAGTGGTTGAATCCTTTTTTCTTTTTTTTTTGTTTTGTTTCATTTTTTTTTTTCCTGTTAATGAGCGTATGACATCAGAAGATCTATATTAATATATTCTAGTTAGCTTGAATTGTGTGATTGCATTCTATTTATTTTACATTGTTTGGTTGGTATGTGCTGGAGCATTGGCGGCATGTGTCAGAAAATTGTTAAGAATTGCACTTTGCAGTTATATTTAAGTAATTCCATCTTTAATCTATAACTATGAAAGTAAAATAATAGCTGTCATATGGATTGGGGTGCAGTTTCACTGCGTCTGGGCAGTAAAATTGCATTTTTATCTTTTTTTTTTCTGTTAAATAAAGCACAAGAACGTATATCAACTGCAGAGCACAAAACATGTGCCACACCCACTTGGATTCTTTCAGTGTCTTGGTCGTTTAAAGTTTATATCTGAGCTATAGAGCAGACTGAGAAGAAAATTGCCTTGTTCAGGTGATGAGGTGTTCTATTTGAGGTTTTCTTATGAAGCCTTTATTTGTGTTTGTTTGTTCTTTGGAGTCAAAGTAGGGCTCCATGTTTCTCTAACCACCAGCAGACCACTGACACATGCTGAATGAAAACTGAACTGGGTCGCAGTTAAGCTACACACAGAAAACAAACAACAAAAAACATGTTCGGCTCAGCTACAGCAAAGATTGTCGCCATGCTGTGCTTTTTACATCGCGCTCTGATTCATGTCGTCCTTCTGCAAAGATCGCTTCTGGCTCGCTTGTTTTGGGGAAGCTCCAAACTAATGCATGTGTGCAGTTGGACATGAATCTCTGCATAGTGGGAAAAACGTGGGAGCTGTCGTGACGAGAAGGCGGCACAGCAGGAGCACAATGCATGGCTGAAACCTTTGGGGTTTAAACAAAGAGGACTGAACGGGTTAGGATTTTATTTTCCAAATGTAAATAACATATGGCTCCACTGCATTTAGTATAATCTTTATGTAGATTATTGCCAGCTAATTAAGGTGATGGATCGAGGTGAAGAATAGTACTCTGTGTATTAAAAGTGCTTTTCATAATAATCCCCCCCCCCCCCAAAAAAAAAAAATAAAATAAAAGTGCCCTTACTGGCACTGGCAATTTTATCAGTTTATTAACCTATTCAATGTACAATTATTACATGTAAAATTCAGTGTTTTCTATAGACACCCACTACTTGTATCTTTACCAAGTCTTATTATTATTATTATTTTATTTTTTTTTTTTTACATTTCTAATCCCACAACCCTCCATAAGCATTTAATTTTCTGTACTTACTCTGTATCCCAATCCTGTTAAAAGCTTAAAAAAGCCCCTGTGTCATTCAGGCTTAACCTTTCCATTATTTACACTTTCCCCATAAATGTTGCTTGATTGTGATAATCAAATATTGATAAAGAGCGGTTAAAAAAAAAGCTACAAAGAAATTACAGGCTGTCTTTTGTTTTTTAAAGAAGCCGATGCAGATTGTGACCGATGTGGCGCTTTTCGCTTTTTTTCTTCTCTAATTTCGCTTTAACTCCTCGATTTTTGAATCCCTGTTGAAGTCTCTTGACATGTTTGAATGGCTGCTGAGGTGAGGACTCGGCACGTCGGTAACGAGCCCTTTTTACTTGCGTTAGGCTGAGCATCTATAAACCATGACTGTGATTAATTTCTCCTGCAATTTTGCATCTAGTGGCAAATTGAAATTCAGATGGTGGTTGAATCTGGGATGATGACGAGACAAAAATCTAACTTTCTTTACAACTTCTAACTGCTGCATCTCTGAATATATAAACACAATTCGCAGACTTTCAAATGTTGTTTGATGGAGAACATTTAGTTCTACAGATTTGTGAAATGATTGTTCAGCTGCATAAATCATAGGGGTTCCATGGTTTGTTGCTCATATCAGTATCTCAACCCTGTGGACGTGCTTTTGATTAGAATTTTGAGCAGTTTGAATGTAAACCACAAGATTTCACACAAAACATGATGTCAATTGAACAGACTATTAGGATTTTATTTGGACTGTTTCAGGCTGAGAAAGGATAGCCAATTGTCCTTTTTATTTATTTTTTTTGCATAAGCCACAGTTGAGCCACTAACATTGTTTAGACTGTGATTTGGCACCAGCAGTTAGGGTTGGCATTCTGTGCATGTTGTTCTTTATGTTGATTATGTTCTGCTGTCCTCAATTCATTAACATAGATCTGTTTATCATATGAGGGGGGTTGATAGGCAAAGACAAATCTGCATCTTAAGCCTCCAGTTTAAGCTCCGTTTCACTTCAGGGCTAAAAAGCAAGTTTAGATTATTTTGATCACAGTCATTGAAGCTAAAAAGTAGAAATTTCAAATGAAACTTTCTTTGTTCAGAGATCCGGTCCCTGCCCTTTGCACTCCAGAGACACCACCAGATAAGTTTTTTTTTTTTTTGTTTTTTTTTTTTTTTCCTTTACGAGTTAGGATTGTATGATGTGTAAAATTAAGTATAAAACAATAAAATCACAAAGTTTATTTTAAAGTAAATTTGTCTTTTGTTTTCTTTTTGAAACACGAATATGTTACAATTTTAGGAGGATAAATAATAGTAGTTTATTAAAAGAAAACAGTTTCGTCTTACTCCAAAACCCCTAAATAAAACTGTGAACATATATCTCAAAAAAAATTATGCCATTGCTGTTTGCCACAGTCTATGTAACGCACAAGCTTTTATTCTGCAGGAAC
Source organism: Jordanella pulchra (assembly GCA_034780135.1). Taxonomy (NCBI): domain Eukaryota; kingdom Metazoa; phylum Chordata; class Actinopteri; order Cyprinodontiformes; family Cyprinodontidae; genus Jordanella; species Jordanella pulchra. The sequence continues at coordinate 193,404 of JAUZNJ010000028.1, read as the reverse complement.
TGGAAAACTGGAAGTTAAATGCTTGGTGATCCTGAAAAAAAACCTATTGATGGCTGCAAAAAAACACAATAGATGGGTTTAAATCAGTGTTCTAACGTATTAGAACGGCCCCATTCGTGTCCTGACCTAATTCTGTGAATCTGTGGCAAACCAGAGTATTAATTTACTATTTAGTCTGAGCTTGAATTAACTTCGAAAATAGAAATTAGTAAAGCGGACATACTTTAAATGACTTGCAGCTGCACAAAATATCACTTTGGGCTGATACAAGTATTCCCTGTTTAATTCCCCTATTAAAAGAAAAATTGGGGGATTTCAAGCCACCTGCAGAGAAACTGACAGAAAAACGTTCACTCCTCAATAGAGCTGTAAAAACTATAATTATTTCAATAAATCTGCAAAATAAAGCGTTTAGGTTTTTAGTTTTAGGGCCTATTTGTTTAAGAAACGTGATAATGTTACAAATATCTTAAAAAGTTTCCTCTTCGGTTATATTTCAGTCCGTTTTCTCATCAATATGTGAGAGTTTAGAGCGATGCGCGCTCTCACGGCAGGGAATGCAATTCTCGGCAGGCATGCGTTTCTCGACATAACACTTCTTTCACATGGTCCCTCAGCATTTGTACTTATTGTTTTGAGATTCAACAAAATGTTGGAACAAATGGTACCATTCAGCAGCACATAATGTGTTCTAGTGTTCAGCAACACTAAGAGCCTGGTCAAAGCAGCTGAGTTTGTTTTGTCTGAATAAAGCCTTAAAATGACTCCTGTTGTGATTTTTTTTTTTGTTTGTTTTGTTTTGTTTTTTTTTTTTTTTACACTTTATAAGAATCAAATTAAATGAGCAATTGTGCTCTTTGCTGAAACACTGCAGCGTTGTTCCCTAACGAGATGGAAATCACGGACAAAGCTTTTAGTGTCGAGATCCTACATCATTTGCTCAAACTTTATGTACCAGGAATACGTCCTTACAGACTCCTGTAGGCCTCAGAGCAGGAGAGCTTTTGGGTTGCATTCTACTTATACCGAAATCTGTATATGATTAAAATGATGAAATTAGAACTGATGGCACTTCTAATTTCGTTGTTTTTGTGACGATGACAATAAAGATTCATTCATATGATGAAAATCTGATGTAACCTATTTTAATTAGCAAAAATACTAATTTCCTTTCCTCATAGACATTGGATCCAAAGAATTTGGTGACTTTAGAGTCAGACTCCTAAAATGAAACATTACTAATTCCACTCCTTTAATTTTAAACATTCTATTTTTATTGTCTTGTTTTTATATTGTGTTTAAAAGTTGTTTTTTTTTAATACAATCTTTTGGGATAGTGGGCAGATAAGCGCCCTGAAAATGCAGAGCAGATCAGGTGTTGGAATATCTTAAAAACTGTTCCGAGCTTCAACAGAGAAATCAGTGTAAAAGGTTCATCGGTGAAGTAGTATGTGAATATTTAATAGAACAATTTGAAGGCTGTGTAAGTTCTACAAAAAATTACAAAGATCTAATGGTGAGGCAGGGGATGAATAAGAATCTCAGTTTGTTTCAATAATTGAATTAATCTGGTCTTTATAATATTCATCAGATGGAAAAATAAAAACAATCATGGTCGAATCAAAGGTTTAATCAAGAAATACAGAAAGATTGTTGAGCCTATCAAACCATTAAATAGCATTGCCATTCACACTGCTGTTTAAACTAAAGACACATACAGATTTAAATATTCTGCCTAGATGCCCTAAACGAAAGAGGAATGTGTTCTAGAGGTATAGACTGTGAGATCATGTGGTAAATGGGAAAAGTTTTGCTGATGTGTTGATTAAAAAAAACATAAAAGTAATTTGAGCAGGGACATTTTTTAACCACTGCACCAGCCAGCTTGAAATGTCAAAGCAAATAGAAAGTTTTTTGTTTTGTTTTTACAGTAAAATACCCATGTCTATGCTGTCAAAGGCTAAGGTAAGATTTAGCCCCAAGACCACTTTATGAGAAAAGTAAAGATTTATCTTAAATGCAGACAGTAAGAGTTGAATTAATATATTACGTTTTAGATCATTTAGGGCTCTATAGATCATTACTTTGTATTTAGTAGTGAGCTGAACTACATTACCTATGTACTACCTTTCAAAATTAAAAGAATATTCAAAACAAATGTAGCATTTGAGCGTTGTGTCCGTGTTTATTGTGATGTGTAATATGGAAAATCACTGCAGGTATTAAAAGAATGGGCAGTTCTAAACTGGTGTCTGGGCCCCTGTAGAACTGGTGGTGGCGCCTCTACTGAAAACACAATAATAAGAACAGAACAGATTTTAACTGATTGGTCCCTGTGAATGATTTAACAGTTTACCTTAACAATAATTTAGAAATTATGGTCTGTTGCTCTGTTAACATTAGCCAACTAACATCTATAAGGTATCTATATAGAGAGGTATAAGGTTTCTATACTCTAAACCTGTTTATTCTCCAAACTTCAAATCAATAAAAAAAACATTTAGAAATTTCAAATATTCTCTTTGCTTGAAACTGAATTTGAAACACTTATATCAAATTAGCTGTCTTACATGTTTCATAGACGCTTGGTTCATTCTTTATTTATTAAGAATTATATCAACTGCAATATGTAAATTAACAGTCTTCTTTTTTTAAAAAAAAAATTAACAGTCTTCTTAAAATAATCAGACTATGACTTCCGTCATTTGCTTACCATACACTCTTACGTCACTTCCGTTCATCTATCGCTTCCGGATGCGGTGAATAGCAAAGACGATAGAACCACCGCTCCTTCAAGGATTAATTAAAACGACCGGACGCTTTCGGTGCACTTAGCAGATATACCAGCTTAGGTCAGGCTATTTTCATTTAGACAGTTTCAGTCATTTGAGACAGTGTGGTTTACCCGTCTGTCTTTGAGCTGCTTTGTTATTTTATAGAGTGTTTATATTTTCGAGCTGCTAGCTTAAGCTTCGGTTAGCTGGTACGCAGACAAGGGCTTGTCTCCGAGATGATAATCGGACTCGCTACCGTTTAACCTGATATAGCTCTCCTTTCTTTCCTTTTACAGTGGGGTGAAGCTGTCTACGTGTTTTGGGTGTATGTTATAAGCGTTTAGCTTGTTTTTTGGACCGTACTAACTCGATGAAGGATTTAAAACAAGTTTTTCGCCATCCGAAATAGTCTCTACAGTTTTTTTTTTTTTTTAAAGCAAATAGTATTAGAAATCAACTATAGAACTTAACAAAATGGTTGGACTCTGGACTTCAGTCTCTTCCAGGAAAACCCTGCAGATAGTTTGTAAATAACACTTCCCTGTCAGCTGCTAGACACCTCTACTTTAGCATTGTTCTCCAGACAGGGCACTTGAACTACATTCCGTGTTGGAAACTGAAGAGGAAGACGACATCCTTTATTTATTTATACTTGTTGATCTAAGCTACGTTTATTTTTTAAACGCCAAGATCTTCAGCTCAACAGGTTCGTCAACTTTTTGGCACAGGCATGTTAAATTTGTGTTTGTTTGTTTGTTTTTGTTTTTCTGTTTGTCTTTGTTTCCCATGGATTCCTCATTGAAGTTGCCTACGTCTCTGTAAGGCGCCAGTTTCATTTACAAGGACAGCTGACTGCAATAGCAGTTAAACATTTAGAGCATTTGGCAAGCAGAGGACAAAATTAGAAGTGACCTTGTGAAATTATATTCAATGGTTTACATAATGGGAAACAATATGTAAATACTGCCTTACTCTTAAACTGACCAATACTTTTATTCTAGTATTGCATAGGATGTGAATAGAAAACTAGCAGAAGAGACTGTTAGGTTTGAATAACTGTATAGAAAAGACTTAATAACTTGTTCTAGACTCATTTGACGTTTCAGATGTTCTGTAGAAACAGCATTATGAAGAAATATAGGGGGTCAATCAAAGTTAGGGATGAATAAAAGTTAGTTCTACTTCAAAGCACAATTTTAGTAATGTGAAAATGAATAATAAGATTTTTTTTCAAACTGTCTTCCAGTAAATAGTCATTTATTATTTATATTAGGAGCATATTTGATGTAGCACTTCTTTATAAACAGCCAGTATAGCAATTTTTATTTATATAATGTAATGCAAAGACAAAATTGGGAACATTTGAAGAAGTTGTAACCACTTTTAGCAGCTTATATTTTAGATATTGCAAATCCTTACCAAAAGATGGGATAAGACATGATCATCTAAATTTTAGTTGGAATGCATTCTCCAGAGATTCATTAATCTTCACCATTACTACTGTCACCTCCAGGCAAAGTCCCTTGCACATGACATTGTAATAAAGCTCTTGTTGTATTAGCATGGTGCTGATGTACTGGTACACTGAATCTGTTGTCCTTTTCCCTCAAAGTGAAGGATGAATGGCCTCTCTCTCAGAGAGCTATGCTGCCTGTTCTGCTGCCCACCATGTCCAAGTCGCATCGCAGCCAAGCTGGCCTTCCTACCTCCAGAGCCCACATACACCTTTCTGCCTGACCCTGAAGCAGGCCCTCCCACACCGGGTGCAACTGGGACATCAAGCCTTCGGTCAAGGACCGGAGCCTCAGTTTCTGGAAGTGGCGGAGCTGGTGCTGTGGAGGGGAGGTGCAAGCTCCACCTGACAGAACGAGCAGAGTTTCAGTACTCTCAGCGAGAGCTTGACACCATCGAAGTCTCCCTCACACACTCCAGTAGGGGCAACAGAGTCGGCTGCATGTACATTCGCTGTGCACCAAATGCCAGGTGAGTGATTTCAACAACTTTCTATGCTATTTTTTGATTTCCATATTTATTTTGTGGTATGTCCCAGAAGCATCAGGGATCTCAAACTTGTTCCTTAAGGAGTTTTTTTCTTGCGTTTTCTTTATGTGGCTTTGCTGGTATCCAACATTTGGGTATCAGGAAGCAGTAGAACTGGACGCCATGCCGAGGATGCAATTCAGCCATTTGATTCCAGTGTGGCAGACAGAAGACATGTTTAAATGTTACTTGAAAGCAGTTCTCCAGGCTGGAGTCTGTTCTCCAGATCTAAAGAGAGGCATGGATAAGGAAATTTTATGTGATTAAAGAGCTCCGTTTTGTGACTTTTTTTTTTCTTATACAACACTTCTTTACCAATTGAAAAAAAAATAAACTGAACTGTATTGTTTCATGGTGTAGATGGATTTTTGGATGTTTGGAAATGACTTAGTTTATGACTGTATGACTTTTGAAATGGCGATTAAAAAGTTAGCTGAAACAATATCACTCTTTCGTAACCGTAGCACATACATTTTTTATTTTGAATAAAGTTTTATACCTTATTGCCTTTCTCTAAATTAATTTTTGTAAACCTCACTGATTTTGATAGTTGGCAAATTTTTATCTTCTTCCCTGACCAACGTTGTGTGATGTTTCTCACATTAGGGCTTTTCGTGCTGAAGATCATCCCACTTTAGTACTTTTTTGTTATTTACTCTCTTTTACACATCTCTAAAGCTCTAATCTATCTTCTTTCTGTCAGAGTCTAGATAGAAACTAGACGTCTCAGTTTCTCTTGTTTGAGTTTTATTGTAGTAATTAAAATGAAACAGTGTTGCACTTAGTTTCCAGTAAGTCAGAGTCATCAAAGGTCTGTGCCATTGACGAAATATGTAGTAATCGGTGGATGCTTTTATGATGCTGGTTTAAACATTAAACACTAAGTTATGAAATATGAACCTAATTTAGATTCACAGAGGACCAACCCTGCTAATATATCAAGTTTCTGATTAACTTTAAAAAAAGTGAATAAACACATCCTCCGTTTTTGTGTTGTATTCTACTTCAAAAAATCATAACAAAAGCTTTGATGCAAACAACAACTTGATGATTAAAGTGGAACCTGTTTTCAGTCACTTAAGGTAAAATTAAAACACTTGTCTCCATTAGAGCTTTTTTTTTACTTCTTTTTTTGCACCGTAATTATAAACATGTCAGGAATCTTAATTAAGCACATCTAGAAACTCAATTTAGTTCAATTCAAAAACGCTTTATTAATCCCAAAGGCAATTAAATGGCTCGTGTTTGTTTTTAACCAGTTATTGTAGGTGTTGATAGCTGTTGGTAGTAACAATCCTCTGTAACGATCTGTCTCACACCGGATCTGGAGAAGCCTCGGACTGAAGACACTCTCTTGTTGTTTAAAAAGAGGATGCTAACTGTTGTCCATAATATTCTTCACTATGAAGTACTTTTCTTTGGGAAATAATCTCTAGGTGCCTAGAGGAGTCCCTAGAACAGAGCTAGCCTTCTTTGTCAGCTTGTTGACATTTTTGTTTTATTTTATTCAATTTCCTCTAAAATTGTCTCTCCTCAGATTCACCGTTCTCTTCTCCCATGGCAACGCGGTCGACCTTGGCCAGATGAGCAGCTTCTACATTGGCCTCGGCACACGTATCAACTGCAACATCTTCTCCTACGACTACTCAGGTTATGGAGTCAGCACAGGGAAACCCACTGAGAAGAACCTGTATGCAGACATAGACGCTGCCTGGCATGCCCTGCGTACACGGTAAGCCATTCTAAAATCGCCCCACACTTACTGATGAAGCTGTTTACTTACATGATGTTTTCAACTAGCCCCTTCGTGTCATCCAAGAGTGACCGTAAATTATTTTCGAGAGGTTTTCACTATTTGCTGATGTCCTAAATCATGAGATTTCTCTAGATGTCTATATTTGATAACACTCACCAGTAGGACTTGTTGCTCATTCACTATTGTTCTCTTGTGCAGAAGTTAAAGCCAGTGGAGAAATGTGGGTAATAATATAACGTAATTTAGCCATGAAGACTTTAGGTTTTGGGTTTAGGGTTTATCTTTATTGAGAGGGGTGCAAAGAGAAGACTTTTGCTTTATAAGAAGAGCATAACATGTTTTGTATTGGAAATATCTTCAAAGACTAGGACTTCTAGAATAATGTTCTTATGTTGATTTATTTGGACTCTAGTAGAAGACAGGGTTGGTCGAAAGCAAGTCCAGCAACCATGGAAAACAACCTCACACTGACATTGAGGCTTAGAGCTGAAACTGTCTTTATTTATCAGAGGGGAAAGTAGGTGAGACAACATGACAATGAAAAGATACCATTAATAGCTAAAAAATTATGAAATATAAAATCCTGGACAGTCAAAGCTCAAATCTGGTTCTACTTTAGATAACTTAGGGAGCATTGCCTGAAGCTCCTCAAACATTCACAGCTGAAAGTGAGGAAAGATTGGTGGTTACAAGAAGCTCCTCACTGAAGCAACTTCAGCTAAAGGGGGCAGGGTGTCTCGAGTCTTTCCTCAGTTAAGATACACATATTTATGTTTTATCTTGAGTAAAACTGGGAGACTTTCTGTTGTGCAAGTGTAAAAAAATCCCCCTTTCTTTCTAAATATAATTTGATATGACAGGATTCCAGTAAAAGGCCTGAACATTTTATGAGGTTTACTAAGCTCTTCACATGACCAAAGGTAGAACACGTTCATATCCATTTCAGCTAGACAAAGGTTGTCATAAGGATAAATGACAGTAGATAGCTGCATTTGTATTTTAATACACTGTTTATGTGGAAAGTTTTCATACTGCAGGGCAGAGACTGAAACCTACGTCACATTTGCATTCGTAAAAGTTGTGACATAACATTTATTAACATCAGTTTCCCTTAAAGGTCCATAAAGGTCAATTACAGGCAGAACATAAAATATTCAATCAAGCAAACTTGGTGAACTAATAAAATATCTGCCTGGAAACCTTTGATGCCTTCTACTCAGAATATGGCAGGAAGTCGCTTAGTTCATATGATATAAGTTTGTTTTCATATTCTTTCTACAAGGTCTTACACTTGAAGCATTTTTATTTGGACATTAAAGAGATAAAAAAAAAAGCTAAAATTCTGTCTTTGAGAACTAGTTACTGAAACAGACCCAGAAAATATTGTTTATATCGTAGTGGATTTTTTTTTTTTTTTTTTTTTTCCTCCGCTGTTTCCTGCTCTGCATTTCGAGGTTTTACTAATGAGAGCTTCTCTCTTTATTTGAACTATAGATATTGCATAACTCCAGAGAACATTATCCTGTATGGACAGAGCATTGGTACAGTTCCCACCGTGGACTTGGCTTCCCGTTATGAATGTGCTGCTGTGGTTCTTCACTCACCTTTAACGTCTGGGATGAGAGTGGCTTTTCCTGAAACAAAGAAAACCTACTGTTTTGACGCTTTCCCCAAGTAAGTTTCTTGCAGATTGTTTGCGTCTTTTTTCATCATATCTTCGATGCTTTCTCAATGCACATCGATCACTCCCGTTTCAAGGGATCAACGGGGGCTACTTGTAGCGAGATTTGGATACTTTAATAAGGCAAATGTGCCAAACCTTGTTTCCTATCTTTTTACATCCATTTACAGATCTCTATTAGAAAAAAATCTGTTTATGTACTTGCATGGAAGATAACTAATGCAGTTTGAATGAAGGTGACGTTAGAGCTTTATGTGACTACATCATCGTGTTATTGTTTTGGCTAGTCTGCAGAGTATAATCAGACCTTTGGCTACAGTGCCAGATGCTAAATAAATCTGTCGAGCTGTTAAACATTAATACAGACTAACCAGAACCTACAGCTAAATGTTTACAGATTAGGCATTAGCCATTAGGATGCTTGTAGCTGTTGGAGAAGGTTTCTCCTGTAGTTTCCCTCTGCACATAGTGTGGTGAAAATACTAATCAGCTATGAAGCTCTAAGTATAGCTAGTTGTGTTGGTTAAGCTGAAGGACAAAAGGAGGAAAGGGAAACTCTTGTTTCTGAGCAGCATAGAACTAGACTGTATAGAATGCTCCCCTTAGAGAGGAGGACTGATAATACTCCATGGAAAGGAACTTTAATAGAATGTACTGCTGTTCTTTGCCCATGCCAGCCATATTAATATAAGCTAATAACTTGATGTTTGTCTCATTAGTCTGAACTTTGGATGTGAGTCAGCAAATAATGAATTACTCAATATAAAGGTTATGGTTCTTATCGATCAACCAATGATTAATTGTTAAGCGGACAACTACTTAAAACTAGAGCTGGACAATATTTCAATATATATCGTGGTTTAATTCAATACTGGTGATTTGACTTTTACACACATTTTCAATATTTCAATATACATCACAGACTATGAACTTAGCGTTGGTCACTGATTGAAGTTCCAGGTTTTCATTTAGTTTTATGTGTTTTTGTTTTTCAAAGCTAATATTTATTAAATGTTATGTTGGAGGATTTTTATAAGCATTGCAAAATATTCGTCATAAGTTTGTTTAGTTATCTGTTGTTGGTATTCTTGGCTGTCTTTCTAAGGCTTATTTTTCCTACATCGATATCGAAATTATATCTTATCGACCGAAATGAAGAAATGTATTGTGATATAAATTTTTACATATATTCCAGCCCTACTTAAAACCTTCATGTATTATATAATATGGAGGGCTAAACATTTATTTACAATATGCTGAATTAATAATAAGTACATAAATATATTTTAACAATTTATTATGCCAGCTTTATTAGACACTGAATAAACAAAATGTGTCTTATTACACATTATTAAACAGGTTTATAGGATAAAAAAAACTGGAACCTTTAAGGTTACTGAATAAAAAGAGATAAAATGTGAAACACTTATGATTTCCAATGAATAGAGATGTAAAACTATCATTAAAAGACGGGGTATGTCGCTCTGATGTGCTGTTGGACTATATGCTGCTTTGTTTGAACGAAGTGGACGATGACAGTGATCTGTTTTCAGTGTAATCCAATTATCAGTGCTGGGAGCCATGCAGCACGCCTAAATGGGCGTTATTTAGGGGATAACTCAAACTATTAATGAAAACGGCTGACCATACAGCAGACCATAATATGCTGTTGAGCAAACCTTATTTACAAGATAAAGAGATTAAACCAATAGAACCAGTGATGTATCCTGATTTGCATTTGAATTTGCTCATACAAAAACATATTTGGTTTCGACAAGAGTACCACATCAGGAGGTTTTTACATCAATATATTGTTCCTTAATTTTCAGTTTACTTGATGGTTGAAATAATCAATACATTTTTAAATGTAGCTTCCACCTGTTTGTGAGAGGAAAGTCAGTTTGAACAAGGCTTCTATGGTGCATTCAACACTTTTTACTTTATAAATGAACGGGTGCCATTCAGGAAAAGTTGCTGATTAGAGGGATTATTTTTATCATCCAGTAAAACTAGAAGCTTCTGTAGATCTACTACCAAACATTACAATTAACACAACTCGACCCCCCCACCCCACCCCTCTCTCTCTTACTTTTTCAGCATTGAAAAAGTCTCTAAAATCACTTCTCCAGTTCTCATCATCCATGGGACGGAGGACGAGGTGATCGACTTTTCTCACGGCCTGGCCCTGTTCGAGCGCTGCCCTAAGGCCGTAGAGCCCCTCTGGGTGGAGGGAGCGGGACACAACGACATTGAGCTGTACAGCCAGTATCTGGACCGACTGCGACGTTTTATCGGACAGGAATTGGCTGTTCAACACGCCTAACCTCCACGACCACATCATCGTCTCCTTTTCTTCTTCCTGCTACCCTGTGTGGAAGATGAGAGCAACTGTCCACGCAACGTCACTGTAGGCCTTTATATGGACCAACGAGGCACAAAGGAAATCTTTCTAATTGGATCCATTTAGTGTGGAAGACAACATTAAGACTGTTTGATTTAGCAGAAATCTAAATAGTACTGTTTGTGTTTAACAGGGCAGTTAATGCGTCTCTATTCTGTGCAATAACAAGGACATAGTTCACAGAAAAAAGGCTTTTGATGACGTTTCTGTTAAGAAACCATGGAGGTTTTTTAGTCCACCAATACTGTGTGTGTGTGTGAGTGAGTGTGAGAAACCTTAATCTGTTAAAGTTGGCATAATGTTGAAGCATGACAAACACTTTTATTCAAAAAGTCTTTATTCTGTAAAACAGGTGTTTTTCTTGTGTTTTACAGAGATTTCCAGTGAGATTCCATATCTGATTTTACATTTACCTACTTTCGAACACAATGCTAGGTGTGCACACTTTACTCATAACAATAAATAGTTTCAGATTAGATTTGATTTTACTCGAGTCTTTCTTTTTTTTGTTTTTTGTAGTGGCATTGGACTGCATTATGTCGAAGGATGGTTTTCCGTTCTCCATCGTAATGTTGTCGTTATTCCTGGAGGGAAAGGGAAATCTGTACACATATAAGTTTATAAACAGGGTCTTTGGTTAAGTTTTTACTGTACTCAATGTTTTGCTCAGGTAACCCTATTTCTGACATTGGGGTTCAGTGTGTCCCAGACTCGTTTTGTTTCTTTCATGTCAGCTGAGTTTTTCTGTAGCTGGTTTCATGTCAGTTTTAATTATAAACCAAGAAATAAACCAAAAGTTGATCTAAAAACTAAGGTACTGATCACATGAAAGGTTGCAGAGACTTTTGACCTCCCTGTCTTCTTAGTAACTCGTATAGATCCCAGTAAAGAAGTGGGGTTAATTCGATTTTGGGTGAGGGGGGGCATTCAGAATCTCTTCAGTCTTGTTTTGCTTTTTCTGTGTTGCTGATCTTTCACTCCAGCTCACAGCTGCACATTTCTCCACAACAACAAGGTTAGCATCAACACTAAACAGACCAAGGCTCTTTTTTTCAAGCCTGTAAACTTATTTTCTTTTATCCAAATACTGCATATTTTAAGTTAAACCTGAGGCAATTTCTACTATTATACAGTGAATAAAACTTTTAGACTCACATCAACTCTTTGTATTTCTTCCTAGTGATTGATTCTTGTGCTCTGATCTGTCATTCCCAGCATTGTTCAGATCAATACAGAGGCAGAGCAGATCTCCGGAGCCTGGTTCATAGGCTGCCTTGGATCTCCTTTTATTCTAATGTCATTACTGAGCTCTACCATTTGGCATATTATCAGTATAAAAGGCATGCGTTTTCCAAAATTTCCCTATTTCCTTTGCGGTTAATTTAACGACCAGACAATGTAATGCTTTCATAGAAGCTCTGCGTCGTCACAAACCTTGATTTTTTTCTTTCTACTTTGCAGATCTTTTTCAGTTTTTTCTACTATCACATAAAACAGTTTTTAACCTGCTTGATCTGATCTTTTTTTTTTTTTTTAACTTCTGTTTATTTTCATCAGTGCTTTGCATTTTTAAGACTTCAAACTACCAAAGTTATCGTTTTTTAATGCTAGAAGAAAACAGCTTCTTTTTGAGCTCTGATAGTAGGACTGCAGCAATTTTCAGGGTTTCTCGTTTGTTTCCAGACCAAAGTGTCATCCAGCCTGCCTGCTGCTGAGGTTTAAAGCTGGATTTTAATTTTCTTTCTTCTACTTGTGTCGTTTTCTGTGTACGTCTGCTAAGATGAGTTTGAATGTTTTATTAAAAAATGTGTGTAAGATGATGAAACATGATACCGGAGCTTTATGTAAACACAGCTGTACTTATGAGCTGTATACACACCTATTCGTTGTTCACTATACTGACTTTTTTTTGTTGTTTTTTAGGTTCTAAAGGTTTTGTTTTTCTCCACAAGTTAAGATAACTCAATAAAATGTACTTGGCAGTTGGAAGCAGTTAGTCTCTCCTTTTTCATCCAGTTTGTTTCTCTGAACCATGTCGAAAAGATAAATTTCTGTGACTTTTTCCTGCCTTTGTTTGAAGGAATGTCTTTTGTCGTTTTTTTTTTGGTTTTTTTTTGCCTGGTTTAGTCGATGAAAAAACACCTAAAGCTTGATGAGGATCCAGGATTGGCTCAGTCAGATAATTGGCTGAAATGTAAATTAATCTTTAATCCTTTTTTTTTTTTGACTTGACTAAGTAGTTGTTTGTTAGTTTCCCTGTTAAGAATTTGCGTTTATCAAAGGAGAAGGACTGCAGTGTGTCCCAGCCTAACCTCTCTGTGTTGCTTCGGTGAGCTGTGGGAAGTAAAGACAGATGGAGCATAAGCTGCAGTCACTCTTCTTCAACTCAAGTACTCCTATACAGATTGAATGCAGCTGCTGCAGCATGAACCCCCCCCCCCCCTTTGAGTGCGCGCCGGCCGACTTGCTGCAGCCAAAACCAATTGGCAACCCTTTGACACAGTCGGTAGCACAGGAAAGACGCCTCCTTGCAGAACTGTGCCAAGCCACAACAATAGAGGAGTCAGAAGAAATAATCTGACAGGTGCTAAAAGGCTTTCTATATAAAGCAGCATATTTTATTGTGGCTGACAGAAGGCACAAGAAAGGCCGATTATCATCCACGTTCCATTGACCTGTGACACAGATAATCAGTTCGCTGCCATTCAAAGATCCCAATAGTTATCTGTTTAAACACTGTTTTTCCTTCAGGAAATAAATTATAGACACTGACTTGACATTTAAAGTGCAGAAAATTCATTTAGGCCTTATCTAACCTGATAACTGGTAGAGATACAGAGACAGAGGGGCTCCTGTGTTTAGCATGCAAACACAGTTCTCTGATATCCTTCCTGCTATGCTGCCTACTCACAAGAGATTTATGTCATATTTCCCTGATACTGAGTTTGTCCTTTTGGCTGTTTTCTGCTGTGGGTTGATATTTCTGCTCGGATTCAATCGGTGAACATTCAAGGACGGAGCAGCTTCTGCCAAATGCCAGTAATAAATATCTGCCCTAACCAACAAATCATATTTACAGCATGTCAGTGACGCCAGAGCTGCTTGACTGATGTTGGCCCACAGCCTCGTCTCAAGAACTCCTCTTCCTCTCCACCAGCACCACCTAATGCGCCAGAGTGGATTCAGTCCACAAAAAGCAGTTATTCAGTTATTCTAAAAATGCTGAGGCCAGAACTCAAATGAAAATATGGATATTTCTCGTATTTTAGCTTCCTTTTATTGGCTTCATCTTAAATCCAGAATAGAATTCAATTTTTCCTCCTCTAAGCCCCTAATGGTTGAGCTTCATCAGGCGTTTTCTGCAGGTTAACTAGTGGTTCCGAAAAATGCTAAAAGAATAAGAAGCAGACCTTTTAGTAAACAGGCTGCTGTCCTGTTTTAATCCATGTCGCAGGCACTCTGTTTATGTTTAAGATTAGGCTTAACACTTTACTTTTAATAAAGCTTTTAGCTGAAGTTGCTCAGATTATCCTGAGGTATCTATAGTTATCCTGCTAAAGGCTTAGCTATAAGCTTCATATTCTCATTCCAAAGATGATATGCTCAGCCGAGCTTTTACTGCAACTAACCCTTCTTTTACTGACTGGTTTGTCTACTCCGTTTCAGGTTGTGCTGTGAGGTATTTCTGGACTGGTGTAGGATTCATTCATGCATCCACAGTGCATTCTTATTTTGAAATGTACCAGATGTCAAGCAGATCTCCAGCTTGATCACTAATTTCTACAGAATTACAGAGTGAGTGCTCTAGAAATGATTGCACTGTCTTCTAGATTTGCATAGTGGCTCAACAGTTCCTCTGAGTGGTTGTTTTTATTTCCAAGATGAAACAACCAAAAGAACATAGACTCATGGGGCACTGAATAATCTAATAATTTTTTGCACATTTCACTTGGATTTTAATCACCTCGGGTCGTTTCACTTTTATTCACTTAAACCCTGCTACATTTTAGACCTGAGCAAGTGGACTGTAAATTTAACAAAATGTTTCTCAAAGGAATGTTTATTTTAGGGCATGTTAAACCTTGAAGAAAAATAATTTCAGTAAACATAAATTACTAAAATTACATAAATTATGTTTGTTTTATAGAATAACGTTATTCATATTTAGTAATACTGATGCCCAAATGAGTTTATTCCTCAGACAAAAAAATCTATATAATTTTTCAAAAATAAAAAATCCCATGTAAGTTTCTAAGTAAAATCAATAAAAAGATTTAACATGAAACATTATATCAAATTATAGTAACATTATCTCAACTTATATCATATATCTTGATTTTAGAGACTAAACTTACTGTAAAAGTATTAAGATTGTGTTGACTAATAACAGACCACAGCTTAAAGTACAACAGCTAAGTATTAAGGAATTAAAATTTCTAACAAATGAAAACATTGACTTTTATGTTTGCCATTGGTATAATAAAACCCAACACATTAGTATAACTTTAAAATACAACATGAACCTGTCAGCATCTCCAAGTCCAGAATAAAATAAACCCCAAGCTAATATACAGTGGGGAGAACAAGTGTTTGATAAGTATACACAAGTATTTGTCTGAGAGCCAATATTCTTACTGGTTGATAGATGATCAAATACTTATTTCACACAATAAAATGGAAATTAATTATTTAAAAATCATACAT
>JAUZNJ010000028.1:147337-158613 GCA_034780135.1 Jordanella pulchra | reverse complement strand
GTATTTTTTGACAGATTTATTGATAAATAAAGAGAAAAAGTACCAGACTGTTACTATTACAGCTGTTAGAAGGTTAATATCTCTAAAGCGCCTTGATATTCCTCCATGTCTCACTGGATCTCATTAATGCCTCAATTTTTAAAGGCCACCATTAGTCTTTAGTGTAACGTGTTTTTTGCCACAGTGGTTTCATGACATTAATCCGTTCGTCTCGAATGTTCAAGTTGACCTCCGAGGTCAACAGTCCATCGATTTGAACACCAAGTACAGAAGAATCTGCTGCAGTTTTAGCCTTGCTAGCTTGGTCAGCGGCTGCACCGCCTCCATCATACCGCCGTAGGCCGAGAGTCGTGCCTCCAACCCGTTTCTAGGAAGTCGGTACATCAGCTCATAAAGAATATCAACACTTCTTCCCACGGAGCCGTTTGTATTCTGACACCATGTGATCTGGATTTGTGGCGACGTGTGCAGCAGACGTCTGCTCATGAAAGCCTCCATGATCAACAGACGATGAAGAACCGTCATCATCCTCCGACTACTTCTGGTCTTTAATCTTTGAGCTTCAGAGCTTTGAAACTAAAAACTGTCGAGTTCTGCAGGAGAACAACCAGAGAACAGGAAGGAACATGTTTAGCTGGTTAGCCTCATGCTAGTTACTGCAAACAGAATATACCTGACGGAGACCTAGTGGGTAGAGTAGCAAATGGAAAGTTGTGGGTTTGATTCCAGCCTCCTTCTGTGACCTGCTGATGTGCCCCTGAGCAAAGAGCTGAACCCCGGAGCTTCCAGCAGTCGGTACTAGAACAGCAGCAGAAGGTTCGCGACTAAACAAGAACTCTGCAGGTTTTTCCATCAGAAATTCTGATGATCCATTTGGTTCTGCTGCTCCGTCTGAACATTTATCAACAGAAGAAGAATCAGATGTTGGTCTAAGGACTTAAATATGAAAATATTTTGGTTCTGGTCGTTGGTCTGGTTCTGTGGGTCTCTGGTTCCTAGTTTTTTTTAAATCTGAGGATGTTTCTTGACCCGGTGACGACCAGCGTCTCACCTGCGGTTCTGAAGAACCAGTGGATCAGTGATCCGTTTTGTCGGCTGTCAGGGAACACGAGTCCTGATGCCAACTGGCGTCAGCGAGGCGTTCAGGGGGAACCTGCAGGAGTCGGAGGAACCGGACACAGGAAATGAAACCTTAATAAATCCTTCAGCCAGGCAGCATTTGAATCTGATCTGGACCCACAGCAATCCTACAGAACCGGCCCAGAGAACCGGAGCCCAGCAGGGAATCCATCCTTAATGCTGGTCAGAACCCAGGAAGAACCTTTAAGCTCAGGTTTTGTAAGAGCTGCTGAGCCAGAGAACAAACAGGAGAACCAGAGCGGTTCTGCGATCAGAACCTGGATCCGTTTCCTCTCATTTCCAGCCTCCCACTCAGCCGGGCTGTGAGTGGATATAAAAAGACCTGCAGTGCATTAAGGTTGCTGCAGCTCCGCAGCTAAAAACAAACCCAGCGTCTCTCATTACACTCGCTGAGAGTCCAATCAATGCTGCGAGGCCCCTGGGGGCCCGCCTGTCCACAGGAGCATCAGAACCTGTTACAGGAGCCAAGGGTTGTGGACCTAAGCTCAGGAAGCTGCTCCTCACACTGGAACCAAACACTGACCCGGTTCACACTGAAGGGATCCCTGCATCCTAACAGACCGATCCCGAACAGAACCAGACATGCCAACAGCTGGGACTGGAACCAGAACCTTCCTGCCGCCCCTCTGCGCAGGCCGCTCTGGGAGCGACTCCGTGAACAGAACCCGGATCGAGCGGTTCCTGTGGTCCACTGCTGGATCGGTTCTGTCGGGTTTTTAAATCAGAACCTCGTGTCCTTCACCATCACCCCCCCTCCTCAGGAAGTCTATATTTAGCCGCTCGCTGCAGAAACTCCTGAATTTTTTAGGCCCTGTAACTCGGCTCCCCTGGCCCCGCCCCCTGACATGTGGGGATCTCCGTGGCAACCCCTGGTTTCCCAGGACGATGACAGAGCAGACTTACATCATCTTCTCTTCCTCTCACTGAACAAATCTGTGGTTCTGTTGGAACTGAACCGGACCTCAAGCTTAAACACCAGATCAACAGACTGGTTCTGATAACACAATCAAAAGGTTTGCACTGTAAAGAGCCCCTCGGCGTTGATGTAGTGGTTCAGTGCGCGACCGTGTATGGAGGCCTCAGTCCTCGATGCGCCCGTCGCTGGTTCGAATCCCGACTAGTTGACTTTTGCATCATCTTTCCTGTCTGCCTACTGTCAATAATAACAAGTTCCTCAGACCAAGAGGAACCCAAACAGATGTGTAGGTTCTACTGAACGGGTTCAGAACCCGATCAGATGGAGCCGTCCTTTCAGAGATGAAGGTATTTGGACCTGGGTTCTGACGGGTCGCCGAGGCCACCGCTCATCAGCAGCGCTGGGTTTGAAGAACTTTAAGGCAAAGTTTGGACCTCCTCCCGGCCCGTCAGAACTCACCTTTCATCGCCAGAAATGTTCTGAGCAGGAAGTCGTTTGTCTTTTAATTAAATCATATCAGGTTTCTTCCCTTCAATTAACCTTCAGCGTCAACCAATCAGCTGCCATCTCGTTAAGATGGACCCCTTCAGCAGCAAAGCGCCACCTCTCTAATCTCCCTCCCACCGAGGGACAGGAAGTGCAGGACGGTTAATTAAAGGTGGATGAGGCGGCGTCTCCAGTCACATGAACTTCATCGCAGAGCGAGGAGCTTCTTCTCAGACACAGTCAATCAAACTCCGTCCAACTTCAGGAACTCTAACGAGTTTTCTGGACCCGTCCTCCTCTCAGTGGGAGACTTCAGGAAATAGACGGATCCACAGCGAGGAATAAAGGGAGGGTTTCAGGTGAGCAGATTTTCTGCTGAGATCTGAGGTTTGTTGCGTTTCCCGTTTTTAAAAGATGAAACGACTGAAAACCTGCTGCTCCGTTTCCATGACAACGATGGTTTCCCTCTGGTCCGTTCAGAAATTTATCGACATAATCCACGGAACCACCGTACGGGAAGTACAGCTCACCAGAGACCGGACAGGACGTTGTCATGGAAACGCAACCAAACCTCTCAGATTTAACCAGAACCGTCTCAGTGTGAACAGAACCGGAACTATCTGGATCCTTTAGCTCCAGTTGAGCTTTTTTGAACCAGGCTGAACTTGAAGACAAATGAAAACATAAAGTTGACTTTTAATTAAGTTTAGTCATAAATTAACTTTTTATTTTATTCATTCAAAGAAATACATTCAGTTCTTGAGATTGTTGTCGGTATCGGAACCACAACCGGTCGTGAAATAAGGCAGCGACAGCCGTCGTTTCCAGTCAGGATTTTATTTCCTCTTAGATACAATAATTAGCGTCATGATGATCAGACATAAATAGATCAGCTCTGTTTATCTCACAGCGAATATTTACAGAACCAAACATCACAAACAAACACGGATCTGATCCCAGAGCAGCTCTGCAAACTCTGGGTTCTGGAGGAAGTGAGCCAAGACATGTGGAACAGCAGAAACCTTTGGATCGATCCAGGACATAGATGGATCCCAGCAGAGAGCTGAATAAACCAAACTGAAACCAGAACCAGCAGTTCTGCTCTGAACCCAGTTCCCAGCACCGCAGCAGCCAAAGGGAACTTTAGTTAAACAGAGGTTCTGTTCTCCAGGAAGTAGTCTGGTCCTTGAGTCATTAGCGATTATCGGTTCCGGTTCTGCATCAGAGGAGTTAAAGAACATGTCAGACAGCTAGCGGGTCAGAACAAAGACCTGCTGATCCGTTCGGTTCTGTTTCATTTTGGGTCAGAAGGTCTGACCCAGCAGTCCATCTGTTTACATTAGTTGCTGCCACAACAACCAAACAGAACCGCCCTGTTCTGAAGGATCCGATCTGGTCCTGCTTCCAGAACCAAGGACTCTGTGACAAGCCGGGAGGTTCTGGTCCGACTGGTTTTACACACATCAGAGGGGACAGAACCCAGAAGGAATCATTCAGAACCAACCGTCTGCAGCTGTACGACCCAAAGCCCGGAGTCGGTCAGAACATTTCTGGAACAAAACCCAGATATTTGGACCGAACCAAATGGAGGATTAAAGCTTCTGCACACAGGCTGTGGCACCATCTAGTGGCCGGAACCAGCCCGCCGTGTCCCTCTGAGTCTCTGTAGTGAAGAGGGGGACCGGTTCTGATCCAAATGGATGTCAGGCATGTTTTGGGTCGAAGGTTCCTGAACGGAACCGTTTTTTCTAGGTTCCATCATCTAAATATTTTGTAGTGAAAAACTTAAATCTCAGCGCCGTGTTTCTGTTGGAGCGCAGGAACCAATCAGAAACAGCTACCATGGCAACTGGAGGTCCGTTCAGATCGATCAAATTGATGACTCGAGCTTCTGCCGTCTGATTGGCTGTTTATCTGCTCGGTTGTCATGGTGACTGTTTCAGATCTGATTCCAGGTCATAGTCAGGTCTCAGAGTTAATGATGCAAAGGAAGCGATGAGGTCAGTTGTGGTGAGTTTTCCAGGTCATAGCCAGGACCCAGAGAGATGAGTGGTGCAGTCTAATTACAGAACATTCAGCAGCGACAGATGAAATGAGTCCAGATGTTCAAGCCATCGGTCCGGTCCAGTTCTTCTCCTCCTTCGTGGAACCTTCTGGTTCTTCAACCTTCTGAACCAACTATTGAAAAACAATCCAGAACTTAGTCCCAGCCAGGAGCCTTTGCCCGCTCCAGGCAGTAGACGGAGCCCACAGCAGGTTGTGAATGCAGTGAGTGAGAAAGAAAGAAGCGAGCAGATGGATCCAGGTTTTAGTCTCATCCGGAACCGGCTGCGCTGCTTCCACCTGGGCCGCCCTCTTTACTGAGACGGACTAATTCCTGGGACAGGAGCTCCAGGTCCTGCAGGAAGACATGGAGGTTTGGTCAGTCAGTTCAACTTACAACAGGTCAGCCCGATGTGGAGACCGGAACCAGAGGTCCAATCCATTCTGCTTTAAAGTGCCTCCAATGGATTCCTGTACATTTAGTTCTAATAAGGCCCAGCCCAACCCGCTCAGCGTTTCCTTCCCTGCTGCTCACTGATTGGCCGAAACGAGGAGAAACGAGAAGCTTTAGCCGAGGAAGAGCAGAGAAACTACGGGCTGATAACAATGTGATAAACGGACCGGGTCAAACAGAATTTATTGTTTACAAACGATAAACAAGCCTGAAGGAAACAGAAAGTAACTGATCAGCTTCATGATCTAAATCAGTTAGTGGAAAAGGAGCATTAAAGTGTTCATACGGTGGCCTAGAGGGGTCAACACGCCCTGAAAAAGGAGAACTCTTATTCTCAAAGAAAAACAATTCTAGATCTTTATGTTTGAAGCCTGAAATGTAGAAAAAGTCGAAAGAGTTCGAGGGAGCCGAACTTTCACAAGGCAGCGCATACATGCGTATATTAGCAACTACCTTTGTTAGACTAATTACTGAGCTGCATTAAGTCAAAGCTACGGTGTGAATACTTAATGCAACAGATCACCTTATCTGGCTGCAGGTGCAGCCTGTGCTGCTGGAGCTCCTCTGGGCTTCCAATCGCAGCGGATCTAAGCAGCGTAAAGTAGGAGGAAAGTTAGGCGCGGCTGTCAGAGTTAATATTCATCAATTAGATCAATTAAAACCACTAATTGGATAAAGATGTGAGGTTTGGATCAGGATTCCTACGACAACTAAAACGCTTTTTATAAAATGAGTCATTTTGATGCGTAATAATAATAGTAATAATCCTCTGATTTAGTCTTTGTCTAAAAGCTCTAACAGATTCCGACCATTGCAGCTGAAAACAGTTGGCTGAACAGAACCAATCAGGGTTTAGCTGGTTCTGTTGGACTCAGAAGGTCGTCTTAGTCCCCACTGTCTCCCAGCTCCCCCTTACTGTGTGGACGGGTTCTGCTGACGGGTCATGGGGTCGGTTACCTTCTGGAGGTGCATGTTCTTGGTCAGCTGCTCCTCCAACATGTTCTGCAGCTTCTTGTTCATCTCTCTCAGGTTCTCGTCTCCTGGTTTCACCAGATCTCTGAGGACCGAGCCGAGACCTCCTCTGTCTCCCTGAGAGCCTCCGTGACCTCCGACGGCGCTTCCCGACACGTCTGAGGAGAAAGGAGAACAGATTTAACGGATCTTAGAAAAAGATCTTCAGAGGAGCAGACTGGAACCGAGCAGAACCTGTAAGGAGAAACTGGGACTGTTAGAGATGGAAGCATCTGCCATCGGTACCGAGCCGCACAGCTGGACCTCAGCATCACAAGGTCCAGGTTCTAGTCCAGATCTGATGAAGAGGAGGCAGCTTTCCTGGATGAATCACTCAGAACCGAGCTTCATGTCAGAACCTACTTGGTTCCCAGCAGAGGTTTGGTCCAGAGGACCGGAACCACCCGGAGGTTGCAGCTACCATCCGGGTGGTTCCAGTCTGGAAAAGCGGGTCATCCTCTGGTGCGGCTCATGAAAAGTTCCTGAAAGGATCCAATCTTCTGGCAGAACCCTTCAGAACCTTTTAAATTAGTTTCAGCCCAGTCAAAGAGGAAGAAGAAAAGCAGCAGAAACATCTGAGAACAGGAACAACTGTTCAGAACCGATGCCGGGTCGGGCCCGGTGGTTCTATATACGAGTTTGGGTCTCACCTCTGCGACTGTCCATCACGTAGGTTTCGATGATGGCGCTCTTCCTGCAGATGTCCTCGGCCATCGATGAGCAGCTCACCTCCAGGTGCTTCACCTTTGACAGGGAGAAGCTCATCAGATCCGGTTCCGAACCGCTCAACAACAGCGTCCATAGCGACGGTTTCCATGGTAACGGGTAGCTGCTCACCTTCTCCTCCAGCATCCACTTCTCCTGCTGGACCTCAGCGAGCCGCTGGAACAGCTCACCGACCTCGTCGTCCGAGAGCTCGGCAGGACGCTGGGACTGAGGGCTGCCTCCTCCGGACTGCAGGGGGGGGTCAGAGGTCAGGGGTCAGAGTCGCTAAGATGTTCATGCATCAAACCAAGTGACCAAACCTCCTCAAACACCTCAGAGTCTGAACCTTTTCTCAAAGTGCTGAGCTTTATTATCCAAATTAACAGCTAAGATTGACTGAATATCTAAAAAAAAGTAGTTTTTGTTTATCTAAACTATTCCTTCTTCATCTTAATAAACTGTAAACAACACACTTCAAAAACTGATCTAAAAACAAGTAAAAGTAGCAGCTGCCTGTAAACCAGTGCTTAGGAAAGCAGGGAGAGCCTGACGCAGCTCTGGCTGCTGTGGTGAAAAAGTAACGGTAGAACGATCACTGCTTCAATGTCAAGTCGCTGAACTCTAATCACTAGATTTGTATCCAGTATCTTTGTTTTTTTTAATGTTGCTAGAGGGGTCTGAAAGTCCCCAAATATAGCAACAAAGTCCCTAAGCTGCCAACACTGAACTGTTCCCTGCAGAGCTCACTGTAGCCACCGCTAATGTTCATACGCTAGCAGCTTAACAGCAACATTTTACATCAGTTTTGACTGATATGCAGTTTAAATGATAAATGTGTTTACTTTTTAAACTTTGGATACCTGTAACGATATGTAACCATGGTAACAAGTATTTATTTATTTTTACGTTTGGGAGCTCAAAGCCCCCATAATACTCCAACTGTGCAATCCAAATCCTTGATGAGTTAAAAACAGAAAGTGGAAGTTAAACCGTCTCTTCGATCAATTGTATTGGTGAACCCGAAGTCTTTGGCAAAACCAATAGATTAACGTTGAGTGTTAATAGGGACTCTGCAAGAGAATTGGCATAGCATCATGTGTTTCACTGAGATATGGCTGGGTAATCATATCCCAGACTCCAGCAGCTTCCCTAGCATAGCAACGCTTAAAGAGGAGCAGCAAAAGGAAAAGAGGTGGATTAGCAGTGAACACAGTGTCATCCAGATTATTTTACCTCTGCAGGTTGTCAAACTGTAAGTCTTTGTCTATATTACTTATTCAGTAGCATTATTTCAGAAACTGCTTACATTCCACCATCTCCAGTTGCCAACACTTTATGTGATGCATGTGACTTTATTCGTGCCTCATTCTCTGCTACGTTTTTAACTGCTGGGCAGCTGATTGTCCCAAGAAAAGCAAAACTCTGGACTTTAATACTAATATAAAGGACACAAAAATCTCCAAAGACAAGAAATCATGTTGGCAAAACCCATTATAATCTTGATTTCTCTCTTCTTGGGGCATAAATCTCTTGTTCAGAGAAATCCAGTAATAAAAAGGAAGCTTCACAGCATGCTGAAGAAGCCCTGCAGGGTAGTTTAAGGACCACAGATTGGGTGTCAGCCCCAGAGTTCTGAGGGTCTGTGCAGAGCAGCTCTATAGGATCCTACAGCACCTCTGACTATCTTAGTCTGACCCAGTAGACAGTTCCAGTGATGTGGAAGACCTTGAGCCTTGTTGAAGTATCAAAGAAAACTCAGCCAACAGTCCTCAATGACTGGACCCTTAAAGATACTCATCAAGCTGATAAAGAAGGCTTGTTGCTGGTTGGTTAAAAACTACTGTCGACCCTCTGAAGATGACTTTACATCATTAAATGAGGAACCCTGACCATCCTCTTCATCAGTGTCGAACAACAGGGCGTCTCTAGGATGAGGCTCCACCAGACCAACTGTTAGACCGACATTCTTCCTGCCTACAGCTATGAACTTCTACTAAAACTTGATGAAGAGTTGTATAACGGTTACAGCTTTGATTTTCCCTCAGTGCTCAACAAAGTGTGACTGAAATAACCTGAATCTATTTCAGCTGCAGAAGCTTCACCTACCCTGTTCTGATTGGTCGGCTGAGCCTCCTTCATCATGTCCTTGTAGGAGAACGAGGAGACGGAGGACGAATCTCCAGTCTGCTGAGTCCGACTGGGACTGTTGATCTCGGACAGAACCAGCTCCTCCAGACCTGGAAGATGAAGAACGATAAATCTGCTGAACAGAACTGGGCTCAGGATCAGGGTTCTGTGGTTTGACCCGGGTTATAGAGTCTCTTAGCCCTTCAGAGGGAACACATGAGGTTAGGTCAACCTCAAACCTCCACCAGAACCGAACCCTTTCAGCATGTGTGAAAACCTGCCTTTGACAGATTGGTTCAATCTGCAGGGTTTTGTTACACAGAACCTGAGAGCTTCCAGGTTCCTTCAGGTTCCTTCTGATCATCCTGTAGATGTTTCCACAGCTGAACAGGACTCCACCTGCGGTCCCTTCAGGCTCCTGGAGGACTCTGGGCTATGAGGAACCAATTTCCCTGGTCTAAGGAGAACAAGCCTGAATGTCAGGCCTTATGTTTGGAGGAAACTGGGCGCTTCTCACACCAGAACCCAACCATCTAGAGTCCCGGTGGTGAGGCTGCAGCTTCATTTGAGTACAGAGATATTTTCCTGTTAACATACCTAGAAACTAAAATATCATTTATTACTAATTTTAAATGCAATCATTGACTTAAATATAATAAAAAGGCTGAATTCAATGTTCAGAAATGCTAACTGATGAGTTTTGATGATGCACATTTAAAGACAAAGAAGATTTTCATGATCTTATCAATGACTGTTATTCTAAAAATGATTCTGAACGATTCATCCGATTACTTGTTTCAGTCCTCCATGGTGGTGGCAGCATCATGCTATGGGGATGTTTGTGATCATGCTGGTGGGTCAAGTCCAACAGGAGGAGCTGCCTTTAGGGCGGTTCTGTCCAGACAGCATGTCTGAGGTCGAGCTCTAAAACATTCAGGACGCCTCATGGATTAAAGATGATGCAGAGGACGGTCGGATCAGGACCAGAGGGACCGGTTAGAGTCAGAATGGGTCGGGGACAGAAGGTTCTGAGGCGGTTTAAAATCGGCTGCAGCTCCTGGAGTCGTCGGTTCCTGAACCTGTTCAGACCAGGGCTGCATGTGCTGCTGTCAGAGATCTTTAAGCCTACATCGTGTTGTCAGACAGGTTCTGTTTACATATTTTCTGTAGAATCTGGGGTTTAACCAGGCTGGGCTAAGGATCAGGGTCCAGTTAGGACAAAGTTCTCAGAACCAGTGCAGGCAGCTGACCACCTTCGCTCTGACTGGGCCGTCAAATAGCCTTCGGTTCTGGAGCGAGATCCGTCTGTGCCACTCGGTGCTGTCTTCCCTGGAAGCCCCGCCCACCTGCAGTGACATCACAGTCTCAGGTGTCTCACCTGTCCTGGTTTTACTATTGGTCAGGATCTCCTGCAGCCTCTCCTGCAGCTTGTCGGCCCGCTTCCTCTCCAGCTGCAGCTGCCGCTTCAGGTCCTTCAGCTGGACAGACAGGTTTCAGTTCTGGTGACCCAACAAGGCTGCAGAACATGAGCAGTTCCTGAAAACTCACCGCTGAGCTGCCCTTCTTCTCCAGGATCCGCTGACCGTCCACAGTGTCCTTTATCTCCTGCAACATCAAAACACCAGAAGGATGCTGGGTTCAGGGACGGATCCTTCAGTGGACCTTCAGAGCTCTGAGGAGACAGCTTTCATGGTGACCCCTGACCCGGTTCTGACCTGTTTGAGTTTTCCTATGGTTTCACTGTGTGAATCCCTCTCTTTCTCCACCTCCTCCAGCTTCTGCTTCCATCCCTCCATCTCTGCTCGTTTCTCCTGCAAACGACATAAACTCATCTCAGGGCAGGAAGTCGAACAGAAAAGTTTGAATTTAAGTAAAGAGCATCTGAGTCTCCAATGATGCTCCGGAGCTCGGAACCAATCTGACCCAGAGACCCGCTCAGAGGAACAAACCACTCTTAATCCTCTCTAATCTATGGCTGCTAATTAATTAGACCAACGTCTTCATTAAAGGAAGCCGTCAGCAGCAGCAGACTGAGGAGCAGCTGCTGATTCTCAGGAGCCACAGAACCACACAGAACATTTCAGAACTTTAGATCCAATAACCAAGGAGGTCATCAGATCAGAAGTCTGAGGTTCTGCAGCTTCTAACAGCCCGAATGAGCCGCTGGTTTGGACTGCAGGGGGCGCTAGAGAACATCAGACTGAAAGAAACAAAGAAAGAAACAAAGAAAGAAAGAAACAAACAAAGGATGGACGGATGGATGGATGATGGATGGATGGATGGATGGATGATGGATGGATGGATGGATGGATGGGTGGACGGATGGACGGATGGATGGATGATGGATGGACGGATGGATGGATGGGTGGACGGATGGATGGATGAATGGATGGA
>JAUZNJ010000028.1:114018-147237 GCA_034780135.1 Jordanella pulchra | reverse complement strand
AGTTTCACTTTTTAAATGGAATTACTGAAATAAATCTACTTTTTCATGGTATTCTAATTTTATGACCAGCACCTGTACATAGTAGCTCATCCCTCTACTTTCTAAAATCAAAACAAATATAAACCAACTTCCTAAGGTAGCCTGTGGTTTATTTTAGCATTTCTTTTGTGCAAACATTACCCAAGAGAATTAATTATGATAGCTGTTATATTGAATTAACAGTGTTTTACACAATAGTAGCTGCAAAACATAAATGTTGGTATCTACATCCAGGGGTCCATAACTCTGGTCCTCAGGGGCCCCGCACTGCACAGCTGACTGCAAGCATCAACAGCATGGAGCTGAACACCGTGGCAGGTGGGCGTGGTCAGTAAATCACCTGGAACAGGTGTGTGGGAGCAGGTAATAGATGAGTGGAAAGAGCATGAGTGGAAGGATCTGCAAAGTGGACATTTTCCCATGTAAACTAGCTTCACCTTAAAGTTTGTAGGCGAGCCTTTTTGAGGCGTTTTATTATAAAGCGGAGGTGAGCAAAAAGTGCACTCGAGTAAGAATGACACTATTTTATTAGGTTACTACTCAAGTAAAAGTAAAACGGTTATTTGGTAAGAAGGATACTCAAGTCCCGAGTAACTCATCATATCATCTGATATTTAAAATAATATAATAAAGATAGATTTTATGTAAAAGTTCCCTTTCAAAATAAGTCTGTTCGGTTTAGCTGCCCTCCTTAGTAAATAAACATTTTGTATTTTCTCAGATTTTCTCTGATTTATTTGCTTAATATAATAAAAAATGACAGATAGGGAAAACAAACGGGACCAAAATCTTTAAATGGGTAAATTCCACAGTGAGTTATTATATCTAAATAAAAATGATCGTTTTGAAAAGAACATCTAAGCAGTGACTGATGATCCAATAAGTGGAAACACTTGAACCTTAGAGGCTTCAGATATTGAATCATTCTTGTCTTCCCTGTAACTGGTTATTAAGTAAAAGTAATATAGAATAGCTTCCTTTATCAGACACGACTTGATGCTACAGTTACGGGTTTTTGGTGCATCACTTGATCAACAGCCCCTCGCTCGTCACGTGCTCGGTCATTGGATGTCATAGAGGTGTGTGAGGAGCACCAAAATATGGCGCTATCATTTTCAGCCAATAGGCAGCCGGTTTGTAACAGGTTTCAGCTGCCGTCACAACGGCGACGGGAACGCGCACCCGAGACAGGAAAGGGATTGAGAGGCATCGGGGTCGCGCTTGTCATGCTCGGCTGGTGCTGCTCTACCAGGTTCAGCATTATGGGGGATCCTGGACCCCGAGGCGAAGGGGTCCCTCACCGTCCGACCGCTGCGCCGTTCATCCCGGGGTTCATGCGTTCATCCATAACCGGCCAGTGAGCGACCTGCGGGGGGAGGCGGTGTTTCACCAGAGCTGCACTCACTGCTGGGAGCCTCAGCAGGAGAGACGGACGTGTGGAAACTGGGAAGTCTACTAACTTAACTCAATCCCGCATCGACCTGAGTGGAAACGATGAATAAATTGGAGATTACGAGCCGGTCCGGTCAGCCTGGTCCAATCGGAACAGGCTGGGCTCTTCCAGAGTGAAGTCGGCTCCCATCTGTTGACTTCTCCGCCGTGCGGCGATGTCCGCTTTCTGCCTGGACCTGCAGACGTCTGCCGTGGTTTCAGCACCACTAGAGCTGGACAGCGACTGCATGGAGCCGCGCGTGGGCCCCGGCGCCCAGGAGCCCGGCGGCTTTCAGGGCCACCAGCCGCGGCCAGCCGGCTCCGGAGGCCTCGGCACGGCCTTGGAGGAGGAACTGGCCTTGATCGGCGGGGAGCGGGGAGGCGAGGAGGGGCTGGCGGACCTGGAGGCGCCAGCATCGGGGCAAAACGCAGACATGCTGCTGCTCTTCCGACAGAAGGAAAAGGACTTGGTTTTAGCAGCTAAACTGGGAAAAGCGCTGCTTGAGAGAAACCAAGACCTGACCAAGCAATACGAGAAAATGCACAAAGATCTCTGTGAGAAATTGGAGGTAAACAAATCATTCAAGTTTTCTTTGTCATCATTAAAACATCACAGTTTTACAGTCAGGAAAACAAACTTATGGCCTTTTTGAACTGATTTGTTTTTGACTGCAAGATACATCTATTAAAGAGATACTTCATCTATAAAGGACCCGAGAAAACACAAAATCTGGCAGCGGTTGGGGGGGCTTTACATGATCTTGTTTTCAAAACGCTTGACATGAGCTAAGCGACAGACTCAGAAAAACAGCCAGAAAGGCTAATCCTGTTTATGTCCTGGGCCTGTAGAATCTGCCTGGCATCTGTTCAGCCCTTTGATCCATATTCATCCCTTCCCATGAGCTCAGAGGAATAAGCTTCTTCACCTCCCTCTTTCCATGGAGGCTTTTGGCCAAAAGACAAAATAGTTCAGATTCCATGTTATTCAATCATATTAAGAACTGCTAATCAGACTGTGATGGGAAAAGCTTTTTAACATCACTGAGACAGAAATAATTCAAAATAAATCTGAACACTTTAAAAACTGTTCAGACTCCTTTTATATGATCCACCGATGCAGAGTAGCATTAAATGTCAGATAAAATAAAAATAAGTCATGATTTTTTAAGGATGTGGACTTTGACATCCCCTCAGCACCTTATTGCCACCACCGTGTGTCACTGCTATAGTGGTGTTAACAGGGTGATGTTAAGAGTTAGTTTTCTTCTTGGAATCCCTTTTCTATTTTTGGGAAAAACTGAGGGAGTATAAATCATTTTTCAGCTGTTAGATTGAAAATTATTGCCTGATCTATAAGCGATGTTGCAAAAGAGACATTCGTTTAGTATGATACCATTTCATGTTAATGTGTCGTTGCATTCAGAGGTGGGTTGAGTTCCCAAAGATTTTACTCAAAATGAGTAGCACTTCTTTAGGATTTATTTATTTTACTTAAGTAAAAGTATAACATAGTCATCCAAGAAAATGTACTTGTTAAAATGGCTACTCGGGTACAAAGTGTTTTATTTGATTTAATACTTCAACATGATGTGATCCAACAGTTATGTGCAAATTCCAGGATTCCAAACTGTAAACAACACAAATAAATAACAATATTTCAAAATTTCATATTGGGGCAGAAGACACATTTTTACACATGAATTCTTTCAACATAAAGTAATAAAAACAAAGAATCTGTATCTACTGCATATAAACTGATCTCTGAATGGGTCGGTTTATTCACGGTGGGCAGAGCAACAAGAAATTTTGCTCAAGAGTAAAAATATTCTCACAAAAAATGATTTAATTAAAAGTAAAAAGTACAGTGAAGTACACAGTAGAAGTATTTTTTCCCCCAAAAGTCATTTATGTAAACATAACTGAGTGAATGTAACTAGTTTGTGCCCACTAAGAACCTCCTATAAGGAAAGTAATCCATCCTATTGGAAAATATTCAGTAAGAGGAGCTCATAGATTGTCAAAACATCCAGCTTAGCTTCTGTTTCTAGAACTTTTCTACCAATTCTTGGGACTCATACTGTTCCTGTGAAAAAAGTGATTGTTTTTCAATGAAACATGAGAGTGTGAGTGAAGCCCCATCCCTCTGTGTCTGTAACCTCTGTCATGCTCCTCCTTTACACTCAGCACTTGGAGCAGGAGAAGCACGAGTTACGGCGGCGCTTTGAAAGCCGAGAGGGAGAATGGGAGGGCCGCGTGGCCGAGCTGGAGACGGACGTCCAGCATCTGCAGGGTGAGCTGGAGCGTCACCAGGTCCAGCTGAGGGAGGCGGACAGGGACAAGACCAAGGCCATCGGCGAGCTCTCTGAGCAGAACCACAGGCTGCTGGAGCAACTCAGTAGGGTGAGGAGGGGTGTGTTGGTGTGCATGCTGGGCTTCAGAGGTAGGCCGCCTGGGCAAATCTGCAAGGAAGATTTAATTAGCTTGGGCTTTGTGTTGTAATGCTTCTCTAAATGGCCTTCCAGGCAGTCAAGACACACATCCTACACACACTCTGCTCTGAGTGTGTGTGTAGGGGTCAGTCTGTGGAGTTCCTGGCTGGAATGACATGGCTGCTGACTCTGAGCCCTCAGGATGGATCTACCTGTTCAGCTTCTCTGTCTCACAACAGTTCAATTATGGCGCCTCGTAAATATAAAGTGGGCCTCCGGGTCTCAGCTTGAATAATTCACAGGGATTGAACTCTATGCTCATGCAACAGCTCCGTGTTTATTGACAGCTGATTTGAGTGCAGTTATGTATGAATAGCTGAGACGAAATAAAGAGATTTTGAGACGGATGAGTGGACAAATGAATAGGTGCAGGGCCTGAGCGGAGCTGGAAATGTTGGCTAGAAGTTGAAGGTAAATGATCGTTGGAAATGCTTGACAGACTGCAGGGTAGGCTGAGCCTGGCTGCAAGGAGGGAAGACTGATGGAGCTGCTGTTATTTAATCGGCTTTAAGAAGATCAGTTCAGCTTCTCAATCTGCTCAGATGAAACCAGGAAGGGAAGACTCCCTTCAGTCAGGATGGTCACTAATTAAGCAATAACTTCCAAAATGACATGTTTGAACATTATTTTTTCATTACAAACAGGGAAGAGTGCTTCAAAGCTGCTATTATATAGATGATGTCTAAATGATATTGGTTTTTATCCTTGGGGAAGTTATTATAAAACCTGAATGTTGTTATATTTTTTCACTTGCTGAGGTTTTATGTTACAGACTAAGTTGAGGTAGTTCATCATTTTAAAAGTTTAACAAAGTTTGTTTACAGTTTTTGAAAATGAAATAAATATAAATGAGAAAAGTTCAGTAAGCCTTTATTTTAGTTTGATCTCAGCAGCTATTCCGTTTCAGGCCTCAGAAGGTTTTTTGTAGAGAACATCGGAGAACAAAAAGAATCATGAAGATGAAGTTGCAGCAGTGTTAGGCTATTTAACCATTTCCCAAACTTTAATCGTCTCTCAGAGGGAGGATCGGTCCATCACCTTAACATTTAGCAGGGAGGAGGTGGAGAAAATCACAGCTTGATATGCTTTTGCTGCATTTCAGTCAAAAAAAATGTTTTTCTTTACTTTATTCAAGAGGGAAAACAAAGTCAAATCCTTGGTTAATAAGTTGTAGTCATCAGTCTGCTGCAGCCGCGCGGAAAGAGGCCAGCGAAGAGCTGGCCTGGGATTTGGTTTGATCCATTTAATTAATAAAGGATAAATAGACCATGGATGTGATTATACAAAGTAATGTGGACGTTTAAAAGGAGAGGAGTGGAGCACAGGGAGTACCTGAACGCACCATAGAAACAACAGCTTCAGGCAGCTGCGTTTGGACTGTAGCCTATTTTCCTCTGCATCAGCGCCATAAACATCCTGCTGGACATGTTTCCATGTAATCGCATTACTTGTCTAGAACTACAAACATTATTGTTGAAAAAAGTCCCCCAAATGTTTCCCGGAAGCTAATGAGGAACCTGAACGCTCCCAAGCAGCAGACTTCTCTGACTTTAGCTCTGAGTCCTCTTTGCGCTGGGTGGCACTTTACTTAGATGCATTATGGGATTTTTGGGACACATATTCAACAAGGACTTAATGCACCAGTCAGGATGGAGCTCAATTATCCTAAAATCTAGCTGTGGAAGAGCTGCTGAGATGAAGAAACACATTTAGTGTACATCAGAGTAAAACTTAGGATTTGATGCTCTCTTTAATGCATGAGCATCAAATCCTAAGTTTTAATCTGATGTACACTAAATGTGCAAAAAAGCAAGGTCTGGGATGACTGGGACACTTTAATAAACCTACAGGAAGGTGTTCTGGTCTACCATGATGTATGGAAGTAAAATAGCATGCAATGGTAAAACATAGTGGAGGTAGCACCATGCTGGGGGAGTTTTTATTTTGAAAAGGGGGACAGATGGAGCTAAATAAGTGGGAATCCTGTACGAAGGCTGAGGCTGAGGTTCACCTTCCAGCAGGACGGCGACTCTGAACAAACATCCACGGCTCCAGCGGTCAGGATCAGCAGCCAGTCAGAGCTTAGACCTAAATCCAAACAGAAATCAGTGGAGAGACTTTTCATGTTCTTAAAAAAACACCATCCAGTTCGATTGAGCTGCAGCTTTGATGATAAAAAAAAGATAAAGAGCTGCTGCTCTGCCTGCAGTGGAAGGTGCTTGATATTGTTTCCTTTCCAATTATCTGCGGCAATCAGTTGATCCAGCTTATAAAAAGATGCACCAATGATTGCTGAGGGGACTGAATCTACCATAGAGCTGTGTCAAACAGAGCCAATCTAACTTGTTGTAGAAAGACCATCTTTTATTTACTAACTCTTATAGTCATGCTAGTGCAGCTCTATTAATATAAAACCAACAGTTCATCAGTAAAATATGACGAACATACAATAGAGGTGCAGCTGTGATGCAGCAGACCTCTTCATAGGTCAGCAGGAGGTGTTATGAAAGTGAGTAACTGTCTGTGAAGGATGACACAAGCTGTGATCCAGAGCTGCTAGTTTATCCAGGTGAATTTTCACGCTTCTCGATTCGTCGATTACACAACTGCTTGTCGTGGCTAATTGAGACAGACATGCTTAATGTCAAAGGGATTTGCTGGTTCCCTGGGAGCAGGAGTGCTGCTCAGGTTGTCTATGAAATTACTAGATGAGCAGCAAAAAGAAACCAAGAGAAAAGCATTTGATTTTAGCTTCATTTCAACCCAGCGTCGAGCAGCAGGGCCAGACGGAGAAAAATGCCCCTGAGGTCTGAATGGAGGAGCTTTGATAACCTTGTCAGCTTTGATTCCTCTGATAAAACATGGAGGTGTGCGTGCGATCCGCTGCCAGACACCTGCAGCTCCATGTGGGCCAGAAGTTTAACCCTTGGTCTGCTGATGTTCAGAGAATCTGCTCATTACTTCTTAATCTGGTGGATTGCTGCTAAAGCAAACACTTTACATAATTGAATATCTAATTTAGTTAAAAGCTGGTTTCTGGGATGGGGGGGCACATTTTGTGGTCTCCTTGACTCTGTGATAATGGTGCTCTCTAATTGAATGCATCAACTGGGATGCAATGATCTGGGCAGATGAGGGCAAACCTGCAGGGTAACAGAGAAAATAAGGTGCTTTCATTCGAGTCTTTTTTCCTCCACCTTTGTCCATCTCCTTACTAAGCAACGAGCTGTGACTAAGTTACGGTAACTGGTTAGATACTCAGTCTGAGCACAGGGAGACCGCCCTGAGGGCACATTGCTTTGGTGAAGCCACCAGAGACCTCCTGCTACTTTTATCTGCTCTTATCGTTTCTTATGGTCGATTCTTCATCATAAAATGATTTTCATGTAAAATGATCCCTCCCCTATTGAGATTTATGCAGATAGGAAGTGAACTTGACTGGTTTCCTGTTTCTGCATGGTGTCCTAAGACGGCTGCTGCCTTTGGAAAACATATAGATTCTGACCTACTATCCGTATGGATAAAAGTACTATTGGACATAAAATATTTAAAGCAAGCAAAAATTGAAAGAAATGCTTGAATTTTAAGATGGCCTGCTTATGATAAAGATTTTTCCCTGCAAGAATGGATAAGAGTTTTACACAGTGTTCACAAAAAGGCATAACAAGTTACTGGAAGATTACAAAGAATAATGAATTTAAAAGGTTTAAACAACTTCAAGAAAGCTATAACCTGGAAAAATGTGACTTTTAGATGCGTCCAGCTAAGACACCACTACAATAAAAATATTACATTTTATGGAGGAGGACAGACAGGTATATTTAAAATCCTACTAGATTCGAGCAAGCTCCCAAAAAAAAACAATATCCAAACTATACTCATGTATATTGAGGTTAAATGGGGAAAAGAAGCCAAAATAACAGTAACTGATGAGGTTTGGTTAAATACATGCAACTCTGTGATTCACATGTCAAGTTCAGGCCAGTGGAAGGAATTTTCCTGGAAATGCATGGTGTGTTTTTTTGTTACACCAAGTAAACAATGTAATGATACTGAAAAGGCAAAATGTTGGAGGAACTTTGGGAATGAATCTGCAGGAATGTATTAAGATCGCACCCTATTGGTCAGAAGTGATAAAAGAAATCAAATACTAAAATGGACTTAAATTTAAGCTGTGCTTTTACTGCAGTTTTCCTGGGTAATTTACCTCAGGAACTGAATGAGTCTGATAGATCTCTCCTACTAATATTATTAGCAGGTGCAAAGAAAGCTATAACTCACAAGTGGTTGGATGTGGAACCACCTTCATGTTTGGACTGGAAGGACATAATTGAGGAAATTCGCACAATGGAGAGACTGACTTTTTCATTCAGGCTTGTCTCTTATAAATAGAATAAATGCTGGAAGACATGGAACACTCATAGGAGCTTGATGCCAATCGTATAATTTATGTAATTACCTATTTTCTTATTTTTATTTTTTCCTTGTTGATTATCACTCAACTGCTTCTGTCAAACTAATTGCTCTGTAATGTCTTGTTGTTAAAGGGGGGTCCATGTATGTATGTATGGGTATCTCTAAAATTGTTAAAATAACAAAAATAAAGTCAAAAAAAGCAGCTCTGTGCAACATCTGAGCCCATATTAGATGAATTTGAGATGAAATAAATGATTGTCGGGTCAATATGAATCTCCTGCTGCTCCTCCTCTGTGCTGTTCTTCTCATAAACTCTCCTCTTTAACCTCAGAGGTTCTGATCCGTCTCTGAACGGGTCATGTGACCCAAAGCTAACTAAGCTAACAGCTGTTAGCTCTGACTGTTAGCTGATCAGGCATTTTTCTGGTTTTCTGATGGAGGATTTCATCCAGAGGTTGAATGTTTCCTCATCCTTAGCAGGAGCTCCAGGACTTCTGGACCTGCTGGTCCAAACTGGTCTGAAACCAGAACCAGAACACAGAGGGTGGCTGGGTCATTTAGTGCTGCTGGTGGGCTATAGGGGGAGCTAAACCTGGAGGTTATGGGTCTAGTGTCCTGATTGGTAAAAAGTTACAAAGATCTCCTGACTTAGTTCAAAGATTGATGACACGTGTTTTTAGCTTCCTGCTGCTGAGAGCAAGTCTGAGCAAAGTTTGATCTCAGTGAGGAAATGTGGTCGACCCAGTGAGACACTATCTTCTAAGAGCTGTGATTGGTTTAGACAAGAAAAAAATAATGATACATTTATTTTGAAGGCTCCTTTCTCAGCACTCAAGGACACCGCACAATGTTACACAGAATGCAATTAAAAGACACAGCAATGAAATCAATTAACCAAACAGAATAAATGACAGCGTCGACAGGCCTTAGAGGGCAGTCTTAAGCAGATGTGTTGTCAGTTGAGATTTGAAATGGGGGAGTGAGTGGATATTTCTAAGTCCTGAAGGTAGTGAGTTCCAGAGACGGGGAGCAGAGCGGTGGTAGAGAGACGGGCGAAAGGAACCGACAGGTGTATGCAGGAGGAAGATCTGAGGGAGCGAGAGGGAGGAACATGAATAAGGTCAGACAGATATGGAGGAGCGAGGCTGCGGATGGCTTTGAATGTTAGCAGGAGGATTTTGAATTGAATGTGGAACAGAACCGTGAGCCGGTGGAGCAGGAGTGAAGTGGTGGATCGAAGGGATTCAAGTTATGATGCGGGCAGCTGAATTCTACACCAGTTGAAGTTTATGGAGGGATTTGTGAGGGAGACCGAAGAAGAGAGAATTGCAATAATCCAGACGGAAAGTGACGAGGCTGTGGATGAGGATAGCAGCAGTGTGAGGGGTAAGGGAGGGGCGGAGGCGGTTGATACTGCGAAGGTGGAAGTAGGCAGACCTGGTAATCATATTGATATGGGATCGAAAAGATAGTGTGCTGCCAAGGATGACTCCCAGACTCTTAACCTGGGGGGAAGGTGAGAGAGTTATCAATTGAGAGAGAAAAGACACCGGGTTTGGATAGAGTGTGTTTGGTGCCAATGAGGAAAACCTCGGTCTTGCTGCTGTTTAATTGAAGGAAGTTTTGGGTGAACCAGGTTTTTTTAACTTCAGAGATGCAATCAGTGAGGGAGGTAGGTGGAAGAGTGGATGTGGGTTTAGTAGTGAGGTAGAGGTGGGTGTCATCAGCATAGCAGTGGAAATGAATATTGAATTTACTGAGGATACTACCAGGGGAAGGAGGTAGATAATGAAGAGGAGGAGCCCCAGGACTGAGCCCTGGGGCCCCTCCTGAAGTGAAGGGGGAGGGGATGGAAAAAAACTGTGTGCGGTCAGAAGGGTAGGATGCAAACCAGTCTAATGGAGTGGGGGTGATGCCGATGGAAGAGGGTGGAGGAACAGATGGTGTCAAAGCTGCACTCAGATCAAGAAGGATGAGGATGATGAGAAGTCCAGAATCAGCTGCCATGAGGAGATCATTGGTGATTTTGTTTCAGTGCTATGGAGTGGACAGAAACCGGACTGGAACTGTTCATACAGGTTATTGTGGGATAGATGAGAGTGGAGTTGGAAGCCAACTGTTTTTTTGAGGATTTTGTAGATGAAGGGGAGATTAGAGATAGGACGGAAGTTGTTGAAGTTAGAGGGGTCGGCGCTGGGTTTTTTTCAGGATTGGGGTAATGGCAGCAGTTTGGAAAGATGTAGGGACAGTTCCAGTGGTGAGAGACTAATGGATAATGGCAGAAACGAGGAGGACCAGAGAAGGAAGGCGGGCTTTCACAAATTGGGTGGGCAGAGGGTCCAGTTGACAGGTGGATGGCTTTGATTTTTGGATGAGTGGGTACGGAGGAAATGTATGGATGGGTAAGGGTCAGCTGAGACACTGAGTGAGGGATTGGGCTAGAATCAATGGAGAGACTTCAGACAGATCCAAGAAATGTTCGTCATTATGATGAAACTTGGATAAATGGCATCAGTCCTCACAGCACTAAACTGAAATAAATGACTTCCCATGGACTGTGTTCTAAAGGTAACTGGCTGCTCTGGTTTTTATTATATAGATCTGAAAACGATGCATGTCACACATTTCAGATTTTAACATGGAAAAGAATTTTTAAAATATGCAATATTTTTCAGTCACTTCACAGTTTTGCAGCATTTGTGCAACTTTTTCCCATAAAATGGCTTAAAGGTGAGGTGCTAACCTGACAACATTAAAAAAAACCTTCCAGAACTAATTCCGTTTGGGCTGCCTTGCCCTCAGCAACGTGAGTCTCTGTGTCGGGGCAGCGAACCTCACTGAAACTAATCAGATCAGAGAGGAGCAGCAGGAAGGAGACCTTTGTGTAATTACATCGCCCCCGAGCTGAGGAGGCTGGACTTCGAAGGACTCCAGCAGCAGCTTGGTCACTTTCACTGGACTGACAGCCTCCAGTGAATCATCATTATTCAGTGAAAGAGAAACTGCTTACTTACTGCAAACATCTGACACACTGGATATAAAATTTTCTGGGTTCTATCACCTGAGCGAGTGGGAATGAAAAATAAATAAGCAGATTGACAAACAACTATCAGGTCATTTTACTTTACTACTAAACAGAAAGTTTTGTTGTTTTATTAAAATATTTTTAGTTACACAAACTTAAGAAAATGTGGAAGAAAGAAACAGGAATACGTGGAAATACTTTTCACATTTCTGAGAATTTGCTGCTTTTTAAGTGTAAATCAGAAATATTAAACTTATTTCAGCCAGTTAACGGGTCAGGCTATCTGCTCCTGCAGACACCCGATTGTCAGATATCCCACCTTTAACTTTAAAGCAGTGCCTGGTGCTCTAATCAAACCATAACTACATCAGGAAATGTTCCTAAACAGCTGACTCCTCTCGATGTGGAGGAGGAGCAGCTCTACTCTGAGCTTCTCCCAGATGACCGAGCTCCTCTTCCTGTCGCTAACGGTTCAAACAGGTTCAAACCGCATCAGACTGACTGAAATACCAGAAACACAGAGACCATCAAGTCACAGAACCACCAATCCCACTTCTTCCTGGTTGCTATGACAACCAAAGTGACATGCAAATGGTGGCGTTACCATGGGGATGCACTTTCCTGAATGGCAGCATAATACAGAGTGTTTGGACCAGAGTCAGGTCTGGTGGTTCTGCTGCTGTCGGAGCCTGGAAGCTTTGGATCCTTCCCTGGTTCTGTCCCCGTTTGGCTTCTGCTGAGAATCTGGAATCTGAGGAATCTATCCGCAGATTAAGAGGCGACATGAAAGTCTGAGGTCAGCCTTGAAGCTTTCCAGTCCAATCCCTAATCAGTCCGTTTATCAGGCCAGTGGGTCAGATGTCATGTTACCATGGTGACCACCAGCCTTTTCTAGCAGCACAGCATGATTTAAAGTGCACATCTGTCTCTTTGGATGTAGAGTGGATTACAAACCTCCGCTTCCAGCGTCTGCTTTAAACTGGGCTATCACATCTGGTCTCCCTCTGAGGATCACAGCAAAGACGTTCCTGCACAACGTGGGCAAATGTGGGTTAGCGCTGAACCCACAGGCCTGACAGTGGTTTGAGAACCGACGCTAGCAGATCATGAGAACAGAACCATTCCTTTAACGATTGCTTTAAAAGTCAGTTTACCAGATAGATTTAAACAGAGCCTGACATGCAAAACAAACAAAACACTAACACTCCAATCAATGGAGACAACCTGGAAAAAATAAAGAGAAGCAATCAGCTAAAGGGTTTGAACAGAGCACTTAATCACTGAACAGGAAAAAAAGAAAGAAAGCATATAGTGGGAGTTTAAATGATCAAATACAAGGAAATAGAACCGTAACTGATAGAATTTAAAGAAGAAAAGTGGTAAAACCTTTAATACACTAAAACATATGGATCATATAAGACAGTAAAAAGTTCTCATGAAAGATGTGTTTTATCCTTTATTACATTGTTATCCTTTTCCATGTGCTTCTAACAGCTTTGTGATCATGTCACCTTCTGAAACATCTCCAGATTATCTAAATCATTGAAGACTTTTCTTCACCACAGAGTAAAAAACAAACAATGATCTCTTGTTGTTTTAACCCAGTAATAAATTTCATAAATACGACCCATTGGTGCATTTTTTATTTCTGACAATTTTCACTAAGAATAAAACCCCAGCTGGTTGATGAAGTGTGATCCATCTAAAAAGACTAAAATAAATAAATAAAAATATCAATGACGCTCTGATCAGCTGCTCTCTGCCTTGTGTGATGTCATCAGAGGTGCTTTGACCCTGAATCAAACTGTTTCTGTACAAAAACACATGAAATGTTTTTCTATAGGTAGAAAAAAAGTCTAAGATGAGTTGGACTGATTTTACTGATTATTAGAAAAGAGCCTCTTTATTTCTGCTCCTCTGTTTTTGCCTCACTGTAAAGATGGTTTCTTCAGGTTCACATGAATTGAATCCAGATGCGTCTCATCCTCTGACTGTAGGTGTGAGTGGGCGTTCGACCGATCCAAGCCTTCCCTCTCTCTCAATGATGAACTGCAGCTGTCGGCAGCCGTGCTGATGCTGCTAGCAGCCTGAATCCTTTCACTTTGCACCGTTACTCTTCACAGTAAACCACTCAAACAGTCGTGCTAGCTGACTTTAGTCACCTTCGAATCCCTGTACCACGTGGCCGGCTGTAGAGCCTCCTCTGGTTGCCAGGAAGCTGCAGCGGTTTGTAGCGCCACCTAGTCATTGGACAGATTTAGACAAAGAAAACAAGTATCAGAAAGCTGCACTACTGATTCAGACGCTGCGGTGATGTTGGTTTATACTGAGCCTAGATGGCTGCTAAAATGGGCCCTTTCCAGGAATCCCAGTTGCCATGGCAGTCATGACAAAGCAAGCAGTCACTTCCTGCCTGCAGCTCTGTGTGGCCTGATCCCAGCTGACCGGTAGTCAGTGGTCACACAGTCTCTGTTAAATGGTTTTAATAAGGAGAAGGACGCCTGCTGCTGTCAGATGTGTCGTTTTCCGGAACAAACTGCGCTGATCTCTGGAGCAGATCTTCGTAATGTGAATACATGTGTTGCACTTCCTGCCAAACTCCAACAGCCAGCCTGCAGGAAGGTTCTGGTCTGATCTTATGCTGCAGAGGTCACCCAATAAAGTGTGTTGATGACTTGACTGACATGCTTCATATTCAAAAGGAAAGCAGAGTATGAGCTTTGCTGTGTCCTCCTGACCTCATCCAGGCTGCAGAGGTGGAGAGGCAGCTGTCCACTCAGGTCCATTCGTTACGAGACGACTTCAGGGAGAAGAGCATGTCTACGAGCCAACACATGACGCGGCTGGAGACGCTACAGGCTGAGGTCAGTAACCGTCCTCCTGCATCCACCATCTTACTCTGAGCAGGTGGTCCTGAACCGATTCCTGGGCAAAAAGTGTTCAAACCTGCAGATCAAGGTTCAGATGTACGTTTCAACAGAACCAGAGTGGTCTATGTTGCTCTGCAGTTTAACAGAATGTCACTTTTATTTTAAAACACAGACAGAATGATTATAGATTGGATATTGTAAACAGTCGATTCTGAATAAAGGGCTGACATGCTTCATGGATCCACTCTTGTACGCCTCAGCCTCCTCTTGGTCTTCCTCACTCAATAACACCTTCAGCACGAAGAGCGTCGCTGCGGTCATTGAGCAGACTGCACCCTGGTCTCTGCTGGCAAAACCTGCTGAAGGAAACTAAGATCCGTGTTTCAAGAAATGTTTACGTGAGACCAAAGTACAAGTCTCAGCAAAGTGTTGATTGACAGCATCTCTGCAGACGGTTCTGTCGTTGGTTTTATTACAGCATTAAGTGTCTGTTCTGTGAAGACAATGGTGGGATTATTACTGAGGTGTAATCTGTTCTCCTTTTACTCTAATCTCTCTGATGCTCACTCCTTCCTTCTCC
This sequence comes from Jordanella pulchra, assembly GCA_034780135.1. Classification (NCBI taxonomy): domain Eukaryota; kingdom Metazoa; phylum Chordata; class Actinopteri; order Cyprinodontiformes; family Cyprinodontidae; genus Jordanella; species Jordanella pulchra. The sequence continues at coordinate 132,387 of JAUZNJ010000028.1, read as the reverse complement.
ATTTCTCCTGGCCGGAGCAGCAAGGGCTAGAAGTGAGTGGCTCGGTCGGACTGCATGCTGCATGTGGTGTCTGTCTAACTGTTACTGGTCGCTTTGAGACGTCCTCAGCAGGGATAATCCTTCATATATCCGTCACTTTGTTTATTCCTTGTCTCTTTTCTGTTGCATCTTTATCCAAGATCAAACGTGGCCAAACTGTGTGTTAAAGATGAGCTCTGAGTTTCTGCTGCTGCTCTCCAGAGCAGCAAGGAAACACCCAGACTGCAGAGCCTGCGCTATAATTGGGAGAAGAGGCTACTGCTCTATATTTAGCTGAGATGCTGCAATGTCTGGATGCCCCCACTTTTCCAGTGCTTTCCCTTCATATAGCATGTGCTGATGACTAATGTCTTTTCATTCTGTTTGCCTGAAAAAAAATCAGATTTTAACATAAAAACCGCAGAGAGAAGAAACACGACTGATCCACTTTTAAGCTCCTGTGTTGGGAAGTAGGTTACCAGATGTAGGTCAGGGAGAAAAGTGATGTTTGTTTGAACGGAGAAGCGGCTCCAGCAGACACAGGGGAAAACAGTTTTAATGTGTTTTTACTTTACAGCCTTCAGCAGAAGGTCGCTGAGCCGGCAGGGTAATGAACCCCATGATACTTTGTGTAGATGCTTAAGGATAGCAGAGCATTCCTGAGGATGAGGGTGGCACCAACACCCACACCGTGCTAGGCAACCAGCATTCTTCAGACCAGTGGGAGTACTTTTTAATCTTGTGTAAGAGCCCAGCTCGCCTCAGAGGTAGAAAATAACCAAATGTAGCCTTTAATCAGCTGCATGGCAGAAATCTGAGCGCTCGAATGTCTCCGCTCACCATGTTCCACAGCATCGCTCAGCATGTGACCAGCTCTGTGTGACCCGTCAGATTAAGATGCTGTCAGAGAGGAAGATGGAGCTGGAGCGCCGGGTGCACGCCATGATGGAGGAGAACGAGCTGCTGCAGAACACGGTGGACGACCTGAGAGAGAGGACGCTGGTGCTGGAGAAGCAGTGCCACGAGAAGGACCTTCAGGTAGAGACACATCCACCAACTCAAAAAAACATGGATTCCAAACAGACGGCTTTTATTCACAGACTTCTGTTTGTTCAGATGTTTTTTCTGGTTTGTCATGAACCATTTCAAGACTTTACTGAGATCTACAGCAGGTTGACGGAAAGTGTCAGTCAGCTAATGGCCATGAATCATTGGTTGATCCCGTTAACAGTGAAGGCATCACAGAGAGCCACAGAGCAGATCTAATCCTGGTACTTCCTGCAGATCTCAGCCTCTTAGCTGCCCTGGACCGTTCAGATTGTGGACAGGTTGAAGACCCGCTCCTCTCCTTGGAGGGGAACAGAATGTCAATCAGGATGAGTCAGCTGCCTTATCCTCATTTATATTAAGCTAACTTTTCCCCATCTCTTGTAATCTGATTACTCATCACAGCGGTAAAGTCAAGCAGAAGAACATTTTAAAGACTGAACTGTAAAGTTTGGGAAAAGCAGGATTTCTCTCCCATTCATATCTTTGTAAATCACAGGCCTGGTTGTTGAATTTCCTCTCCAAGCTGTTTTTCTTCATGTCACTGACAGTTTTTTTTCAGATAGATGATAATGAAAAGTCCAAAGTTTTATCTGCTCTGTGTTGCTAAAGTTACGACAAAGCCAGTTGGAGCTTCATGAGGTCCAGGCGTCCCGCAGACAACTGACGGCGAAGCTGGCAGAGCTAACGGAGGAGAACAGTCTCCAGACTCTCACCCCCCACCCATCCAGCCTGCTGTGTGAAATAGAGCAGAGCATGGAGCAGGAGGAGCAGGAGCAGGAGAGGGAGCAGGTAGGAGTCTCTCAGTACAGCGATGCCCACAGGAAGCAGGGATCACTAACATCTAGATGCTTCCTGTTTAGCTGCGGCTTCAGCTGTGGGAGGCGTACTGTGAAGTTCGCTCGCTCTGTTCCCATCTCCGGGGAAACGATGTCACAGACTCGGCGCTGTCCACGGACTCCTCCATGGATGAGTCCTCGGAGACGTCGTCAGTGAAGGATGTCCCTACAGGGAGCCTTCACACCGGCCTGCTGGAGCTACGGAGGCTAACGCAGAATCTGCTGGATGGGAATGAGTCAACGGTAAAAAACCTCCGCTCACATTTTGGCTCAAATTCTGCATCTAATTAAAAACTCTGGAGTTAAAAAGATTTTTCAGGAGTTTTAGTCATTTTCTGGTAAAAGGTGATGAGTATCAAAGTTTGTGGTCTGTTCTCTACACTGCCCCCTAGGGGTGACCAGAACATCAGGTACCAGCCAAAGAGCATGAAAGGCTGCATACGTTTTTGGCAGTGTTGTGTGTTAATTTCTGCACAGAACATGGATCAAAACACAAAGCAACCTTAATAACCATCCTTTCTCAAAAACTTCACAGTAGTTGAAGCAATGACTGTACAGTAAGAATCAAACAACTGTGGCGTAAAATCACCGCCTGATATGGACGATCCATGGTGGCGCAGCGCCTCATTCATTCATTCCTAGTTTAAGTCATTGTTAGTCTCTGGGTAATAATCACCTAATGAAAACATGGTGACAGTTAAAGGGATCATAAGATGTTCAGACAATAGAATCATTTAGAGCTTCTGGTATAAAAGATCTGGAGTCACTTATAAATAAACTATAAATCATTATGACTGGTTTTTCCTTCCCTCTAAAAGGGTTCACGGCGCAGTGATGAGGAGGCTCTGGAGGAGCAGGTGAGGAAGTTAGGAGAAGACCTGCAGGAGATCAGAGAGCTGTATGAGGCGGAGCAGCACAAGACACGCAGCAATGAGGAGGAGCTGCTACAGCTGCACAATCAGGTACCTGAAGATCTGCTTCACCTTTTCACCCACTGGAGTTTCTCTGTGGACTTTACCCACCGGGTTCTGTGAGGTAGAAGTATGGGGTAAGATAATCTATGAGAATAGAAGTTAAAAGGTTATGGATACGAGTTACAAAAAAAAACCTTGAAACAGAAATTTCTGAGGACCAGTCACAGATTTATGAGTGCAGATCACAAACAGAAAAGTCAGAATGACAGATGTTCAAGTAAGAATCACAAATATAAGAGTACAAATTTAAAACCCTTGATGAAGCTGTTAGACTCCTCACCAGCGGGTGGCAGTAATGCTTCTGAAGATTGTTCACCAACTGCCATTAAACAGGAAGAAGGAAAAGCCAAAAACAAAACCAACGATAGTTGATAAACACATGATCAATGGCGCTGGTTTCATCTTCATCCTTCTCGTTTAAAGATGGTTGGCAACCAACCTTCAGGTGCATTACTGCCACCAACTGGTGAGGAGTGAAACAGCTTCACCAGGGTTCTAGGTTTGTGTTCCTAAATCGGTGATTCATACCTGCAACAAATGAACTTGTATTCTTACAGATGAAACATGTATGTATGAGTTGACAGCAAAAAAACCAAAACTGTTCCATTTTATTACCTATATAGGCTTAAATTACAAATGTAGACACCTACACATATCTTTTATTGACAGTTATCATACACTATGTTGAACTTGTTTCTTCTAAAGGAATAGAGGCAGTCAATCTTTGCGCCTCACTGAATGAGGTCCAGGATCAGCAGAAACCCATACATGTTTATAACGTATGAATCTCTTCAACGTTGCCTTGGCTTCACCAGGGAAATAAACTTTCTTCACCCCCCTTTGCAACCTCCAGATGGCGCTGCTGTCCGTCGAGATTTGCTCTCTCCGAGAAGAGAACGGGCGAATGAGGGCGATGGCTGATGTCCAAGAACCCAGTGAGCAGCTCCAGAGCGCCATCAGAGACAGAGACGACGCCATTGCCAAGTAGGGTCAAACGGAGTGAACACAAACGGTGCTCAGAGCAGCACATCAACACAAACCTTTTCATCTGCCCCTGAATGCTTATGATTGGCTAGACAGTCTCTGCAGGCCTACAGTACGGTGCCATTTTCAGCACATGACGGGAATCACATCAATAAATGGACACAGATTCCACTCTAAAAGTATTCACACCCCTTAAACATTCCCACATTAGTAAATGAATCCTAATGTATTTCATCTGGATGTTTTGTGGTAGATTAAAAGTGCGGCTTGGATTTTAAATTTATATTTTGTGTAATTACAGATGGTTTCTTATTAAAAATACATCGATCTCTATCAGACAGGACAGAACATTGGATTTTATCCTGTTATTGAGTCCGGGAGGGTTTCATGTTTGATGAATGAAGCACAGATTCCCAACATATTTCCAAACAATTTTCAGAATTTTTTCTTTGCATATCTTAGAGATACCGAAGCTGCCTTCAGCTGTGGATGTCTGTGTTACAGGAAGAAAGCCGTGGAGATGGAGCTGGCGAAATGTAAAATCGACATCATGTCTCTGAACAGCCAGCTTCTGGACGCCATCCAGCAGAAACTCAACCTGTCACAGCAGCTGGAGGCTTGGCAGGTGGGTCCCAGACTGCAGGCGGTGAACAAAGGAGCAGGTTTAAAAACAAAAACCTCTGTGCTTCTGTACATGAAGCTCATCTCTTTAACGAGGCTAACCTTCCTCACGGCGGTTCCCTTCCTCTAACTGGTTTTGGTAGCTTTTAACTGGAAGCAGCTAACAGTAGCTCTGCAGACGCGGTGAAGCTCAGGTTTACCTGCTGAGGTAACGGAGCCCAGCAGGTAAACCTGCGCTGCGGCTGTCTGCCTGTCTCTCCTCCTTCCTCTCGCCTCGCCTGTAACCAGCAGCTCTTTCCTGTCTTCTCCCTGCCCACAGTTTGCCTCCTCAGGGCTCTTTACTGTTTGGCTCTTGTGGTTTCTGATCTAGTGGCCTTTCTGAACTTCAGTACCACCCTCCCCCCCCCACCGTGGTACCTCCCCCCCTCCTGCCTTAGAGGTGAGCCCTGAGCTGCCCCTCCAGCCATGCCATGCTGAGCCATGCCATGCCGAGGTTACCGTTGCTCATCCAGCTCTCTGTCTCTGAACCATCCAAGCCTTCATCCCTCCTCTTCCACCTCCCACTTGGCTTTCTTTAACGCAACACTTTCACCTTTGTTTGGAGACGGGGCTGGGGTCACCTTAACTGATCCATGACATCATCAAATGAAGCCGTTTTAGTCACAGTTCGGCTCACATCTATGCTGCTTGAATGAAGCTCTGTGCTCAGAAAAATGGCTTCATGTCTTTTATTCAGATTTCCAGCCTGATGTGGTAGCTTGTTAGAGCCCCCTGGTGGCTAAAATCTGCACAACACCTCAGTGTATTTCTTATAACTGGACTCAATTGTTTCACAATAAACATGTCAGATAAGGGAAGCTATAAGCTAAAACAGATCCATTTGATGCATCATGAATTGCCACATATGCAAACACCTCAAACTGCACAAGGAATGTTTGAAATCACACACACATTTTAAAATCTAAGCAGAAATTCATAGACTTCTTGCTGGATTTGGTTTGAATATGGTTGAAAAGTCCAAGTTTATTGGAGCTCTTGACTGGGTTTAGGATATTTACTACACTATGATTATTACTGATGTTTTAACTAAGACTGATTTCTAAACTTTAACATTCATCTAAGTTATGAAAAGCAGTTCAGCATGTACAGTTGTAAGAATAAAAATAACAAAACTGTAGACGTCAGGGGCAGCATCATTAACTGGTTCTAATATAATGGTGTGAAGGAGGAAAGTAGTGTCAGTTCTTGCTGCTAAACATTGTTTTACTGACTCTAAGCATCTCCTGACGCCTGGTTTAAGCTCAACAGTTAACTTGATCAGGCCCAGTCTCGTCTCCGGCTTTCCACATCCCATCCCCGGCTCCGCTGCTGTCTGTGTTCCATCCCTCCTCGGTTTTCCTCTCTCCTCTCACTGTCCTCTCTGGCTTTAGGATGACATGCACAGAGTGATTGACCAACAGCTGATGGACAAGCACCAAGACGAGTGGCGCTCGGTCTGCACCGGCTCAACCAGGAGCCAGTCCCCGAGGCGAGCTCGCCGCATCTCTGAGCGCGACAAGAGACTTTTCTCTTTTTTTAAAAAGAACTGAGAGCTGTTGGGCCGACCCAGAGGGACACGGAGACGGATGAGGTGAGGGAGTAACAGCACAGCCAAAGACATGCTGGTGCTCAGGGGGTGAGGATCATTTTGCACTTTAAGCGGCTCATTATTCTGCTTCTCACTGAATGAAAATGATTGAAGGAAAAGAACAAATCTTCCCCAGAGGCCCTGGCTCAGAGCCCCCCCGATTGTTGCTTTCTGCTCTTACAGAACAGAACAGGGTCACAAAGTTTACCTCCATAGAGGAAGGTTTCCTTGTAGTGCCTACAAAACCCACTGCCAGCTATGTAGAGGTGGGGAACATTGTCTAAGGGTCAGAGGATGTGTGGAGACGGAACCTGGTGGAGTTCTGGCACAGCTCGGAGTCGGCTGGCAGTGACGGTCCGACTGCTCAGTGATAGGGAGCCTCTCTGGTTTATTCATTCATCAATCTGGCTCAACCCAGGAAGCATCATCTTCATCGTTTCTGACGAAGGAAAACTCCCAAACTGAAGCTGGACGAGGAAATAAAAAGTGTTTGTATTGCAGCAGAACGTTTTTTACTCTCATTGCATCTAAACTAGGATCCAACAACAAACAGTTTTATTTATATTTAAGCATTAAAAAGGAAGAGAACTGAGATGATTTTCTGGTCTCATCCTCCTCAGGATCCTCTGCTCTAAATGAATATTTAAAGTATCTTTGAATATTTGCTGCTATTTTATACTGAGAGTGAAATATTATAACTGACCCAGTTTCTGGCTTTGCTGCTTCAGACTCAGTTGGACCAGAAAAACTCTGCAGGGTCTGAAAAAGTATTAAAGGCTCCTCATTATAATCAGATTTATTTTCTGCCATTAAAAGTCTCCAATAAATGCAGGTTCTCTTTATGGTCTCTGATTAGTTGTAGCAACATTTAAGATTTCCTGCAGCAGAGCTGAAAGCCGTTCAGGCCCTAAAACACTCCTTTAAAAACTGACCTCTTATTGTTTCTTTGGAGACATAAATATTCTCTTTAGTTGTCAGATCCGTTGTTGTATAAAAACTTATATATTTGACAACCTTCGGCCTAAAAATATAGAATATCTTAACACATTTTCTCCCTCCTTTAAAGCATTTATAGCACAGATCTTATAGTCTGAGGGGAAAACAAACAGGCTGGGTTGAAAGGAAGATGAAAAGCTGGGTTTTCTGCGGCGGTGGCGAGCCCTAGAAACTCTGATGGATGAATAAACCTCTGCTTGGCTCTGACCCGGTGGGATTATTCTCCTATAGTTCACATATTAGACGCCATTTTAGGGGAAAGGAGCAGCCCAGCGTTTCTCTGTGATGTCAGTCATCTTCCTAATCGCAGTTTACATCAGCTGTAGGAGTTAGAAGTTATCACATAGAAAATAAGGATGAATTTATTAGTTAAAGGCATGTTGGTGGATCACTCCACCTCCTGTCCAGGCGTGGTTCACTCCTCCTACTGATGCTCTACCTCCACTCTTCTTGCTTCAACACTTCACAGGCACTTTGATTTTTTAGCTTACGGGCTTCCATACGAAGGGACGTCTCTGACTCTTGGTGGAACAGGAGGAGGAGAGCTCAGATCTTGGAGCAGGGATGATTTTCAGTGCGGCACATTCATGTCTGTCTGTGTTTGAGCTTCATGAAGCTGTGTGAACCTATGCAGGTGTTTTCACATCATCTCAGCTGGTTGTTGGAAAGGATCAACCCAAAGAATGACTTTTATAAAAAATATAACAGATTGGTTTGGATGAAACTGATATATTTATAAGAAAAAAAATGTACTTTTTGACTGAACTACTTTTTTGTAGAGAGACATATATCTGTACCATGTTATTTGTTGGCTGTTGTATTTGTTCTTCTAAGATGCAAAGCAGGTCATTTATTGTTGGGAATAAACCATAATGGTTGAAGAGTTGAGGTTCAGTTAATATCTAACCTGCAGTAGATACTCTCTGTGTCTTGATTAATGAAGATCTGCTGAAGCTAACAGCTAACTAAGAGGAACCAAGACGTAGCCGATGTCTTCCTCCATCCGTCTGCCCCAGGCCTCCGACTATGAAACCAGTTTCTTCTTATTACCAGTTCAACAGAAAGTCCTATGATACAGAGAAACGAAGGCGCATCACTGATGATCTTCCTCTGTGAAACACGTCCTGAGAACAGAAGGTGAGGACTTCACAGAGCTTCATACGTTCCACTGATCTGATGTTCTTCCTTCTTTATCATGAGCTGTTTGAATGTTCTCAGAGGAACACCTGGAAAGAACCACTGACTACATGCAAACATGACAGCGGTTAAAAGCGTCAGAACCTGAACCTCAGTGATGGTTTGGATATAAAAGATGTTCAACGATGGCTCCTCTTGAGCTAGCTATTAGCTTTAGCCTCCAGGATCAAACAAGCTTTTAATAAGCGAAGACATAAAGACTTATTTACTGCTGATGAGATACTAACTACATAAAGGATTTAACATAACCTCTCTTCAAAAAGCCCTTTAGAGGTTATTTATTATTTCCTGGGTTCATTCAGACCAGAGATCATCACTTAGGGTCCGAATTTACTTACATAAACATTTATTCAAATTAAGAAGCTAATTGGAAAAACGATTGTAGTAAAAGCAAAACTAAACCTAAACAGGAATCAAAATGTGTCGAAGCAGATTATCTGTCAATAGTTTAATGCTGGAAATGACAGTTTATGGTTTCTGTTTGAAATATCAGTCCAATCAGAACCAAACTGTAGTTTGTTTTTATTTACAAAGTCAAACTGAGTGATGTTTGACATGTTGACACTGATTAGATGTAGACGGCGTCTCTGCCGCTGCAGACTGAATGAAATCATGTGTCTGTCTGAACCTCCTGATGCTGCAGTGGACCACAGACGTCCCATTGACAGCGGCTCTGTCACTTGTCTCTCCTCGGTCGGATGTTGTTTGGGAGTTTAGTGCTTTCGGTGGGCTCATTGTGCTCCCTGTGAGTGCTTCCATTCACCACTGACTGACGGCACTGTTTCAGTTACTAAATACTTCAAACTATTCAAAATATTTATCATGCAATTTTCTTAGCATCCTTGTTTTTTTACGAATAAACTCTTTACAATCCTCCTGTGTGGCGTCTCACTGAGGTGGAAGCGTTCTGTTTGTGGTTCCCACAGTTGGACCAATGCTGCTGCTGATCCGTTTAATCCTGAAGTTACAAAAACATCAGATTTACCTGCAGCAATGAAGACAAGCGGTACAAAAAATCCCATCAGTCTTTGATAGAACGAGACTATCTCTGGTTTTAACCAAATATTCTTTCTTTGGTGGAAACACTTTGATTTTTAACATGTTCTTTTATTGTGGATTATTCCACAGTTATGCTATATTTTAAAGTGGAAAAAGAAATTCAAGATTCTTTAAAAGATATCTACCATTAAAAATCGAGTAATGTTTGTTGTGGAGAAACGGAGGCGTCTTTATGTCCAACTATAACATCAACAGGGAAGATTGTGAAAATCTGATATTTTTCATTGGTTTCACAGTGAAACTTCTGGACAGATTTATCACACAAGGAAATATTTTAGGCTTCAATATACAGTAATTTCAACAGTTATGGTTTACAGATAAAATCAAATTCAATTAAAAAAAATTATGTAAACAATAAAAGCTTTACTATAAAAAGCATCATCTGACTTCTGAGAAGTATAGATATTAAAATGCCTTGTGTATTTGCTTTGGGCTCTTTTATATAACTTACTGCAGGTTTACCTTCCACTCAACTTTCTATAAATATGCTTGGATACAACAGCCTCTCTCACAGAGACCTTCACCATCTACAGACCTTCCATCCACTCAGGAACTACAAATATATCAAACATTTAAGTTTATTATTATTTTTAATCCTAATAACCAGAGAAAAGCTTTTAAGTATTTCCTTGTTATTAAATTTATAATCTGGGTTTAATTTGATTAAAAACTCAATCAAATCCTGTGGGGCCGCTTGCCTTCAAATCTCTCTGAAGGCCTCAGAGAACATTTAGAACCATGGACAGAATCTGGAACAACGGAAGTGACCACCGACCCAACAGAGGAGGAAACTCTGGAGCAGGTGGAAAGGTCCGTTGATCCTTCTCTGGTCTGATGACAAAATGTCCCTTTTTGGCTTTAATGTGAATCATTGCGGCCGTCTGAGGGAGTTCCTGCTCTCCACTGAATGCGTCGCTATGAAACTGGGTGAACCCAAACCTCTGGAGCTTCAACTCAAAACCTTTAAAGCTTCTTTAGTTTTATTCCCCAAAAATACTCCGAAAATGAAGACCAGGATCAGCTATTATGTGTCAAATATTTTATTTCTTTAAAAGGTTTATTACTTGATTTCAACCATGAAGGGGAAATTGGACATCTTTTGTTTCTCCAGTGTACAGCAAACCACAGCTGACGATGGCGTGTTCTAAGCACGGCACACGGAGCATGACGACCACATGCTCAGCTGGTGTGCTAATCGTGTTCTACACCAAATATGAACACAAATCTGTTTATTTATATATAGATAGATATTTATATATATAAAAAAGAGAAATCAAAGTGTAGATTTCTGATAGCCTTTGGGTCCGGGACCTGTCGGCCGACCAGGACCCGCTCAGAGGACCGACGCCTCCACAGCACCTCCTCCTCCATCTGCATTAAAACTCTCCCAAATGAAAGGAAACTGATAGCTGCTGTGAGAAGCTTCAGCCCCTCCGGTTCTGGTCCAGAACCAGGATCCGGCGCTGCAGTTCATTCCCATTTGTTCTCATTTCAACGCTCCCAGTTAGCCTCGCTGTCGCCATGGACACCGAAAGCATCAGTCAGCTGTTTCCAATGTTCTGCAGGGAGGGAGCGGTCCGCTCCAGAACCGGACGCATGATTCATGTTTACACAAAGAAAAACAATCTAAACAAAAAGAAAACGAGATAAAAAGCAACAGAGAAGGTCCCGCTAGGAACCGGTTCCTTCGCCGGCAGATGGCGGGTCCATCCACGGCTGTGAGGTGCTGATATGTGGGCGTTGGAGGAACAAGGCTGGTGGCAGCAGAAACACAGACGAGGAGGGAGGGGGGGCACTTCCTGAGGACTCAACAGGGTCCCATCAGACGCCGATTCACCCGACGGCCACCATGGCAACAGTCCAATGAGAGGCTCTGCTTCTGATAGATCTAGATCTATCATGTTTTATTCTACGTTGGCAGTAACGGTTTAAACAGGTTTGAAGGGAAGTAAGAGCAAATCAGAGAGGAGCTACCGACGGCTTAGGAAGGGAAGCTTGGCAAAATACAAAAACAAGACATGAGGGAACACCAGTTCTGTCCTTTAGGTCATCAGCTAAAGGTCGGGTTCATCCCCCCCATCGAGGAGTTGGTGATGTGTTGGTGGAGGCTGCAGGAGAGCAGGCCTCTGAAATGTACACACGCCGTCTCTGGAGCCGTGCACTCAGTCCTCGCTCCGTCCACGAAAACACAATCCGATGGGGAAGGCTGAGTCAAGGTGATGGTCGGAGCGCGGCGCCGCCCGGCCCGCAGCGTCCCATGTGCAGCGGAATGAGAAGGAGATGAAAAACTGATAGAAGAGTATGGGGGGGGTTAAAATGACGGGTCAAACGGTGCTCATCTGATCCATTCCTAATAAAACCTGATCTGACATTTAATAAAAAAAATCTGTACAATTCTTTTAAAGTTTTCATGATTAGTTTGTCCAAAGGGGACATTATTTCCATTTATTTTCTTTTAATTGTCAATAAATCTTTATCTGCTCTTTAATTTAGATGCTCTGAGTCCCGTGTCGTGGTGTGAGAGTGAGGAGAGACGACGCCTGCGGCCTTTCAGGCGCCGCTTTGCTAGCAGCACTTTTTCTTCCGTTTACTGTTCCGGGTCAGTTTGACCACGTCGTTCTGTTGCTGCTGCTGCTGCTTGGCCAGAACCTCCTTCTTGGCTTTCAACACCAGCTCTGTGATGCAGTTAAACATCTGGGGACAAAGCAACACGGTAACATGAAGAGGCTGACGTAGCCACGGTTTTCATCAAACACTGGAGAGAGCCTTAAAACATCAACCTTCAACCTGAATTATTCTAATGGGATTTAATGTCAGAGACAAAGTGAAAGGAAATCCACCGTCAGTCCAACAGGAAATGGAGCCATTTAACCTGGAGGTGAAAACCTGCGAGGCTGATGAGAAAACATCAGCGAACAAACGGCGTCATGGAGACCAGGAAGCTAAACGGTTCGCTTAGCTCAGAAAAAGGCCAAGCAGTGAAAGACTAATGTTTTTCTCTTTATTTATCCATTAATCTGTCAATGTGTGAAGGACGAGTGTAACTTTAAAAACATTCAAAGAAACTGACATTTTATATGTTATAAATATTCAATGGTGTTAAAATAAATAAATGGATTTGAATTTCCATCAAGTTTTTCCTTGATAAACACCAAACATGAACATCCAAAGATTTAGAGATGCCAGAAAGTTGATTTCAGCTCTAATTCATTTTCACAAGCAGCTTTGTTTTCCTGAATCCTTTCATTTAATTCCTGCAGTAATAACCAGACGTTTTTCTCCAGCGTGGTGTTTGAAGCAGCTTCTGTCCATTGAAGGCAGAGTCCAGCTCCGTGACCGTCGGGACCATATATCAACGTAAAGCTGCCATTCTAAGCTTTCACAATCTGTTGGAATTACGGGGAGTCAAAGAACGCCAGTCAGTTTCTGCTGGCGGCGATATTTACTTAAACTGTTTCAAGTTTGGATTAAATGGACCAGTTAAATTCTTCATAACAGGTTTCATGGTTTCATTTTGTTGTCATCCAATTTTAGCTCACATGACAAAACATTTGGACCAAAGCTCAGTGAAATGTAAACGGTCCAGTCAAAGTCCAATTCAAGATCAGAGGCCAAACAGAACAAATGCAGGTTTTCCTTTCAGTCTGTGTTCCAGTCCAGCACATTCATCCCAGTAAAATGCATCATTTCTGCTATTTCTATTACCCAGTCTGAAGGGTGTGAATACTTTCAGAAAGGTTAGGCGTGCTCCTCCTACCTCTTCAACGTTGATGTTTTCTTTTGCGCTCGTCTCAAACAGGCTAATTCCCATCTGCTCTGCGAACTTCTGCGCGTCGGTCGTCTCCACCACCTTGGAGCTCGGGTCATCGTTCTTGTTTCCCACTGGAACGTTTCCAGAAAGTAATCGACGGTTAGCGACGATCAACCATCGTCCTGAAGGACGTCTTCAGAGGAAAACCCACCTAATATTCGGCACACGTCGTCACAGTTCTGGTTGATTTCATGTAACCATCGTTTGACGTTGACGAAGGACTCGGCACTCGTGACGTCGTAAACCACTATGACCCCGTGCGTCCCTCTGTAGTATCTGTGGAGAAAAGACATCCAAGGACAGACGGTGAGCGTTCGCCAGCTGGTTTATAAACATGATCGACACACAGAGAAGCTCCTGAGGTAAAGATGCATGACATGAGGTCCTTTATTGCAGCAGCATAACCTCACACTGAATGACGAGGAGAAAATCCAGTGGATTAGAACAGATTACAGCATCTGGAAACCACCTCAGGAATCTCACAGTGTGGAGGATCGGTGATGCTGTGGGCCATGAAACACTACATCTGGACAGAACCGGTTCATTACAGGCAGAAGTCCACCTCCTGCCCAGAGCTGGACGAGGAGAGGAGGGGAGACGTACGCGGAGCCTGATGCCAGCAGGGAAACCCCTCCAAGCTGCAGCCTTTAATCCGTGACTGAGGCAGTCGGCATCGTTTCCACATCCGTTTCTGAGCTGGTTTCATCCCATCAGCTCGTCTCCATCCTTCATGTTTGTTAGTTTTCGACATTTGAACCAACTTCAGCAGTTGGACACGCAGTCAGAGCTTTTATTCTGAAATTCCTTTACGTCCTAATGAGGCGCCACAGCCCTCGCCTTACTAACAATGGGCCTGAACAGGCCTCCTGTTCTGCAGAACTGGCAGCGGCGCTGTTAAACTGGGACGAGAATCCTCCTCAGGGGCCCAAACATCCTCATGACTCATTTCATCCTCATGAAATCTGCTGCAATCTGAGGATTCTCATCTCGATCTGATCTGCCGACGCACCGAAAATGACCAAAAGGTGAACATCAAGAGAAGAAGAGTCAAAGTTAGAAACGTTTCTGACTGAGACCTTTGAAAATGAAGTCAGAGGAAACAGAAACGTTGCCGTCTGTGGATCAGCTGATAAACCGAACACAGACTGAAGGGTTTTTATCCACAGAGTTTCTGTATTCAAATCTCTAGATGTTGGAAGCTGGAACCTGGAAAAGCACCTCCTAGGGGTGATGATGCTGCTGTGACGAAGCAGAGAACAAAGGCTGTGATCACTGAGATAAAATCCAACTGAGCCTGTTTGGCCTTCGGTGAGCTAATTATAACCACAACACTAAGAACCATAAACACTGATTTATAGGCAAACTTTAAACAACAGCGATGCAGAAATCAGACAAACGATCAGGAACAGAACCAGAGCTGATTAGGAACCGACAGTAAAACTAAAAGCTTCAGGTCAGACCAATGAGCTCCATGAACACAGCGCGGCTAACTGCTCCATCCTTAACAGGGCGTCGACATCAGAGAAGAATGTTGGCCAACCAGAGTAGATTAGAGTCCACAGTGTTTGTTTAATGGCCGATGGCGAGCAGGGGTGTTCAGGTCGGTGATGGCGGCGGCGTTCTGAGGCCACCAGGTCTGATGTTAGCATCATCATCATCCCCAGCAGCGTGTTAATCACACGCCTGGCCTCCTGAGCTCCAGCTTTCTCACTAATCAGTGCAGCTGTTCAGTTTGCTGCTGAATTCATATGAAATCACGCCGCGGCTCAGAGGCACCCCCGTCATCGATGTGCTAACAGTGGGCGGCGGTGGAGCTGCAACATCATCGCACACCAAACACAGTCAGAGAGACGAGGAGAAGTTGGTTGGTTGCAGAGCGTTCAGCGGAGCTCAAGGTTTCCAGTTTGTCAAACACCGATCAGGCTAAAAGCCGTTTGATTTGAAAGATCAAAACAAACATGGATGTTGGCGTCATGCAGCGCTGCAGCTGGGAGCCGCCCTCCGACGTCTGTAATTAGGATCTGTGGGGAATCCCACCCAGTTTCACACCTCAGCACACAGTTAGCCTAGCCGCCTGCTAACGGCTTCCTCATGTCATCTCTAATCTGACGACCACAAAGAGCTTCCTGTGGCTTTCAGCTTTGAGCATGTAGACAGCAGCCTACTCACGTGGAGGTGATGGTGCGGAAGCGCTCCTGGCCCGCCGTGTCCCAGATCTGCAGCTTCACCTTCTCCCCGTTGATCTCCACCGTCCGGATCTTGAAGTCCACTCCTATCGTGGTGATATAGCTACCTGGAAGCAGCCACAAAGACCCGTGTAAAGAGCAGCACGTGCAAAGCAGAGGAGGTGGAAAAAGCTGCTCTTTGTCACATCGGACCACGAGCTTCAGTGGGTTTTATTGGACCTTCAGGTGACGGACCAACACCGGGGAGAGGAGAACTCAATATTAGCATCCCCGACTGTGAACTATACTGGGCCAGTCTGTCTGATCCGAATCAAGCATGATGCTGCCACCACCGTGCTCTGCAGCATTCTGCAGGTAGGACAGGCAGTTCAGGTTTGGTCCAATTGGACCTTCCTCCAGATGTCTGCAGGATCCAGAACACAACGGCTGCGCCTCCTGATCTCCACGCTTTGTTTGCTTTCATTCATTGCAAATCCTGAAAACCTGGTTAGACTTTCCTTGGTCCGTCACATAGAAATGGCCCAACATGACCCACTGAGGTTTGTGGTTGGAACGTGACCATGTGTCAACAGGGCCGTCAATAGAGGCCCGGAGGTGGAACCACCAACCTGAAAATGTGTTGTCTGCGAACCGCAGAAGGAGGCTGCTCTTTCCCACTCCTGAGAAGGAAACAAGCACAGGGAGAAGTTCAGAGTACAACAGGTTCCCACAGGGAGAGAAACCAGAAAAGCTGCAGCTGCAACAGGGAGACAAATGTCAGCTATATCAAGACAACATGTGATGACTTCGTTCTTCTCAAAGGAACAGAGTTGAGTTCTACACATACTTGCTTGATTAGCTAAACAGCTCGATAGGCACAAATAAAAACACGAATAGAGACGGCAGAACAGTAAAGTGATCTGTTGAGTTGGAACCCAGATCACCTGTCTGGTTCCAGCCCAACCTGAACCCTCCCCTCTCCAGCCTCTTAGCCTTTTGTGTTGCTGTTATCTAATATTCGATTGGTCACAGGCTCTTGTGATCTTTGCAGCAGAGTTTTGTTCAGACCAACAATAGATGAAGCTTCAAAGGGAAACTTTAAAAAACAATAAAACGACTTTTAAGGTGAATAAATAAAAATAAAAATCTGCCTTGTTAGCTTTTCACCATCACCATTTTGATGACCAACAGGTTGACTGGTGCATCACTAAATCCTCAGCTCCAGGGCTAACTAGCTAACAGCTGGAGGAAGCTGCAGTTTATGTTAGAGTCAAGTTCATGGAGTTAAAACTGTAATCCTGCAGGTTCTGCAGACAGTTGGAGCACAGCTGCAGGCTGAGGGATGCAGAGCCGCCCAGTGATGGGCTACTGCTGCCAGGATTGGAGCTGTCAGTGAAAACAAAGATTATTGACCCCCCCTTTCCTTTCTCCTACAAAGAAAAGATATCACACCCCCAGCAGGATGAGGCAGCTTCTTAAAGAGGCTGGAGCTGAATAAGAAAGTCCCCCCAGTTCCAGAGGAGCAGCTCTGATCACTATAGATTCACCTGTAGCTCGTGTCCCTGGGTTAGGAAGACAGGCTGGCTGCACTTCTGTGTCCATAACAATAAACCCATTTCTCTCTTGAGTTCGGGCTGCTTAGTGAGAGGCAGCTGCAGTGCTGAGGCAGCTCAGACCTCCACGCTAGCAAAATATTACACTAACTTCCTGCTAGTTTGTCAACATTGCAGACTTATGACACAAATACAGCAGGTTTTTATTTCACAGGCTAACAGAAATTGACCCAAGAACGAGCGCTTTATTTTGCTCAGTATGAATCAGAGCTGTTAGCTTAGCTTTCAGCTAACAGCAGATACACCCGGAGGCCAAATGAGTCTGACTTCAGCTACGGTGGAGCTATCTGGGTCAAAGGGAGGACATTACCTCAGAGGTCCAATAAAAGCTGAGCTAACTGAGGAACAACAGCCGAAAGGTTCGGGAGACAAACCCAGAAGGTGTGGAGGCGGTATCCGGCCTGACGTGCCCGGTCCGGACACACAACCTCCGCCCTGTCACTGCCTCAGAAACATGGCGGATGTGTACGTTTCCCTCATTATTTTCGGTTTAATGCTGAACAACTAGACGCAGCAACAGGGTCCAGGCAGTGTGTAGCAGGGCGCCGCTGGATCCACCATCTGTTCCTTTAATAAAATATAAGAAAAAGGCGACAAGGCCCACTTCCCGTCCCACATCCTCGGTATAGGCTTACCGCTGTCACCGATGATGAGCAGCTTGAAGAGGTAATCGTAGTCCCTGGCCATGCCGGTAGCTGGTGGCTAACCTCCGCCGTCTGCAGCTTCTTCGCTCGGCTTTCTACTCGGCTCCTCCTTGTCCCGTAGAAAAAAAATACTTTCCCCCAGATCCCCCGATAAGAACAGGAGACACTACCGAAGCCTGGAACGACTAGCCCCCGAGCCGGTGGCGTTTTTCTCGGGGTTTGGCGGCGTCACCAATCCGCTCGCTCCGCTGCAAACAGCCGGAAACTCTGCTTCCTTCTCCGTCGGAGCTGCACCCAGTGAGCGGACCGGCCTCACTGCGCAGGCCCGGAAAACCCACTTTACTTCAGGGCTTCACCTGACCACCACAACACCCCAACATGTTCACAATAGATTTTAGCCAACAATCCATGTAATCTGAGGTTAATCCAGTGATGATAGAAATGTATGTAAAGTGAAGGAAACTGTTCTGATGAGGATCTGCACAGAACTCTGCGTTGGTTCTGGTTCCAGGAAGACCAGAGGCTGCTTCCAACTGAGCTCCTGCCTTTATTCCTGCAGCTAAAATGAAGCCAATAATACCAGATTATAACAGATGAACATATTTTCCACCAGTTGGACATTTATACATGTTTCATAAAACCCATTTTCTGTTGTGGAACATTTTAGAAAACTGCTGATATAAGTTTGTTAAAGCAATCAGTGTTATGAGGAAGACCTGGTCATCAACACAAGGTTTGGTATTTCACTGAGACTTTCAGTAG
Source organism: Jordanella pulchra (assembly GCA_034780135.1). NCBI lineage: Eukaryota > Metazoa > Chordata > Actinopteri > Cyprinodontiformes > Cyprinodontidae > Jordanella > Jordanella pulchra. The sequence goes on along the minus strand of JAUZNJ010000028.1, from coordinate 114,030 downwards.
ATAAAAGTCCAA
>JAUZNJ010000028.1:103309-113918 GCA_034780135.1 Jordanella pulchra | reverse complement strand
TCAGTGTTATGAGGAAGACCTGGTCATCAACACAAGGTTTGGTATTTCACTGAGACTTTCAGTAGATAAAAGTCCAAACAGGGAATTTATGTCTATTGGCTTTAAGAGACACTTTAAGGAGGAACATTTCCTGAAGTTCTGCTTTATGTTTCGATTTAAAACGGTTTCAGATGGTTCATCTTTACCCTGTAAATTTCCCCCCCATCACCAGAAATGGCTCAAAGTATTTCACATGATGAAAACACATTCCTCCTCAGCTGTGGCTCCTTTTCAGAACATACTTAGACTAAGATACGGAAAAAAAAACCAACTAACAGCCAACAGGAGGCCGTTTTTATCTACAATATTTATACATGGAGATCAGCTCTGAATACATTCAATATAAAAAACGGAGACCTTTTAAATGTTCCATGAAAATGCAATATTTATAGAAAATGTCCACTATGACATTTATTCCCACATTTATCGGATCATAATCACGAACCGATGAATCTGATCAGGTGCAAATAATTAGAAAATCATTGCTCAGCTTTTTAAAGGAGGCTTCCTCTCGAAGCGTCAGCCTAACAGCGGCGTGCGGCGATAGTGAACACCAGTGAGGTTTAAACAGCTTCAGGAGGAAGACTGCAGCATTCAGAGGTTTGGAAAGAATTGAACTGATCAGAACAGCTGCCAACATGCAAAGGTCTCATCAAGAAAGTTCCCCGAGAACAAACTGCACGGACTCCGAGCAGGTCTGTGCTTCTGTTGTTTAAGGCGTTTGTCTGTGCAATGAACACAACAGATAATATCAGAGATCATCAGATCCACCGCGTGTCAGAAACCTGGGAACTTCTGTAAACATATTAAAGCATGAAGCAGCAACAAGGACAGAGTGAGAACCAGCGACTGGGAATCCTCAGCCTCCATCCAGATGATGTAAATGCAGAAACTTCAACATCTCAGAGCTAAAAGGCAGAAGTGGGCAAAGACTAATCAGGCCGACATCAGAGATGCTGCACGACTGGGAGTCTCTTACTGGTTTACTTCTGCAGTGACTCTAGTTTTCAGAGGTTCTAACTTTTTCCTCAGCTGGAGGAAAACGACTATTACCAAAAACACACCCAGTTCATTATAGTTAAATCAGGTCTAACAGAGAAGAACAAAGAACTTTGTTTAGGTGGAACTGCTACTGTCCTTCCGTCTCCTGACTCACCGTTCTGTGATGAAGCGCCCACCCGTCCAGGGGGGAGGGTGGTGTTTTTCAGGAGATGCACACAGAAAGATCTTTATATAAAAGAGCTGTGCAGCTTCAGCCCCACTGACCTCGGACCAAACGCAGACAGAAAAATCAGGTTTTATTCCGTTTTGTTTTTACAACAAAGTCACAGATCAGATGAGTTGTCTAATGAGGTCAAGTCCTCCGAACATCATGCCAAGTCCAAATAAAATCAAAGGGAGGGTGTTATTCCTTACAGCAGCATCTTAAATGCTTCCAATCAGTTTGGAAAAAGACGTAGCAGAACACTGGACTAACAGGTTTGGCGATGTGTCTTTCTAAAGCGTTTGGTAGCAGATAAAAGAAACGATCAGGCTGAAAGGCCGATAAAACTAAACGTGGCAAAAACAAACGAAAATATTTGCAGGGGATTGAGAAACGTGAGGAAAAGGGTCAGAGCTCCACCCGCCTCCACCTCCTCCCATGCTGGTTCATGTGTGGAGAGCGTCTGGTACCCTCAGGGTTTGTCCACGCCGACAGGGAACCCTCCAGCTGACGTGTGAAGCTTCGCTTTCGTCCAGTCCTGCTGCTTCATGTTAGGATGGTGTCATCGATCTCCTCGTTGGAGTCGGGCTGGCTGGCTATTTTCTTCAGAGAGCGGCGGTGACACTCTGACAGCAGCTCGTTACTAGCAGAGTCCAGGATGGCAGCGATGCTCTGGTGATCAAACACAACCGGTTAGTCTCAGACTGGCTTCACCCAGGAGCCCTGAGGTAAGGGGGGCCCACCTGCATGGTCTCCTCTCCTTGGCGGAGCCGCAGAAGGCTGACGATGGTGTGCTCGCTCTGGGCCCGGACCGTGGTGTTCTTGTCCTTGGTGTTGTCCAGCAGGCTCTTCAGCAGCGGCTTGATCAGAGCGGCCTCCAGGGCCGGAGTGGTCGGGTCTCTGAATACCCACCACAGCACGCGCTCCGACACCAGCCGGATGTCACTGGACTGGTTCTGGAGACACTGTGGGGTCACACAGCCAGAAGCTGTCAGGAAACTCTCCTACAAACACCCTGAGCTGTGAGCTGATGAGATTTAACCTAAATCTGAGGTCGGAGGGGTTTTATCCAAAGCACCGTCTACATCCCAACGTTTCCATTCATCAAAACGCCTCAAACAGAAGCAGGATGTTCAACCTACGGCTCACAACAAACTCTGGCCTTTTTCTCACACTTAGCTTCAGCGGTTACTGGTTTTCCTAAGGCGACTCCTTCAGTTACATCCCTTCACTTCGTATCTTGTGGAAATGCTTTTACTTTCACTATTAAACCAAACCCAGAGTTCTGCTGCTTTTCTTTGATATTGTTAAACGTTCAAACAATCGATGGTCATTCAGGATTTTTTAGCCACATGTTTTCCTCAGATTCCCAGAATCCTCCCAGCTGTGCTTCGACGTCACCCCTCTGGAACAGACAGACATCTGCTCCACAGGATGCAGGAATTAACCAATGGGAGGCTCAGACGTATTTGCTTGGTTAAATCCAGGTAGCAACCTTTTTCATACTGAGGATCATAATCAGCAGCGTGGTTCAACCAGAGGGTGGGTTTTATTTTTCTATAAATGTTTGACCTTTAACCTCACTGGAACCACCAAAAGAAAAAGGGAAATCTGTGTGAGCTCCAAGCATTGGTTGGTTAAAAAAACAAACATCTGAGAGGAAACGCAGCAAATTCTCCAAACTTTCAGCTCAGTTTCATCAAACCGCTGAGATGCATCCAGTTACACTCAAGCAATAAATCAACTGTTTCTCCTTTCAGATCCCTTCAGACTTTGGTCTGACTTTAGTTCAGCAAAAATAACAAAACCATCTTTAAAGAAGGAGCAGAAGACCTAAAGTTTGGACTTTCTAATTCTCAACGTGTTCCTGATTCGAGGCGCTGCTACAACAGACTCATTTTCAAACCATTTAAACTCCGTCTGCTGCACTAAATGGACTTTAGATTATTGGTGCTGAACTCTGTCATTTCTGTTCAACCACTTCCCACTTTTCCTCACCTGCAGGATAAAAAAGGGAAGTGAATGAGGTTACCAGCCGAATGTGACGGCTTGTCTTTGTCTCACCTTAACGAACTGGGTGACGGCGCGCTGCGAGACGCTGCCGCCGCCTTCTGTCCGCAGATGATGCCTCATCAGAAATCCTAGAGCTCGGATCCCGCTGGTAGCGATGGGAATCTAGAATAAGGAAACCCACAAAGGTCACCAGGAAATGTCCAGCGTGCATGGAAGGCGTGCGGCTGCTGTGTTCTCACCCGGTCAGCGGTGGCGTTGGTCAAAATGGTTTCGGTCACAGTGTCGCAGTAATCCTTTCCACACAGCTTCTCAGGAGCGGCCTTCACGGCGATGGCCAGGGCCAGGCTGCGGCCATGACGCACCATCCAGTCCACGCCAGACACGTCGGCTGGAGGGAGGCAGAGAAAGGGCTCTGGTTATGACACCGGTTACCATGGAAACCATCATTAGTCAGAAAATGACTTTTTTCTTTGCCCATGCCGTCGTTTCCCTGCAATGAAATGTGTCGACAGGACGGCAATGAATGAGTGGTGATGGCAGCGTTATGCTGTGGGCTGATGGGAAGGTGGGTGGAGCCAAATACAGGCCAGTCCCCGAACCTGAGGCAGGAGGAGCTAAAACCACCTGAGCTGCATCAGACGGCTTTGGATTAATTAAACCCCACCATGATGGGTGTCACATACATGGAAACGCTTTGATTTTATTACAAACCTAAGACGTGCTGCAGTAGGACCGTCTTCAGCTCCTCCTCTGACAGGAAGGCACACAGCTCACCGATACAGCCTGCTGAGGCCATACGTGTTGCATCCTACTCACACACACACAGAGCAGACAGCGAGAGAGGCTCTGTGTTACAAAGAGTCAAAACCACCTATTCAGAAACCACATCCTTTGTCTGGCTTCCGTTTTTCTGCAGTGATCAGAGAAAACGCAGAGCTGCTCTGCAGCAGCTCCTCCAGCGCTTTCATATCTTTGCTCCTTATTCAAGTCGAAGGTTTAAAGCCTTGGGCTCTGCTCGACGCTGCGCGGCGTCCGCCCGTGCCGACATACCTCGTCATGTCCGAGCATGCCCAGTAATGTGCTGGTGATGTTCTTTCGAATGGTCGGGTCCACTTTTGCTCCGGCCCCCTGGATGACAAACCTCAAAGCTTGAAGCATAGTTTCCCTGCAACACAGACAGACACCAGACGAGACAAAGCTTAACCAGTATGTGTGATCTCTAACGAACCTTTGAGACAGAAACCGAGCAGAAAGTAAGCAGGGCGGTTCAGCAGAGAACAGCTGAAGCCACTTATCCAGGATTAAATGGGGCTTTTTCAGGTTAACCCTTGATTCTGTCCAACATTCAACACATTATGATGTAAATGTTAGATTTAATAATAAATCAGATTTATCAATAAGCAGACTTCCTTACAGGAACATCCACAGCCTTCAAATGGCAAATAACTGGATTCAGTTTATTTCTGTAGCTTCAGTTCACAACATGTCACCTCAGGTTTCTATAGATCCGCTTCAATCAGATTAAAGGTTTTCTATCAAAGAGTTGATCCAGTCTTTGGCTGCAGGATTCCCTCCTCCAGAAACGCTGCACATTTGGTGGCATTTGGTCGTTTACTCTACAGCGATCCCTGGAGAGAGAATCTAAGTGCATGCATGCAGCGACAGTGGGGAGGAAAAACTCCCTTTAACAGGAGGAAACCTCCAGCAGAACCAGAACCAGGCTGGCTGCGGGTTTAAGGTAGGCCTGAAAAAAATGAATCGAATATTGAAATGATCTGCAACTAATTTATCGTTATAGACAGAAATAGGGACCTTTAGCTGAGAGACAGAGACCAACGCAGAGCAGCAATTACACCAAAATTACCCTAAAAAAAGGATAAAAACATTTAGCATTTAATCAATATACTCCATCCAGAACTTTAGTGGAAAAATTTTAGTTTCACCTGGTTTGAATTTTGTAAAAAATGTTCTTTAAGCAACCATTTGCCATCTGATCATTAATGACATATTAATCACTCAGCAGAATGCAGGGAGCTGAGGTGGAGGCATGCGTGCGATTGGCTGAGGAGCCACAGTGTGGGCGGGTACAGAGCAGAGACCGCGGTGCAGAGCCACAGCCTTCCTGACTGACAGCTGCTGCCCTCATGTCGCTCTTTACTTCTGGAATCCATTCAATCAATTTAAATTCTAATCTGGTTAAACTTCCATTATTTGTTGTTTATTAATTACAACCAAAAATCTCAATCCATCTACATCGTTATGTTGCAGCTGACTTATAACCAAACACAGACTAGTTTATAATGTATTCACAGGTGGAAACCTTTCAATTAATCACCTAATTCATTAATTATTATCAACATTTTAGAGTTCAAGTTTAGTTTAAAGTTCTGAAGACGTTAAGTTACTTTTTGTAGTAATGTTGTAATAATTGTAGTGTTTTTATCTAATGTTTGCTTGGATGATTTTTAGAAATGATTGTTAATATGTGCTTTTATTTTAACTAGTAGCAGGCTCAGGCACCCACCTGACCCCAGCGTCCTCGGCGTTGCGGATGGCGGAGAGCTGCTCGGTGAACAGGGGGTCGACCTTGGTGTGGATGGAGACCAGCTGACCCAGAGCCTCGGCGGCCCTCAGCCTCACGGCGCGGCTGGAGTCCTGCAGCGCCTTCAGGAAGGTGGTCTGCAGCTGAGGCAGGAAGGGCTTCAGGGCGATGCCCACCTGATGGAGCGACACGGCAGGTCAGACACCCAGCACGCTCTGCTGATCCCATGGGGGGGGCAGCCTCTGACCTTTGCTAGCAGCAGGGTGAGGGTCTCCAGCAGAGCCGTCTTCACCGTCCAGGCGAAGCGGTCTCCCAGGATGCGGATCAGAGGTCCTGTGATGTTTACTACCGACGGCCGCAGAGCTTCAGGAGACGTCAGTCTGATGACCCCCCCCAAGGCTTTAGCTGCCTCCTCCTTCTGCTCGGGGCTGCCTGTGAGGACGCCTTCCCTCAGCACCGACAGGATGCACGTCACGCCCTGGGCGCACAGAGGAGAACGTCTTTAGGTTCAGAACAACCAACATCTGGTTTCCTTCCACCATCAAGGCCTTTAAATTTAAAGGTCGTCTGTGGACTGCGCTGCTTCCGCTGAACTTTGACCTCTTTTTGTACCAGTTGGATTATTTCTTCACCAGCACTTGAAAGGTTTCCGGTTTCTAACTGCAGCTGTGACCTTTGACCTCTTAGTTCTTACCTTCTTGGGCAGACAGAAGCCGGGCAGGTGCTGACCTTTGACCTCAGCAGTGACGGCTCTGATGTCTCGATGCAGGTCGTCGATCAGAGCAAGCTGACTGCTAGCATCCAGTTTCTGCAGAGCAAACAGTCACATGTTGACGGCGCCGACGCTCTCCTGTTAGCCGCCCCCTCCCCCCCACGGACCTTGGTGATGGAGTTGATGGTGTCCCAGCTCTGGGACAGAACCTCTGGGTTGGAGTCGTTTAGCAGGCGAATGAGGCCCGACAGCAGCGTGCGAATGTGAGCGCCGTAATCCAGGCGAGTGCGAGCGAAGTAAGCGTTGAGGACGGTGACGGCGGCCTGTCGCAGGCCGGGGTCAGCGCCTCGGGTCGCCTCCAGCAGGTCTTCGATGATAATCCTCTGACCGGCCTCGTCCTCCACTGAGAGGATGACGGTCTGACAGCTGCACAGCTCCTGAAACAGCAGACGGGTCGTCCTTCAGCCGGACGCCATCAGAGCTACACGGCTGAAGGAGCGGCGGGTTTACCTGAGCTTCCTCCTCTGTTCCCAGCTTCCCTTTCAGTGAGGAGAGCAGGGCGGGCAGGATGACGCCCAGGTGACGAGTCAGAGCATCTCCTGCCACCGCAGAGAGGAAGGCCAGCACACGGGTGTTGACAGGAGGAGCCGTCAGCTGGAAGAGAGGAAACCGACGTTAATCCCGGAGACGGAGCTCAGAACAGGAGCAGCTGACGGATCTTCTACCTTTGGCACCAGATATGGCAGCACAGAGCGGCTCTTCACCGCCATGACCTGCTTCAGACCATCCAAAGCAAACTCTGCCGTTTCCTCGTCAGCCTGGAGAAAGACCGCGTGGATTAGAGGTGACCCAGCAGGTTTCAGCCCCCCACCCCCACCCGCTGCTCACCAGCTGTTTGAGCAGAGTGGGCAGGATGTCGTCCAGCGCCTGGTGGCCGATGGTGGCGTGGAGCTGCTCGAAGGTTTTGGCCGCGGCCTCCCTAACCTCCTCCAGCGGGTCACACAGCGCCTTCCTCACCGTCGGCACCAGCGACTCCGAGAAGACGAGCACCTGTGGAACAGCAGCAGCTTCTCATCAGAACTTCGCCGCGGCTCCGGAGCGTTCCGCAGCCGAGCGCTAAAGTACCGCGTCTTTGCTGGTGGACTTCATGATCTCGCTGAGGCCGATGCAGACGCCCTGCCGCTCGTCGCTCTTGTCGGAGCGCAGCCCGTCCTCCAGGATGGGGATGATCTCCGGGAGGATCTTCTCGCCCAGCTTCCTCACCAGATCGCCGAGCGTCCGAGCAGCGATCTGGAAACCACAGCGGCAGAGTTAGCCACACCCCCCGCCACGCACAGAGGCGACCCAAACGGAGCGCGGCGCCCGTACCGTTCTCTTGTCGGGGCAGGTGGAAGCCAGGAAGCCCAGCAGTAGAGAGAACAGGGTGGGGAGGATCTCTCTCAGGGTACGAGGCGTGTTGGAAACCACGATCTTCCAGACGTGAAGCGAGGCCTGCCGGACCACCAGCTGCGTGTCGGAGCGGCCCATGTAGAGGCCCGACAGCACGCGGTTCCGCCGCTCCGCCCCCAGAGCAGAAATGATGGCCTGATGAGAGGAAAGACAGCGTCTGATGACGAACATCTGGGCTCGCCGGCGGATCTACGAGGGAACGCCTACAAACCTTGTTGGACGCAGCGGTTCCGAAGTTGTCGTCCTCTGAGGCGGTCTCCGTGGTCATCTTCCCCGTTACTCCAGAGATGTGGAACAGCAGGTCTCCCAGCAGCTGGACGGAGCTGAACCTGTGGAGCAGCACATCAGTCATCTGTGTTCCTGGTGCAGACGGCCGGCGGCGCCGCGCGCGGTCCTAACCTGATCCTCCACAGGTCGTCAAACAGGCCCTGCTCCAGCTCTGGCAGCAGCAGGGCGATGGCGGTCTCGGCGTACATGCTGATGATCCGCTGGCCGGCTCGCAGCGCCGTGTCCCTCACGTACTCGTTCTCATCCGCCAGAGCCTGCAGGACACAGCTGTTAGCCAACGCACCGCTGGGGAACGACGGAGCAGAGAGCAGGCGGCACCTTGAGGATGCAGGGGATGATGGGGCCCACGTAGGGGGTGAACTTGTCCCCGAAGGTGAGCGGCAGGTAGATGAACATCATGATGTAACCGTCTCTGACGTGAGAAGCGATGTCCACCTTGCTGGCGGTCTGGACCACGTCTGGCATCAGCTTGTCCAGCTTCTCCACGCCCAGTCCAGCCATCACCTCCGCCAGGCCTGAGAGGATCATCACAACATTTACTGAGCGACGCGGAGGAGCAGCGCACGGACGCAGAGGAGGACCACCCACCCTGTGCCGCTCCGGAGCGGTCCACCGAGCTCTGCTCGGACGCCAGAGTCTCCATGAGCCAAGGCAGCAGGTCGTCGAAGCACGACTCCCCCATCCCCTTCACCATGGCGCCCAGAGCCTTGGCAGAGACGGTTCGTACCTGGAGGGACGAGGAGGACGCGTTTAACCGTCCTGCAGAGACGACGGCGGCAGTGATGCGTTGACTGAACTCACCTCGGGCACCGGGTCCAGCAGAGACGCCTTCAGGCCGGGGATCACGCTGGGCAGGTAGGGCGACAGGTCCTGAGGTCGAACGACATCACAGATCATCCTGAGTAGAAACACTCCTGCAGGTGAACCCGAGCGAAGCCACTAACCTTCTGGTCGGTCAGGGAGTACATGTTGCCGATGATCTGCGCCGCCATCTTGCGAGTGTCGGTGGATCGATCCTGGAAGGCTCTCTGGACGATGGGCATGATGAGGGCCAGGGAGGGGGCGTCGATGAAGTGGACGAACTTGGTGTCCAGCAGCGTCTGGAGACACGTCTGCGTCCTCCTGGACGGGTCGGTGAGGGCGTCCAACAGGATGGGAGTGATGGCTGCACAGGAGGAAGTCACATCGGTGAGTAGCAGAGCTGAGCCGACCTCTGACCCACAGACACACCATCACACCCTTCAGGTCAGGCTTCCGTTCCCCTCCTCACCGCGGCGCCCCTTCAGGCCCGCCTCCAAACTCTGCACGCTGGTGGGGGGGGGGGGTCGAGTGGGCGTGAGATCTACAGACGACCACTTCCTGTGACCCACGCTTCATTCTTTAGAGGAGCTGATGTCAGAGCAGACCTGCGTATCTCAGAGATCTCGAAACAGAAACGATCTTCAGGGCCTGAGGTTCCAGCGGCTCGTTAATATTAACTGATCCAACACTTTCAGCTCAGCAGCTTTGCTCCGACATCTTCAGCTGAACGTTCCTCTGAGGAGCTTCTCTAGTTTCCTTTCTAGATGCTTCAAACCTTCCACTAATGCTAATAATAGCATAGCTTCCTCGGGTGAAACGTTTCACGGTGGTTAAACATCTGCGATTAACGCGGCTTCGTCTGATGACTCACCCAAGATCTCCGGGTTACGGATGACGGAGCCGATCTGTCGGAGGGCCTGCTGTCCCGCCTTCTGCACCTTGACATGGGAGTCGGTGAGCACCTCCGTCAGCTTGGGCACGATGCTGGGCAGGCAGGAGGACAGCTGCTTGGGCGCGCAGAACGCCATGGCGCCCAACAGCTCCACGGAGCCTGGGAGCAGGACAGAGGAGCAGGACAGGGAGCTGCGTTAAAAATCAGGAACATTTTCATTTTCATCAACCTTTTAAACCGTTAAGATCATCTTAAAGACACGAAACGCTAGAAGAGAAAGATGGTTTTCCTGTGTGTCTCACCTGCTTTGGTCCTCCATGACTCCTCCTCCAGGGCCACCAGTAGAGAGGGCAGCACCAGCTTCACCCCATGGGCGCTCAGGTTCCTCATCACAGCCTTGGCGCAGTCGTCTGCAGCCTGAGAAAAACAACAACAAACATTTAACAAAAATCGTCTGTTTTCTAAATCCGTTTGGCTGGAGGTTTAAAAACCATCCAACCGACCGGATCTCCAGGGGGTCACTCACCTCCCGAACATACTGGTTTCCATCTCCAAAGCAGAGCAACAGGTGCGGCAGCACGTGGACCACGTACGGCTCGAACAGCTTTCCAAGCATGTTGCACAGCATCTCGAAGGCAAACAGCGATCCTGAAACCACATGATTTTCAT
>JAUZNJ010000028.1:76692-103209 GCA_034780135.1 Jordanella pulchra | reverse complement strand
CGGCTCGAACAGCTTTCCAAGCATGTTGCACAGCATCTCGAAGGCAAACAGCGATCCTGAAACCACATGATTTTCATTGCAGGCGGCGTCACGGGAGCCGCGATACGGAGCCGTTCACTTCATACACTGAACCAAACAGAGCAGGTCGCCATGACGACTGCATCACGCTAACCACAGTGATGCCAGAAAAGCTTCCCGTCCAACTGGTTCTGGTTCTGGCTGGTCGGGTTTATGAACGGCGGCTGAGGATAAACGCAGCGATGACATGAGTCTGATGGCCACGCACCTTCCCTCCGTCTGAAGTTCTTCTTGTCCTGGATGGCGTCCGTCAGCGTGGTCATGATGTCCTGTTGTTTGAGCGCCAGGATGCCGAGGCCTTTGACTAGGCCGGCCAGGCCGTACGCCGCTCCTTTCCGCTCCGCATATTTGTCGCTCTCCAGCAGCAGCTGCAGCAGATTCCGGACGATTCCTGCGGCGTCCTCCTTGATAGCCGGGACTAATGGCGGCAGGCAGCCAGCCACCGACTCCTGGACCTGCATGGAAAGAGCGAAGCTCAGAATGTTGCTGGGATCCGGTGAGAGCAGAGCTGGGATGGAGGACAGGCTGTACCTGCTGAGACGGCGTGGACAGCGCCGTTATAAGCTTGGCCACGATGGGTTTGACCTTGGGGTCGTTTTTATCCAGATGTTTGGCCAAAGATCCCATGAGAATGACCACACTCTGGCGAACAGAGTCGTAGCTGGCGTCCTGAGGGGCGTTCTTCAGAAACTCCTCGAACACCGGCAGCAGAGAGCTCACGTTGTCCTGAAACAGAGGACAGACACGTCAGGCACCGAGCTCGGCCACGCCGGCCCAAACCAGGAAACACGTCCGAGCTACCTTTCCGTGCGTGTTGAGCGCCGACAGGGCGGCGTCCAGCATGCAGCGCCGCACCTCGGCGTGGCGGTCGTTCAGGGCGTCGGGGACAAAGAACAGGAAGAGAGGCGTGACCTGGGACTCGTCCAGGTACTGAGACAGCTTGTTCAGAGCCAGAGCAATGCCGCACCTGTGGGAAACCAGCAGGGAGAGTCGGGTTGGCTGCAGCAGCATCAATACCTCCTGAAAACCGCCGGAGCGCGTGCAGCTCACCCACCTGGCCTCCCACTGGTCAGGGGGAGATTCTGAGATCACTCTTCCCAGAGCGTCCAGGACCGGAGGCGGCCTCTGCAGACACAAGAACAACCGTTTATTATGTCCGAGCCTCGTCCGGAGGAAAAAACGACCCGCAGGGAGACTCACGTAAAGTTTCTGATGGTAGAGCTCAGTGAGCTGGCCGAGCACCGCCGCAGACTGGTCTCTGTACTGGGACACGGCGCTGGACAGAGCCTCCGCCGCCGCTGAACGGATGGCCTCCTCGTGGTGAGTGATGTCTCCGATCAGCAGGGAGCAGAGCTCAGGGACCAGCTCCAAACCCAGAGACTCCCAGAGTCTGAGGGAACAAACGGTTCCACAGGGGAAGGTATGAGAACGGCATCAGGAAAACAAGGAGGAAAGCTGAGACCCCGCCCCCACCGGGGACCAACCCCCCAGGAATTCAATCAGACATATGCTTTTCAATCCTTTCAGTCTGAATCCTGCAGCGATCTTCTCCCCCGCCCCCCTCTGTGTTCAGATCCAATGCAGGTCCTTCCCTGAGCTGTTGCTTTGGTGCCACTGGTGCAGCGTTTAAACTCACACCCTGTCTGCCCCGCGCTGCGCTCTGATAACTCTGCTCCTGCTCTCTGACTTCACTCGCTCTGCACACCAAACCCACCCACCTGTAAATCTAAACACTGCACCCACACTGGCAGAGATCAGAAAACACTCAGATTTAAGGAAAAACACATCAGCCTGGAATAAAATTTATGTTTTCTATTTTAATATCACTACTAAAACTTTACATTTTAAATCAAACTTTTATTTTCCTGAGAATCTAAATGACATGAAAAATGTTTTTTTCTTCCAGCTCCTGTGAGGTGATGCAACACTTTGCTTGGTTTCTACCAAAGAAATGCCTGTTTTGAATTGGATTGTTTTACTTATGATGTTGGAGAGAACGACGCTCTTTTGAGATAAAGGCAATCTTTCACGTGTCATCGGTATTATGATGCCGTATTTTGATTTATGGCTGTTTTCTTACATTCAGATGCAGTGTTTGCAAGGATGACTGGATTAAAAAAGGCCCGTCTTTGATTAGTTGTAAACCAGAACTTAATTATCTTGTTTAGCTTTTCCACAGAAAATAATGTGACAATAAAGGAGAAAACTGAGCAGATTTTAATATATTGCACAATTAATTAATTTAATTAATTTCACTACAATCTGGAGAGACTCCAAGAACTCATGTGATATTGATGATAATATTTCCCATACTTCTCAGCCAAGGCTCGTCCTTCCTCTTCAACATCAAACCTGGCAACCCAGAGCCTGCGCAGCAAACTCATCCCGCTGCTCTCGGTGCTGTCAGTAGGCAGAGCAAACTCCATCTCCAGCAACCCCTGCACACCAGAGAGATCATGTGTTCAAACAAAGAACTGTGAGCCATGAGTGTCCAGGAGAGTCTGAGGCTAAAGCTTCCAATCAGGTTCAAATGTTTCCAATAAACCAACACTTCTTCTTCTTCTATGGTGCCTAAAGCTCACCCTGAGAGCAGCATCTCTGACAGAGAAGCAGGAGGAAAGCAGGGCGCTGAGCAGGACGTCTATCTCTGGCTGCTCGGCCACCGTGCAGCCGTCGCCTCCTCCCGCGCTGGCACACAGCGCCGTCAGGCACTGAGACGCAAGAACCTGAGATCAAAACAGCAGCAAGTCATTGAAAGAGGGAATCAGATGAAGCATCACAGAGAAAAGGCCATTTGGACCTGAACACGGAGGAACAAGAGGAATGAAGGCATTAAAACCTGATAAAGAGCAACAGACATGCTTCATATTAACGACCTGCAGCTCTGAGAACACCTGGATCAGTGGGAGGGAAACTCAAGCCTTACCTGGAGCCTGGGGGTCGCTGTGGAAATGACCCTGGTCAGCAGCAGCAGCATGTTCACACGCGGGAGGAGCTCGGGTCCGTTCTAAAAACCAACAAGCAGCGGATCAAGGCTGTTCCACTCACACCACGCTAGCTGCAGCTCGCTTCAGGCTCCACTGGTCTTTATTTGACCATGGAGCAGGAGTTGAACACGAGTCATACGCTCTACCTGTGTTTCAGGACTCGGGATCACAGTCACAGCAACAATAAAATAAGACTGACACAAATACAGCAATTATTGATTCAATAATCTGCAAGAGTCCTGCATCCATAACGTCCCTCTACCTCGTCTATCACCATGTCATCGGCGCCGGCCCGTAGCTGGGAGTGGACGTTGATGACCTGCAGGGCTCGGGTCATCATGCCCTCCGTCTCCTCGGTGCTGCCTGAAGACTCCCTGAGCATGGCGTTAAGGAGAGGGAAGCAGAAGGAGAAGGCAGGAGCGGCCAGCGGAGCGACACCTGGCAGAGGAGACAAGTGTTTCAGTGCAGTAACACCTGCTGCAGGGAGCGGCAGTCTGTGAGGGAACCAAGGCACCATGAACACTCTGGGGTGCACTTACTTTAATTCCCTGTGGTTTACCTATTAGTGTGATGCTGTTTCACAATAAATCAGAAGAAACAGCCTAAAAATAAAAGCTAAGAGTTTTTCAATTAAATACGATCAATTAACTGTTTGTTTAATAAAAAGTCACTTTTTAAAACGTATAGTTTCAACATTTCCTCCTGGGAGTAAAACTGACTGCAAAGTGTCACTGAATCCAAGCAGTGAAACAAAGATGGCGCCCTGCCCTGACACACGAAGGCCCCCTAAGTGGAGGGTCTGGCACATTAAGGGCCGCCCCGAACCGCGCAGTGGGTGCGGCGAGCGGACCGCTCAGCCCATAGATAAGGAGTCTGCATCAGAGCCGGCTCGCTGGCAGCGGCGGAGGAAACGCTGACATCAAATGTCAGTCCTGCTGGTTTGCTGCATCTTCATCACACAGACAGAAAATCACAGGTTGGGAAAAATCAAAAAAGTGTCATGAATCCCAAAAACGAAGCGGCAAATGTCTGATGTCGTTTGAACCTGCGCCACACAGCTGCAGCCGACAGCTTAGCAATAAACTACTTCCTCTGATTTGGGCCGCTGCAGGTGAAAAGGAATAACAAACTATTTCTATTAAAAAAAAGAAAAAAAATGAAGTTAAACAGTCCGAAGTTTTCTAAATAAACTCGGGAATTTCTATGATTGAAAGGCAACATTTTCAACATTAGAACCAAGATATTTTCTGACACTAAAGTCAGAAATTTGCAAAAAAAAAAAGCAACAAACAGAAAAACCATTTCATTTTGAATCAGATATTCCTGACAGAAAGTCCTCCAACATTTATGAGACGTGCTTTGTGTGGAAGAGTCCTTTCCTGCATTGCAGTATAAAAAGCTGCGCATTGATTCAGTCTGAGCAGTAAGTAGTCAGTCAGGAGGAGGAACCGCTGTGATGGAGCCAGTCCCTCCCTGGGAACCATCAGGAGAAAGTCAGCGTCTCCTACATGGAGGAGAACCATGATCGAACGGGTCGGCCTGAACCCGGGGGGGGGCTTCAACATGGCCGCTGTGATAATCAGGAGCCTGAATGTCGGCTCCAGTAGAAACACAGTAGTGTTCAATCTCAGACAGTTCCTGGGATATTTCGTTTGGTCTGATTTCAAGTCTCTGCAAACTTCTGTGTTTTTCTGATAACTTTAAGAATTTAACATTTTTTTCTTTCAAATTTCTGTCTTCAAACTTAAATACTTTTAAATATCAAAAATATTTGCTTTCAGTCATGAAATTTTCTTTGCAACATCTTCGTTTTTTTTTTCTCTTGAAAATATGTGAAATAAGTCTGAAGTTTTTTGGTGGAAATAAATCCTTTATTGTTGCTGATACTTGAGCAGGAAGCCAAAGACGTCCAGAGGTGAGAAAATCTTTAGATCTGCATAACAAGCGAACCGATCGACGGATGAAATGGAGTTCTGCGCGGCCATACTGCTGCTGGTGCCACTGGGATGCTACCAGTATAGAAGCTGTAAACCACTTACCTGCAGTCCTTCCTTCTCTCTGAGGGACGGTGTGCTCGTACAGCAGCACCACAGTGCGGTTGGCTGCCGTGTCCAGGTCCTCCTCGCCCCACGCCGGGTCCAGGTCACACTCAGGCTTCAGCAGCCGAAGGGTCACATGACCCACAAGGACAGCTGGGAGGGAAGGAAGAGCGTCAGCGAGCGGAGTTCTGAAGAACATGGCTGACATGTCCTAAAAGACCCGCGTACCCAGATGGACGAGGTGCTTGGGCATGAGGGACGCCCCGATGTCCAGGAAGACCTGCTGGACGCGCGGAGCAGCTAGAGGGGAGTGGAGCAGCGGCATGAGGACCTGCAGCACGGCGGGGAGCTCCCAGCTGATCTGAGCCGGTCCTGCTTTCAGGGTGGCCTCCAGCAGACCCACCAGGCTCTGCAGCTCCACGTCCATCTGCAGGCGTTCACCAGGACAGGGAAGTTAGGAATCCACCTCAAGCATCGTTAGTTTGTGGGAGGATCTTAGAGCGTACCCCCTGGAGTCGTTTGCGAACAGCCGACTCCTTCTCCAGCTGGATCTGAATCATTTCCTTCTGCTTGCTGGTCAGCTGAACTTCATCTTTGATGCCTTTCTTCTTCTTCATCTCCTGCGGGAATCAACAGCCTAGCTGAAACACATTTTCTGGGACGCAGCAGCAAACAGTCGGCCGAACGTTCAGCCCACCTCCTGTAACTCCAGCTCAATGATCTGCTCCTTGTAGGAGTAGGCCTTGTTTTCCCTCTTCATGTTCACCTTCTTGGTGTTTTCCTTCTGGGCACTGCAGAGAGCAGGGAAGGAGTGTTTGAACACCTGCAGCAGATGTGCAGCGAGTCCCGTCCAGCTGTGCCTCACCTCTGGATGATGCTGTTGTCGTACAGCTCTCCCTCTGGGGTCTGCATGATGGCGTACTCCTCCCGGGTGACCTGGAGGAGAGCAGGCTGGCCCAGACCTTCGATGACACGACTCATCACCCGCGGCAACAGCTTGTTTGGTGACAGGACACTCAGGGCACCGACGGCGTTTTTCAC
This sequence comes from Jordanella pulchra, assembly GCA_034780135.1. Classification (NCBI taxonomy): domain Eukaryota; kingdom Metazoa; phylum Chordata; class Actinopteri; order Cyprinodontiformes; family Cyprinodontidae; genus Jordanella; species Jordanella pulchra. Next base: position 97,064 of record JAUZNJ010000028.1, on the reverse strand, counting down.
CGCCTGTCAGAAAGTCACCAAATATTTATTAAAAACCCTTAAAAAGATTAAAAGTTGTGCAAATAAAACAAGATTTTAATGTTTTCCATCAATGAAGCCTGTTTATAACAACACAGGCTTATTGAGCTCTTTAATACCTGATATTTAAAGTTACACATTCTTTAGCTGCTTTAAGTCATACAGACATAAAACGAGCAACATTAGTAATTATTATATTCTAAATGTAGATGTCAATTAAATCCATGTATTTTTATTATGTAAAAATTGAATCAAATACCGTTAAAATATGAAGAAACAAGGAAGAATAAATAACCAATAACTGACGTGTTTATGGTCAGATTTCTTCTAATAAAACCTGAGGATAAAAGTTCAAAGGAACAAAGTAAAGAGATTTTTTTCATATTAAGTTGAATTCAAAGTTATTCTCTGGTTTTTAAGCTCATTGGAAAGTGTTGCTAAGTAACTTTGCAAAAGGTGAAACACTAATAATAAAAGGCAAAGACTGTTCAAAAGCACGTCACCGACCCAGTGTGACGCCTCTTGTGGCCATGAGGGGGCGCACTTCTTCTAAAAATAGCACAACTACCAGTGAGGCGTTTCTAAAATCTATCTTCATTCTGTTATCCTTTTTCTTCTATTTAAACCTTCATTTACAGAGATTTAAAAACAACAGCATTTAAAGGAAACATTCAAACTATGTTTATTCTTCTTAAGCTTTAGATGAAAGCTGATTTTTGCAGTTCAAAGGTCACTAATGGACTCGGTAGCATGAAGCAGCTCTTCTTTCATAAAGGCTGCTGACCTGCTAGATCGATTTCTAATGAGCAAAGAAGATGTCAGCAGCTGCCAGGAAGGTGCAGCCAGGAAGGTGCAGCCAGGAAGGTGCAGCCAGGAAGGTGCAGCCAGGAAGGTGCAGCCAGTCGGCTTCCACCAATTAACTCCATTTTAAACATTAAGACAGAAAAAAATCTAATGCTTGTTTTAAAACAGGATTTTACTCCATTTCTAAGTCTTAAAAACAGCATCAATAAAAAAGTATAGAGATTGGAAATGTGCAGTTATTCTTCAGCTGCCTGGTGTCGCTAATACGAGACATACCTGGATTTACCCTGATTAACCTGTTAGGCGTCTGAAACCCACTGTGGGAGGCCTAAAACATTGGAGATGATGCTGCAGGTCAGCAGCAGGTTAGAGCTTCTCATTTGACTCTGACGTCTAATGGAGGAAACCTCATTTTCTGCAGCGTTTTAAACGTCAACAATCCAAGAAGTGATGTAACTTTGAACCCATTTCCTAATGTCTGGGTAGTCTGGTTAAAATGAAGTAGTTGGATCCCTTCAGACCTGGCTGTCGGCATTGACCTCCAGCAGCTGCGGCAGGATGGCCTCCAGGTTCTTCTCAATCAGCTCTTCAGCCGATATCTTCATGGAGGCGAGCAGGACGGGCCAGAGGCCGGGCCGAACGCTGACTGAAAGACACCAGAACAGCGGTAAAAACCCACCGAAGGTTGGTGACGCTATAAACCTGAGAGCCGCGTCTTCCTCTACCGATGGAGGGATGATGGGTAACAATGAGGGTCTCCATGGCAACATTCTCCGCCTCAGCCGGGTCTCCCCACTGGCTGGCGGCCGAGCAAACGACACGCAGCGCATCCAGCAGGACGCGAGGAGGGACATAGCTGCGACCGAGCTCCGTCAGCTCGCCCGACTCCGACAGCAGCGCGTCCTGAGCCAGAACCTGAGTCGTGAACACAGCACCGCCGTTACTCTCCACGTCTGCAGAACATGGCTGGCAAACTGAGGAAGGAGATACCGACCTTGTGCTTGTTGATGACGACGCGCAGTTCTCCCAGCAGGCCGTGAGCGAGGCTGGAGCCGCCCAGAGAGGACAGCAGCTTCCTGACGGTCTGCTGCGCCTTCTTCCTCACACGCCAGCTCCGAGACAGCAGCACTGCAACGGTGGCGTGATGATACATCCTGCAGAGCAGAGGCCTGAGCTGCTTTAAGCTTTTCAACCCATTTCTCTACACCGTCACCCTTCAGGAAAAGACCAGGAACATCTGAGACACAAACTAGGAACCTCCAGACATCAGTATCCCCAGAGAAACAGTGTGAACTTCAGAAGAACGCGTTCAAAGAGGGAGAAGGCACAACAGAGGAGGAGGAGTGGAATCAAACACCTCCTGCTTCATCATGAGGAGCAATAAAGGAGACGTCACTGTCCACAGCTGAGGACGGCCGGGGAGGGACTCACTGTGATCTGCTGGTGTTCAGTCGGTGAGCGTGGTCCAGAAACAGCCGCTCACAGAGCTGCAGCACGGTGAGCAGAGCTGCAGACAGACAGAGCAAAGCAGTCATTTCATCGGCCAGGATCACCTCCAACGCCGCCTCCTTCATGCTCCTTACTCTCTTCGCTGCCCTGGGAGAGGAACTTCTCTGTGGTGAACAAAGGTTTCTTCTCATCCAAGATCAGGTTCCAGAAGCTGCTGAATTTGGCCTCTATGAACAGAAAAGGTTCCCATCCGTTTAATCTTCAATCGTCTCAGAGATCCTTTAAAAACTCGCTGGCTGAACCGAAGTCTCACCCGCTTGTGTCTCCAGCAGAGCAAGTCGGCACAAAAGAACCGAAGCTGCTACCCCCTCTGCCAGCAGAGCATGCTGGGAGTTTTGTGCTGCAGCCTTCTCCACCGTCTGGAGGAGCAGCGCTATGAGGTCGGAGGATTGGGCCAAAGTGTCGCCTGGATCCGATAAAACGGACGTCAATGAACTTGGAGGCAGTGGAAGGATGTGCTCGTTTAACGTCAGCCAGCGTTACCTTTAAAGGCCCCCAGCATGGTCTGAAGGTAGGCGTGGCGAACCGCCGAGGTGGACGTCTTCAGAGTGAACGCCTTCTTGAACCAGTCCAGCAGAGCGGCGGGAACCTCCACCGTGAGGCGACTGCTCCACTGAGACAGAACCGACACGGCGTGCACCAGGGTGCCCTCGTGAACTGGACAAAACACAGAGCGGGAGCTGCAGACTAAAGAGTTCCCACCCCCAGAACATCGGACTGACATGACATGACCTTACCTTCCTGCTGCAAGTAAGGGATGAACATGAGCGAGACGGCGGAGCTCAGAGTCTGACTGGAGGTTCCTGACACTGCGTGGTGGCTGCAGCTGGCGATCCCTTAGAAACCACAATCACCAGTCAATCATCTAATAAAACATTCATTTCCATGATCAGAGGTTGGGAGAATGATCCGCCATTTTCTGATTCCTCCACTGAGGTATCGACAGCCTACAGGCGGTGAGGGAAGTAAAGAAATATCTCTAAGCTCGCTGAGCAGAGAACGACATTAAAGAGGGACGTCTGTGGTGGCGGACAGGTGCAAACGTCCTGCAAACAGCTAAATATGACACAAAAAAGAGGATTAATGCAAAGACACAAACATTCTCACCAGTTACAGCAGAGTGAGACTCCTGCGGCGCTATGAGCAGCACAGCTGCTCTTTTAGATCGACCTTCTAAACGATGTGTTTTATGTTTGACCCACGGCCGGATGTCAAAGACGGATCTCCATGTCAGGAAACATTTCCACTAATCAAGAGACAGTTTGAGGCTTTTTTCAAAATTTTCTCTTATTTTTTTGTTCATGGAGGATTTCTTTATTTTTCTTATGTTTGCAGCCTTCGCTCTCACTAGTTGATTGTTTGCAGGCTGTTTGTCCGCCTGTGGTCGTCTGCACCTGTCAGCCTTCTCTGTCCTATCATCCCAAACGTTAACAGTTTGCTAAACATGACTGGGATTTAACTAGAACTGAGAGTTCGGGTCAGATGATCACCGAGCTTTTAGCCACAACATCTGCAGGTCGGACCTCAAACAATTCAGTTCAAAAATACTTTAATAATCCCAGAGGGAAATTAAAGGTTAAAACTCGGAATGATTGAAGCTCCTCCTCCTCACTGTCTGAGGTTTGGTGGGGGACCAGTGATGCTGTGGGCCTGATTCTCTTTTAAAGGAACCTTGATGGGTTCTATAAACTTTATGGAAACCTCTGGAGTTTATTGTTAACTGAAGGCGAATCCTGAACTTGAAAGAGGAAATGATCTCAGATCCTCTCTGTGCTTCGACATGGTGGAATATTCCAGGTGAAACCTTCTTCTCTCATGTAAATCATTGGCCGTGTTTTCATTATCAGCTGAAAATGTAAGTATTCAATTTATCTTATTTTATTTAACTGATTGACCTTTGAATCAAGTATCATAACAACATCCAACAGACGGATGGTCTCAGTAACTTTACCTAAAGTGTTCTTCTTCTTAGAACATGATTGTTTTCCCCCATTAAATAAATATAATATAAAGTCTGGATGCTGCATGTATCTTATTGTTGAATCTTCCAGGAAATGAAGGCAGACAGACTCCTCACCTGACAACACGCTCATTTTCTGGGCAACAACTGTGAGTTTTCCTTCAGAACCTGCAACCACAGCAGTAACACATTAGGCTAACAAAGCCCAGCTAGGATCATCTCAAAGCCAGGAGCAAACAAGATGTTCACCTCCAAGAATCTTGAAAAGATGAGTGACGATGTCCTGCACTGCAGCGGCGTCGCTGCACTGCTGGGACAGGTTCTGCATGGCCTTGACGGCTTCCTCCATCAGCTGGACGTTATTCGCCTTCAGCTGGCCTGAAGCACAACAGCCCAATTAACCCAAACCATGACTGTGTCTCAAACTGAACAAGTCTGGAATCACAGAGAGCCTTACTTGCTACGGCCTTCCCGATGTCCATGGCATACTGGCTGAGATCCAGAGTTACAGCAGACAGCAGGCAGGAAACGGCTGAGAAGAAATGAGCAGCATCATTACCGACTGCACAGGTTCACAGCACATGACTGAAGGCCAGCAGAGCCGCAGGAGTCTCACTCTGCATGGCGTTCTCTGGACTGCGCAGCATGGTCTTCTGCAGCGCCGGCAGCAGCAGCTCCTTGAACTCAGCGTGGGTGACGTGACGCAGCAGGGAGCTGCTCTTATCCAGAACGTGCTGCTGAGGTCGGGTTTTGCTCATCAGGACAGACTTTATGTAGAGGTCCAACAGCGCGCTCTGTGGAGACAAACAGCTGTAGGTTAGTCAGACTCAAACACCATGGCAACCGACGGATCCTAGAAACGACCCCACCTTATGTTTCTCTATGGTAGCTTTGTCCTTCTGAGCGGCGCAGAAGTCCAAACACACCCCCAGCATGGGCAGCGCCGCAGGGCTCTGGTCCAGAGTCAACAGGGTGCTGATGTAGTGATCGACCAGCCCCGGCTCCTGAGGGACAAACACACACGTCTGTGGGTCCAACAACAAACAGGCCTGCTGTGGACGCCCACCCAGAGAGGAACCGAGTCACTGCAACCATCAGAAGCAGAGTTCTGGGTGGATGTGGACCCACTGTGTGGATCCACCAGTCAGTTAGACACCAGAGTCCAAACTGTCCCTGAGCTCCACCACAGAGCGTAAACTAATGTAGGTTTGGACTTTGACTAGGCCACGCCTTCCTGAGGAATCCATGTTTAAGATCCGTGTCCTGCTTTAGAAAGAACTTCACTCTACAGCTGCAGAAGATGTTCAGCGTCTTCTAATGTGTTAAAGGTCTGTTCCCAGAACTTTCTACGGCTGCATATAAAAAAAGAAATCATCCAGCACCAGAGGTGAGATAAAAAGGAGAAAATCAAGCAACAGTCATCCCAACAGCCAGGGAAGATCTGATAAGTTCAATCAATCAACCTTCCAGGCCAGGGTTTAGTCCTGAAACTGTTGGTGCAGTTCATCCGTCAGGTGATAACAGGATCGATCCGGAGGGAGACGACTTTACTTCAAGCCTCCTGGCTGCTCAGTGTTAGAAAAGCCTGGAAAACCTGGAAAACATCTCAGATTTTCATAGTTTGATTTCCAGGAGGAATGAAGCAAAGAGCGACTAAAAAACACCCAAAAAAAAAAACAGCAAAGATGATCCTTTCAAGCTTTTAAAGGTTCCTGACCAATCAAATGTTTGTCAGAAACTCAACTAATTTCATTTCAGTAAAGCCAAGATGGCCGACGATCAAAGAAAGAGACTCGCTGTTATCAGGATGAATCTATTTAAGACCAGTGGATGGAAAATAAGAGCAGAGATGCTTTCAAATAGTCGATTTGAAGAAAGAAAACAGCAGCTTTGCATCAAATCCGTGTCTTATGAACATAACTCAGACTTTCAGCGACAGGAAAGAGCTCTGGATCATCAGGAAGGACAAAGCTTGAGAATAAACGCATCAAAAACTCGCTCACCTCCTCCCAGAGCTGACAGAGATTCTTCAGGCTTGATTTCTTGGCTGTGGTTTTGGCTCCGCCCACCACCTCAGCCACAAGAAGGCTCTGGACCTCCACCTGCAGCAGACCAGAGGATCATTTTACTAACCAACGTTTAGCACCACCCAACAAATACACCTTTAGTTTAGGAAAAACTACAGCAAGAAGCCGTTTTCTGACCATTTTCTTCCAGATGGGTCCCTCTCTTTTCTCTGGAGCAGAAAACACTTTGGGGATTAGAAGGCAGGTCCAGGAAAGGCCGATGAAGGCGGCAGAGCCGCTGCTTTTACTGCAAACAGAAGGTGACGAGCATGAGACAGAGAGGCAGCAGCAACAAGATGTTTCCATGACTACCTGGATCATAACAATGTCTCATTTATAGTGGATCATGTCTCTATGGTATCCTGATCCTCTTTGAAGTCAGTCTTCAGTCCTGCAGACCCCGTTCAGTTCCTCTAAAATCCCTACAACAGCAAACCGCTGTTAGTGGAGGAAGTATGATGGTGTGGGGCAGCGTCTCCGGTCATCCTGCAGGTCAGAGAGGAGATCCTGGAAGCAGACGGGATCTTCTATCTCCAACACGCTGTAGAGCAGACCTCACCAGGGAGGAGCAGACCGAGCGACGGGCGCGGCGCTGCCTTCAGAACACCGGCGGGTTCATGGTTTATGTTTACCGAACCTTTAAAGGCTCCTAAACCTGCAGGCTCACCTCTCTCATTGTGTGGCGCCATTTTAAAAAGATTCAAAGGAAGCTTTAGGGAGGAGCATACCTCGGCTCTCCATGTTTGCTGATGACTCCACAGTTCAACAGGCCCTGGAGGAGGCTGGACACCAGGACGTCAGAATGAGAGTCAGCCAGCTGGCCGATGACGGACAGCAGCTCTCTGCGTGACGCAGCATCTCTGAACAGGAAACCAATGAAAAGCAAACATTATACGGAGAAACAGCAGCTAACGGTTTGGTTTATGGACGGCGGGTCCAACCTACCGATATCTGTGTGGGGTGAGGCAGAAGAGCTTGCACAGCCCTTTAACCGCAGCCTCTGGCAACTCTGCACCAGAATAAACAAACACATATTTATAGCGACGAAGGCTCATTTCCAGGAGGCCAGCAATGAGCCAGATGACAGGAGAACACAGCGATCCTCACCTTTACCCTTCAGACACCTCCTCAGGTCCCCATAGATCTCCTTGCGCTCCTTCACGCTGGCCGTCGTCACTTTCACAGCAAATTTCTTCAGCGTGTCTGAAACCTGAAGTAGAATCATCCCCATTATAGCTGATGGACGTTTTCAGGAAATAAAACACAGCCGAGATCCAAACTACTGAACAGGATTGACTCTGATCGCTGCATCAGTAGGAGACACAGGAGGTGCAGCGATACGTCTGCCGATGCGTTCAGGCGATTGTTCAACGATTCATCGGCGAAGCCGAAGATCAGGATGGATGCATCGCTGCTTCCTCCACTTAACATCTGCTGTTAATGTTTGGCAACGCGTTTCTTGATTAAACTGAGATTTGTAGAAAATCAATATTTGATCTTCATCTTGTAAATAAAGAAAGAAAAAGAAACATCGACTTGAAGAGAAAATAAAACAGCAACTGGGATCAGTTGGTGTCAAAACAATCAAGGCTGTTTTTGTTTAGACTCAACCCAGAACTCTAACAATATTCACGAAGCTTCAGGAGACTTGGAGAGGAAGAGATTCAGCAAGTTTCAGTGAGACGACAGTAAAACGGGGATCATCTGGGAGGAATCATAGGATCCGACGTCCGGAATAAAACCTGCTGAACTCTTCAAACTCCTGTGAAAGTTGAAATGTCTGACATCTGTCTGTTTCACGTTTCTATCAGAATATCATTTACAATCAGTCAGACTTTATGAGTCAAACTGTCCAAACAGGAAGTGGATCTGAAGTTAATGCCAATAAAAACTTCAGATAGATCTTCAGAAATAACATTTTATTCTGTTTGAGATTTGAGCATTTTTATCACCATCTGCATCTTTTCACAAAGAGATTCTTCCAGGTGTGAATCAGTTTATGTCCAACAGATCAGGAACAAGGTTTGCTCATAGATATAAAGGAAATAGATCAGGAGGCTTTGATGAAGTAGACGGGGTGAAAACTAATTTCTTAATAAAAAAACAAATCTTATCAGGAGCAACAAAGGGAGCAATAAGCCCAAATATATAATTCAAACATCTGGGAAATTTTTACTACTTCAAATCTAAAGCATAAAGCTGAGATAAATAAACTAGGAATGTCTCCATACAAACTTTTTATTTTTAATACAATTCTTTGAGTTTCTACTGATATCAATTTTGAACCATCAACACAAATCAGAAATACTTTAATTACTGGTTTGGTCAAATGATATTTGTAACAAAAACAATAATCAAAATTAGGGTTGAGAACAACTGAGCGGTTTATTTTTGGCAATGGCTTAATAATAAGAAGCAGTAGCAGCAGGATCCAGTCCTGCTGGTGCTCAGAAACATGAGGGGATTTGGCATCACGTCGGTCTTCGCTTGTCAGGATTTACCAGACCGACACCATCATTGGTAAAGAGTCTGATCAGAAACCAGAACATTTTCCTCTTTTGTTTCTCCAGCATCTTTAGTTCTGTTTGGTTATCTGGTCCTTGGCCAATAAATCAGGGTCTAAAATATGTCTTAAAGTGACTTTTTTTCCAGGTATTATTGAAATGCAGCCTTTCTACCGACCTTCTACTGAAGGCTGAGAGTTGAATTTACTTTCATTAAAGTCGTACTTTAATGAAAAGCTTATTTCCTCTAATCAGGTGAACAATCATTTGAATAAATTATAGCAAACTGCTTAGATTAACTTTTACAAATGAGCACATGTTGAAATGTAGTTTGTCATTTTTAAAATGTGTCAGATCACTTGTGTGCTTGTTATATGTGAATGTCAACAGTCTAAAATGTTTTAAGGAGATTTTTGTATTTTATCATTTGGACCCCAGTTAAATTAGTAAAAACAAACAAATGTCAGAAGCTGAGTGTTTCTATTTATATCAGTGCTTTTAGATGCAGGCTGATTTATATCAATATCAGTATTTTAGCTGATATTGGACTGATTTCCGACATTAATGTCAGATTCCTAAAATTAACTCAAGACTTTTGTATTAATTTAAAGCCTTTAAATGTTTTAAGGAATCAACAGGTTCTTTAGGAGTTTATTATTGTTGTTGTTCAGAAAATGCGCCACTTTTTCAGGGCCATGAAAACAACCTCAGATTAAAAAAGGTCACCGGTTTGAGACCCGGGCTGCCTCTGGACCTCTGAGCTGGACCTCACTCCAGAACCTTTCAGTTCTGGGTCGCGTCACTTGACTCATTCTGCAAAACAGGCTACTTATTGGACTCTTTCTGGACTTTTCGGCAATAAAATGTAAAATCAGATTATTTTTATTCCGCTGATGTTTAGAGGAGCAGGAAGCAGAGTAATCGGCCCACAGCTGTGATCAGGCAGCAGTCATGCTGGCAGCAGTAATGAGGCTACAGCTAGCATCCAGCTAGCACACAGCTAACTAGCCGCTGCTAGCTTCAGCCGCTGGTTCCCCGTTAACCGCGAAACGGCGTCCAGAGAAGAGCAGCTCCGTTTGTTAAACCGCTGCTCTCCGCTGAACCGGGCGGAAGCTTTCAGGCTGGATTTAAACAGTTAACCCCACAAACCTGCGTGTCCGCCGCCATCATGCCGGTCTTGTTGCAGGAAGGAATTGTAGATGTCACTTCCGGGTCAAAACGGCTACCCAGCCCCCTTTTCCGCTGTTTGTTTTGGTGACGTTTCAGGTTTTCACGGTGGCACGAGGAGCAACTGTCTGTGTTGGTAGTAGTTTCTCTTCAAGGCCGATTTATGTAACAAAAATACCAGCTTTTGTTAGTCAGGAGTTTGGTTGCAGAGAGAAGAATGGTGCTGCCACCAGGGCAGAGCTTGCATAACGCTGGCAGGAAGTTTAGTCACGAACACTTTAAGGGCATACACCACTTTTAAATTGTGACTATAAAGAAGCTACTAGAGAAAAGAAATTCTGATGATCTTCTTCCAACCACCCAGGCAGAGCTCGGTGACCATCTGAGTATCATCTACCGCCGTGCAGCAGCAGTGATGATGGATCAAAGATCCATCCTAATACCCCCTTTATCGTGGTCAGGGTCCTGGTACTGATGTCCTGCAGTCAAGCCAGCAAACAGAAACACACAATCAGAAACACACACTAAAAGCAGTTTGCATTGATTAAGATCAGACCTTTGAACTGTTGGCCAAGAAGGTCCTCAGGTTTTCACTACTTCCAGCTCCAGACGAAAAGATTGATTATTAAACTAATTACAACAATGGGTCTCATTAGTGAGGATTTAATCCAGATCATTTCTTTATCTCAGTGCACACTGCTCCATCAATGGATAAGAGTCAGGGAAGGAGTCAGCGATGGAACTTTAAAGTCAGAAAACATGTCTAACCTCATCAACAGGGGCATCAATGTTTGCAGTCAGCTCCATGGCAATGTGGGATATAAACAGCTTGTTTATTTACAATGCAAGCAGAAACAGGTCTGATCTTCACAGGTACAACATAAACACATTTAATCCCCCCAGAGAGTCACTGATACTTCCTCTGCAGCGTTAGCTACCCGACAGACAGGAATTTCACACTTTGCACAATCTTTGTTTTTCCGATATATTTGACAACAGCAAAGAGACCAAAATATTGATAGCGTGGTACCAAACAATGTTATTTGACTCCCTGTAGGAGACATATCCGCCACCAGGGGGTGCTGTTTACCCACATTTTAAAAAGGAAAGATTTTGGATTCTAAATGAAACAAAATCCTTACAAACACAAGGCTAAGGTAAAAATATGATTCTTATTACAACCGATAATAATATTAACATAATTATTTGGAATCAGAGAAACTGTCAATAAACCCGACAGAAGACTAAAGCAAATTATTTAATATGCAACCATTTTTTTTTACAGATGTCATAAGTCCTCCTGTTCATTTCCTCCAACTTCAGATCTCCTAAATAAGCACAAAATATTAGAGACTCGGACTTCTGCTGAATCCTTCCTAAAACGATTCAAACAAAAGGAGAAGGCTAATGATGTCTGCAAAGAAATATGTGGGAAAACTTTAATTGGGAGGAAAATCCAAGCAAGCGATAAATTGTACCATATCAGCACAAAACACGAAGGAGGGAGAAAAGAGGGAAAAAGTTTCCTTAAATATCTGATAGTCTGATCATATCACACATTTTGCAGCAGTCCCAGTCAAAGCGCTGTTCTCCACTTGTTAACTGTCCTTCAGCTCATTTCCTTTTTGCTTCACGGATTTTCAGCTGCTTTATTATTTCCTGAAAGAACAGCAATTATTATGCCCAAAATGATGAGTCCAACCCCAACTCCGATGACGATGAACAAGATTTTCATCTTCTTATTTTCCATGAATTTCTGCTGCTTCACTTTGTTGGATTTTTTCTCAAAAACTTTCCCCTGAAAACAGAAAAACAAACATGTTTGAATTATTTTACTCATATAAACACTTTAAAATTCCTCTAAAAACTGATAGCGGTGATCAGTAAGGCTCTTTATTTTCAAAGACATGGTCTCCTGTCCCTGCGTGTCCCTTTCATTATGAGACACTGAGACTGAAGGCAGCTGGAGGTTCGTTTAAAACAGGAACTCTATGTAAAGGAGAGTGTGTCGTTCCTTAAATAATATGATAATAATTCAGGCTAACATGATTACTGAGCTCACTACTAGGAGCACATGGTTCCCAAACTGCAGATCTGTCACAGCTGAATGTCTTCCAGTGGGATGAGGGAGCAGATCACTGTGGGGATTGTGTTTATATTCAAGAGGCACAGAGTCAAACATCACGAGGGCTTGGGACGGACAAACAAGGAGAGGAAACATTCTGGGCCTCAATCGACCTCTGGAATGAAATAAAGCTGGCCTTCCAACTCCCTAACGAAGACCCGTCAGCTGCAGAACAAGTCGCCTCCAACCCTGGAAGATCCTCGTTCTGTTTGAATAACAGGTTTATGCTGATATTCCTCCAGACTTGTTCATACAAGCCTGAGAGGGAGACAGAGAAAGTCTCAGCAACACGAGTTCTGCTCTGAGCTGGAGGCTCGACAGAAAAATAAAAAACAGAGTTTTGCTCCTTTCCAGTCCCTGCAGGGACAAAAGATCAGCTGGTGTCACAAACAAACAGAGAATCTGCACATCTGAGCCCCGTTTGAACGTCAGAGGAGAATCTAAACAGGACATAACGGATGAAACCGATCTCATCTGAAAATCTGACTTTTTCTTATTTAAACGGAAACAAATTTGATTTCCTGCTTTCTCTTACAGAAGTTTAAACGTTTTTAATAAACGCGAAAGTTACATTTATTTGTGAGGCTGTAAATTGGTGTCTTTATAAAACAAGAAAAACGGAAAATAAAACATAGTCTGAAATCCTGAAGCCGTACTCTGAACTGCAGCACATCTGTGAAATTATTACTTAGCTGTGGTAAAAATAAATCAACTTTAAAGTGCAACTCACCCCACAAACAAAGCCACAAAACAGCAACAAAGTGGGCGGTGCTAATACACCCTGAGGGGCGTGGTCAAGCCTGGAGATAAGCTGCTCAGTTTAACCTTTAACCCCTAGAGGGCAGCACTAACACACCTTTATGATTAATATTACTAAACGAAAAATTTTGCATGAAAATAAGAGAAGTTCATAAAGTTTGTCTTGTTGGAAACGATTGATTAAAATGGAAACATCTGAGATAACTTCCTTTTTATACTCGCTTGAGGCGGTTTTTGGCTTTTCTGAAAGAGAACGAGGATAATTTGATTTGGAGATATTTTCGGAATAAGTTCTGACGTTGTGAGGATTTATCTGATGGCCGTTTCTACTGTTGGACATTCCCATGATGCACTCCTTTCTCTACGTCTGTAACATCACCAGGACCGGCAGCAACGTTTCTGATAACGGCACATTCCTCCGTTTTTCTCAGATGTTTGGTCTGCGAGCTCTGCTCATCAGAGACCTGTAACTTCAACTTCAGACAAAATTAAACTTTCATCAACTTACTTCGAACCAGTAGATGAAAACACGCCTAGTTCACACACTTTATTCTCTTTTATGATATTTTAAGGTAACATTTCCATGGCAACCAGATGGAAACATGGCGGATGCTGGAAGATGAACCTCAGTCAGAGTCTGAAGCCTTCTGCAGCTTTCAGCTGGTTTTCTGGGAGCCCTGCAGCTTGTTTCACTCCATCTATCAGTTCTGGACCGCGAGGTCCGTGTCTGGGGTTCATTTTCTACGACAAAGAACTTAAACTTTGGTGTCATCCTCAATTTTCATCTCAGGACTTTTCCACATTTTGTGGAGTTTACGGCTGACAGGATCCCAGAGATCTCTGCAGCTCCTCCAGAGGTACCCTGCTAGCCTGGCCTGCTGCACACATGATCCCTGCTTGGTCTTCATGCTGCTCGTTCTCTGAAGGAAACCAGCAGGAAAACAGGAACACCAGCTGGACCCTGGTGGCTTTCAGGGGAACTGATATTTATTGAGCCGTAGCAGAGTAAAGGGGGGGGGGGGGGGATACAACCACAAGGCTCACTTTTAACAAAAACCTCAAAGGGTGTGATTACTTTATAACGTCCCCATCTCAGTCAATCAGGGTATTTTTGTTTTGTGGGTTTGGGAGTTAGGCCTTGCAGGCGGAGTGAGTGACGTGACCCGCCTGCCGACCCCCGGACGTAGGCCGGCCCTGTGGCATGTCCTGGAACCTCTCCTCCGTACCCAGAGAGACCAGCCTGCCACGTTTATCTCAGCAAACAAAAGGAAATACCTTTCTAAACTTAGCACCATCCAACACAATCAGGATGTAAATTCTACACCCCCCCCCAGCTCCACCTACAGCTCAGTATTTCAGAGTATTAATCTCTGCCTGTTGCACAGCGTCTCCCACAGCTACCTTCTCCCGCAGATCCTCGGCCTGCTCTTCCAGGTCCTGCAGTTTTCCGGATCTCTCCTCCGCTTTGGTCATGTTGTCCAGCATGATCACCTTCACCTCCTCCACCTCCTCCTGCGTCTGCTGCAGGCGGTTCTTCCCGTTCTCCTGCAACACATCAGACAAACATGGGAATCTATGTTTGTCCAACAAGACGTTTCAGCTCTTTAGGTGATGCAAACAGATGGAGAGTTTGTGGGAAGAATGAGCTCAGAGTCTGGATGTTTATGCTGCTCGTGTTTTAGGATAAACAAAGGATCTGGAAGCACCGAGATCGGTTATAAAAGTCCACTTTACTGCAAGAAACTTCACTGCTGCCTGTATTTTACTAAAAGGTTTCAAAGGTCGTCTGATTGAGACAAAACTAGGTCCTCCAACCCGATTAATGTTTGGATTATCAGGGTTTAACAGATTCATACATCATCAATAAAAATAATCCTGACATTAATGTTAGCATCATGCAGCAACGATAACAACAGAAGGACCTGCTCCAGACTGCTCGATGATGATGATGATGATGATGATGATGAGGGCACGGATCAAAGCCAAGAGAAAAATAAAAGATGTTGTTAGAAGGATGTCCTCGACTGACCCCAGTCTGAACTCTAAACACTGGAATAATCTGCAGCCGACACACTGTGTAAAGCTTGAAGGGGTGTGAATACTTTTTTAGGCTAAATGGACTTGCTGATTGTTTTTGTTGGTTTTTTTTTCCATCAAATAAAACTATACAGGAGTGAAAGATGAAAGATATCAGATGGGAAGCTGAAGGGAAACAGTCGTCCAGGATGAAGATCAGCAGAGTAATCGAGAAAAACGCCAAAGCAGGAAGTCCAAACAGGGCTGGACCTCAGAGCGGGTTTTTCTCCGCCTTCCTTCTCCTTCACTTTGCCCTCTGAGCCATGACAGGAAATCAGAACCTGACAGGGAAGAGGAAACACGCCGACACATTCAGCATCTCACTGGATTACTGTGGTTCTTCAACCCGATCATCATCATCCTCATCGCCGCCGAGTGATTTATCCCTGATCAGAGAACCTTCTTAGCTGCCAAACAATAGTGTTGTTTAAAGCTCAATTAACACAGGAAGTGAAGCCGGTGCTTTCCTCCCATCCTTCCTCTCTTCCCTCCCTCATGTCTACACCAGTACAGCCGGTGAAACCAGTTTAAACTCGTTTCTTTTTTAACGAGGAAGTCGTAAGGTGTGACGCAGGATTGTTTATGATTACAGCAGATTTAAAGCCTTTGTTTCCTGGAAACCTACTTTTCTTGTTGATTAATTTAATGTGAAGAACAAAACTGCAGTGATGCCCCTTGTGAAAGGAAATGCCTTTCCTCTGCTCTCCCTCCATATTTGCATGTCAGAGGGAGACGTTGCTGTAAACTGGTCCCATGGTCTGAATGTCACACAGGCTGCAACTTTCTGAGGAAAACATCAGACAGGAACAAAAACAAACGCTCAAACTTTAGTCTGTTTATGTCTTTTGGAAAACTCCCCATGAAAATAAAACCTGCTTTTATGTCCATCATCGTCCAGCTCTCTAATAAGCTGTAGTGAACTTGTAGCTCTGAGGAAGCACTGCTGGCTGTAGACAGTCTGATCCATCAGATCATCTGGTTGCAAACGGCTCTTTTAGGAGCACAGAAGCTCAGAGGAAAATGAAATTCAGGAAAGTTACGGTAAAAAACATCCACAGAACCTGTTTCTGGTTCATCTCCTGTTCTGTGGGAAATCTCTAAAGGTTTAACTTTGCATCTCTTTATCAAGAAGTTTCCTGTTTAAGCAGAGACCAGCAGCCTGGTTGGAGAAGAGTTCAAACTGTTTACAGACAGCAGCTGACTCTGGCTGCTCCAGCCTCTCTGCTTTACCCTCACCTGTGACTGTGACCCCCTCACCTTGACCTGGCCCAAACACAGTCCTGCAGCAGGTTCTTACCTCTACTGATGCCATCAGCCCAAATCCACACAAAATGAAATGAGCAGTTTATTTTCCTCCTTCAGGATCCTTTTGGTCTAACTTTGCAGTAGGAGCCAAACTTCAGCAGCCAGCCTGTTTCAAACGGCAGCTTTAAATAAATGACTCCTTATTTTACACCATTGTGTCCATCTGCCTGTAGTTCATTGGCTGTAGTTTTCCATTGTAACCTGTGAGGTTGTGCCAGTTAATTGAATAAAACCTGTTCAGGTTGACCTTGTCCTGCTCAGTCTGTGGGACCATGAAGGACTTTGTCCACAATAAAAGAAGCCATAAAACGCTTGGACACCATTTTCTGCCCAGTGGATCCTGCTGGTTTTCCCTTTAGCCAAGTAACCCAACCTCCTCTGGCAGGTTATTCACTCACCATGTCTGTGGCGTCTGTTGGAGTCTGTCCGTCACTGCGTCTCCAGCATTTAAAGCCCGATTAAAGTCTCCTTTATGAAGACAGGAAGCTCCGCATTCCGGTTAGAAACTATCGCATGAAACGATAAAAGTCAGAGAAACGCCTCGGACCGAGTCTTCCTCTGCTGATCTGCCTCTTTCTGTCACTTCTCTCCAACTTTCGCTCTCTGAGACACACAGCTGCTGATGAGGCGTTCACGGGATTCCCGGAAACCTGCCACTTCGGGGAATTTCCGGACCAACTCAACTAATGAACTTTTTTTCTAAGCCTTTCAGTTTAAGCATAATGCAAAGGTTCAGGTTTTCTGTTCTATAGAAAACCAAACACCCACTCCTTTAAAAAGTAATTTGATCGAAGCAGCGTTAAAAAAAGGAAAACAGATCAACAGTACTTCAGTCCAGGTTAACCAATGCTTTTAAAACCTCCATAAAATGGAGATGCTCTCATCCTCAGGAGGAGGATGATCTCCCTCTGATAAACTGAATATATCATTAACCCAAACACAAAACATTTCAAAACAATTTTTTTCTTAAAACCAAACCTTAACATCCCGTTAAGTATGAACATTGAGTCACAGCAGCTGCTAAGCTTATAAACTGGGTTTAATGGGACACAATGATTTTTAAGATACAGCAACTGACATTGAAAGATAGAAAAAACGGAATCATAGTGCATATTTAGATTCATTCTCCATAAGGCAGAATTATAATATAGAAACTCTCAAGGTGCCTAAAACTCGTTTTATGTATAGAGTCAATTATCTTTTTGTATTTCAATAAATGTATCTCTAGCATATAATCAAACTGGAATTTAAAGGGTTAAATTGTGATTATTAAATATTTGACAGTTCATTGGTAGTTTTAACCTAAAAAAGTAAAAAGGAAACTAGAACTTTTCTATTTTTATAGAAGTTTTTTTTTACAAGTGGAAAAATTTTTCCTCAAAGACTCGAAAGTTTGCAGATTTAAAATCAGAAAGAGGCGAAAGAATGACTGTGCATTTATTGATGAGTAAATCATATTCAGCTCAAAACAAGATTCGCTTTAGTTAAAGATGAGAAGAAAAACAAGAGTCAGTTAACAGAGCAAACTGAGCTATAAACACGATTGTAGAAACTATTTTAGTAAGAAAAAATCAAAGAAGCTGTTGAGATTGTTGGTTGTTTACATCTGCAAACATGTTGAGCTGATCAGCAAATAATACTTGATCAGATTAAGAACCAGAGGCACAGATTATAGTCTAACAGCAGCTGGGGGGGAAGTGCTCCTTCGTGCATCTAGGATGCAGCCGTCTGTCATTGAATGGGTCCAACAGGGAGGATCTTTTAGTCCTCCTGTCTCCCACCTCCTCCTCCGTGTCCAGAGGTCATCCTGGGACAGAGCTGCTCCTCCTGATGAGCTCATCCACACCAGAGTCAAGGAATGCCTTTAGGAGCCCCCCCCCCCCAGGTCTCAGCATCAGGTTCCTGGATGGATGTGTCAGAAGGAAACTATTTTGTCCCAAAATAATTTATAGGGTTTAACCTTTTTTCTTTTCCGCATTGTTGAAATTGTTTAAATCCCCAAACCTTTCAAAAAGGAGCAACTTTTTAAAATCAGCAATAATCTCCATAAGGATGCCTGGGAGTCAAAGGTGAACTCTTGTGCTTTGCTTTGAATATTGTAAAAGTGTGTATGGTTTACATCAAATGAAGAATAAATGATCTCCAGCTTTATTGACCAGGATGAATCCGCCAACTTTTGGTTTATTTTCTGAGGTCTGCAGGTCAGCTGCTCCAAAGGTCGGCGCTGAAGAGGTGAAACAAAGGCTCAATAACACATCCAAAGGTCAACTTTATTTCTAAATACAACATAAAGATCTACTCAATAGCTTGACTTGAAAATTAAATGATATTTCCTCTGACATAAAGAACAACAAAGAATTTGTTTCTGACTGATAAATATTTATGCTTTGACCAACAGAGTCCTTCTTTTTCTCCCTATGCTGTTTTCTCAGCATGTTTTCCTTCCTCATCGACTGTCGGGTTTACATCTGTTCCTGGGGTGTGTCATCCAATAAATGTCGCAAGAAAAGTGTTTTTGATCAAAATCCTTGAGCGAAGTCTGGATTTGAATCAACTTTAAATAGCTGAAGCCGATGTTGCCTCCTGCTTATACAACATAAAGTCTCTGGGAGATTTCATCGGCTGGAGGTCTGGTGCCGCTGAGCACACAACAGCTGAAACCTCAATGCTTCGCTCAGCAGGAGCTGCTCTTTACAGTTTTTCCTTTATCTCCGTCCTGCAGCCACGCTGTGCTTATGGTCGACACATGGGCAGACCTTATCTTGCACAGGCAGCCTTCAGAGACCCTCCACACTAAACTGGGAGCTGTTAGGTCACTGCAGGGCGTCGCCTACATATAGGCCATGCTCATTTTTAAACAAGACAACTGTAACTCCAGCCTGAAAGAAACCTTCATCTGATATCCCCACAGGGACTTTGTTAAGTTTGTTAAGTCCAGTGATGTTGATTCTGCTTTAGGTGCTTTTTAGAATAACATTAAACTCTCATTTCGTCTTTCATGAGCTTCCGAACTTCTTTAAACGACGTCTTTTGTGTTTAAACGTTTCCTTCAGAGATAATAGGAAACTAATTCAGCCGAGCTGCTCTGTGCCCTGATGACATGGAGTTTAGAGCGTGACGCCCTGAGCTTTGCTGTGGTGGTCACTCTTACTCCATAGTGTGTCTTTTATTAATCAGAAACGCACAATGCAACCATTATGTTTCATCCACATCATTCACAGCAGGAATTAAAACCACAGTCATAAGAGAAAATACCAAACTTCCCACATCAGAGAGTGGCTGCTGCTGCTGCTGGTTGAATCTACAAAGCGCTACTCAATTAGAAAACTCTTATTAGACCAGATGATTAACAGCTTGATTGTTGTTCCTGATGCAGGGAGTCAAACATACAGCAATAAAAGGAGGTCTTCATCACCAACCACTGAGGTCACTTATTCTGCTAGAAGATCGCTCTCAAACAGATGGCCTGAATCTGACAAGGAAAAATCTTTACTCTCATTATGAATGGTGGTTTTGGATCAGGATGCTCTTATAAAATAGCAGAAAAAGACATTAAAATCCCTTTTAGAGCAGCTGGAAGCTTAGAGACAGAGGGCGGACTAATCAACTGAGAAACAGTGAACAGAGATACAGAGACACATTGCATCCAAGGGAAAATACAAAGAAACAGAAAGAATAAACAGGGAACTGAACTCAGGAGTAAAGCAAGAAACAAAGTGCCCTCTGTCAGCCTCTGTCAGCCTCTGTCAGCCTGTCAGCCTCTGTCAGCCTCTGTCAGCCTCTGTCAGCCTGTCAGCCTCTGTCAGCCTCTGTCAGCCTCTGTCAGCCTCTGTCAGCCTCCCTCCCCTGCAGACACCTGTGAAGCTGTGTAGGTCAGCTGACTGTTACATCTGTGAGGGACACTGAGCCCACATTATGGACTTACTTTGCACACACACTGATGCTCAGATATGAAGCAAACACCTCTCATCCTCCTCCACCATTCCCTGCAAGATGTCCTTGTATCAGTGTTGCTTTGTGTGCTGAGGTTTTTTGCAGTGTTGTATAAAGTACTGAAATCTCAGAGTCAAGTAAAAGTA
>JAUZNJ010000028.1:59736-71792 GCA_034780135.1 Jordanella pulchra | reverse complement strand
CACTGGGAGCCCACAGACCTCCGCCAAGCTTTGCCCCCCCCCCCATGGTTATCCAGATCACCATCAAAATGTAATCATTTGTCAATGGTTATAATACTCCCCTTCTGTAAAAATCTGAGCAAAATCTGTCCGTAACTTTTTCTGTAAAGTTGCTAACAGACAAACCAACGCTACCGAAAACATTACCTTCTTGGCAGAGCTAACAATAGCCCAAATGGAAACCCATCAAAATATGTTAGCCTACCAAATGTTGTAAGCCATCTGTTGCATGGATGGCTTACAGCTTGATGTTGCCATGACAATCTTAAGTTAATCCTTCCACTCAACTTTCTAATAGCATGCTTTCACTCATAAGGTGACGTCTATTTTGTCGTTTTAAATGTCCTTAATGGTTCAGTCTTCTATTAGGGATGTCCATCAAATCCTTTTTTGTTCTGATGCCTCTTTTATTTTTCACCTATATTTTCGGATACATCAATCTGTTGCCTTCTAATGGGACCAGCTCTTTGGAGCTTAGCTCGTCGCAGTAGCACAATAAGACAACAAAGGGAAACTTTTGTGAGCAACACAATGCCGTCTTTCAGCTTGGTTCCAACTGTAGCCCTGCTGGCTGCTTAAAGGCACCATTCATCTACACAGAGAATACAATCAACTCCCAAACACACAGCAAATGAAGCCAGAAACAAAACCAGATGCTAACCAGTGCCAATGGGGAGATTACTATCAGTTTTAAGAGACCCTAAAAACCTAAAAAAACCAAAAACAACTTCAACTTTTAAAGATCAACACAGGGAAACCCTGAAATCAGAAAAGGATCAGAGTTCAGCTCTGAGGCGTTTAACCCAATCACTGTATCAGCAGCAACACATACTGTGAGGCTCAAGGCCAGTTGGACACCGTCTAACTAAGGAGTGGGCAATCCTGGTCCTCGAGGGCCGGTGTCCTGAAACTCTTAAATGTCTCCCTGGTCCAACACACCTGAATCCAACAGCTGAATCACCTTCCAAGTGCAGTCAGGTTCTCCAGAGTCCTGCTAATGACCTCATTATTTGACTCAGGTGTGTTGAAGTAGAGATACATCTAAAAGTTGCAGGACACTGGCCCTCGAGGACCAGGATTGCCCATCCCTGGAACTGGTTAAATGCATCACTGGAGTTAATTTCATTGCTAAATATTTTCTAGCTTTCACTTATTCTAGGTGAGAGCTTTAAGGTTCCATAGTTGAACCTTTTACAAAGAACTTCATTAGTGGCGTCTTTGCTTACAAGCTCTTCTGATGTTTTTCCATTTTGAAGCAGGAAACCTGCCGGCAGCTCGATTGATGATGAGCTCGGCACATTTCATCACATGGGAAGGTGATGCATTTTTCTAAAGGGCCACAGGCCCCAAACCTTTGACTAAAATGAATCAATTTAATACACAGATGTCATAATGAACTCTAACAGCCGTTACAATTGAACAATTCAACAAGAAACAATTTCATTGACTTTTAGGAAAAACTAAAACAAATGTGCTTCAGTTAAATTTCAATGTCTGCTCATTAATGCAGAAAACGTGAATCTATTCAACAAAAAGACAACATTTCCCCATTTACTCTGATTTCACTAAATAAAATATGGAACATATTAGAAAATCAGGATCTTATTTCTTCCTGGACTCTTCATCAATCAGCATCTTCATCATCAGTCCTCTGCACGGGGGATAAATCCAGGAAGCTGAATATAAAGGCTCATAAAACCATTAGAGGAAGACTTTGAAACGTCATCCAGCATAAACACAGACTGGCTAATGTGTGAGCAACTGCAGGACGCCGCTTCACTTGATGAAGCTAAACATGATCAACCCACAGTGGGATTCATCGGCAGCACAGAGAAAGTGAAACAGAAAGAAAGACGTGTCAGGCTGCTCTAATGCCACCATCTGCTGACTGAGACTCAGTTAGTTCTCCGTTTAAAAGGCCTTCACACGCAAGCATGTCTCAAACATCAGGACATCCTCCTTATGAGACAGATGGAGTCCAGAGGCGTCTCCACTCAGGTCTGAAGCCATGTGTAAACACACACACAGACCTTGTGGTTAAAAGTTAAATACACACCTCAGGAACGCTGCCATTTTCACAGAGAATGAAACCGTATCCAAAGCAGTTGGAGATACAAGTGGCAATCAGACACATTGTCCACTCCTGTCCTTTGCAGTATTAGTAAAACTAAATAAAATATTGAAGCACACATTTACATTTTGATAATTATTATTGTTTTTCGGTTTTTCCCCACACTCACTACTTCCATATATTTTTAAAACTCTGCACCAAGTTTCAGTTTCACCGTTATTAGCCTGTGTTTGGCTGTGAGGAGCTAAAGCAGCCAAACAAAAAGAAGGGGATCCAGATTTGTGTGAACACTTCATACAAATGATGCATAACGTGGGTGAACATGGGTTCATGGTCAAATAACACAACTGGACGTCCTCCTGCTGAGGAAAAATGAGCAAATCGGCACCAAACCACAGCACATGACCACAGGCTGTCGAAAATGAAGCCTTAGTCTGAACCTGATAGTGGGGCCGTTTATGGGAAGTAACAGCAGAAGAAGTCTCTTTTTGTCAACGAGGCCTGATTATCATTCAGCTTGTGAGATAAAGAGATGAATACATTCAGTGTAGAGCTGCTGGGTCACAGACTGGAATATTTCTGCATCTGGATGAACCACTGGATGAAAGCAAAGCCACAGCAACAGCTTCTGTCTAAAATCATAAGTCAAAGTGTATGTGTATTTACTGATGCAGTAATAAACTGGAAATTATCACAACTGTTGTGTCAAAATTCAATAGATGATAAAAATCCAAATATTCAGTGGGTAGAACCCAGCATGATTTAACGTCTGCAGAGCCTCACTGCTGCATCCTTCATCTAAACTGAGTGCTTAAGATCAGCGGACCGACCTGAGCGCTCATTAATACTCAAACTCTTTACATGAGTAAAGTCCTGGGTTAATTTACTCTGTGTGCTAATTGTCCAATCATAAGTTGAATGTTGTAACTTATCTGCAGGTTTTTTCACTTATCACTGTGTATCTTAAAGGACCAGTACCATGTAAAATCAACTTTTTGGAACCAAGACTATTTCTTTCTTCGTTGTTAATGTCTGCTTAACAATAAGACTAATAAGCAGACATTAACGACTCAAAGAGATTCTCTGGATTTAAAACATTTGATTTTACATGATATGGATGTGAACGCTGGAGGATGACAGAGAGCGACATCACCAGGCTGTGCCACTTTCTACACCAACAACCTCAAGAGAGTCCTGCAAATCTTTTGGCCTAAACGTTGTTCAACCAACAGCTACCGATCAACACAGCTGGAGACCTTCGTCATGTGAAGGATGGGAAACATGATGAGAAGAGAGCAGGACAGCAAGAGGGGAGACAGGGAAACAGCTGGAGCTGAACTACCAACCCCCCCCCCCCTAAGAAAAAGGCTATCAGCTGCAACAACTAGCAAACACCTGCTGAAACGGTGCTTCTGCTGATTTCTAAATACTAACTGCTTCTTAGTCGGGTCTCTTTCTGATTAACAAATACCTTTCAGGAAATTGTTTTTTTTTGGATGCAAAGGACACTACAGCTTCAGTAGCTTCCACTGTATGATGAGCTGGTATATCCAAAACTGATAAAAAATATACATAAACTAGTATTCATAACAACAAACCGATTGTAAACAGCATGTAGGAGGAAACCGGAGGCTGTTAAAGAGACGCTGGCTAAAAACGACTAAAATCTGAAGTTTGATGTTTAATATTATTAATATTGTTTTATTGAGGGCGTCCAGGTGGCGCAGTGGTTAGCGTGCAGGACTCATGCATGGAGGCCTTAGTCCGCGACATGTTCAACCCAGGTTTGGATCCAGCTTGTGGTCCTTTCCCTTATGTCTCCCCCCCCCTCTCATACCTCCTTTCCTGTCAGCCTACTGTCTGAAAAACGAGCCACTAGTGCCGTAAAACACTCAAAAAAAATAAATCACATAAAAATTAAGAATTATTTTAAAATAAGACAGATTTTCTCCCTCCAACCCTTTACATGATGGTTACACACTTTAAGTGGGTTTGCTGTAACAAAGAAGGAAGACATAGCTGCAGCTAGCACACCAAGCACACAACAGGAACAGTAAAGTCCTGCAATGATGAAGGTCAATGAAACCTCTACATGTTTGTGTTTGGAGCAAAAGCAAATGAAATCAAACCTTCATCCTAAATGATTAAATGGTAGTGGTTTAGAGAACGTCTCCTGTGGTGCTCCCGTTAGACCTGCTGACCCTTCAGGCTCATAAACTACCAGGCAGTCTTTGATCCAGGGGAAGCCTCCACCTGAGTCTTCTGGACTGAATCCTGTTAAATGTTCTGGAGAAATCAGAGAACATGATCCTCACTGTGCAGCAGGTTGATGAGGCCAGCTTTAGCAGGTCCTGTTAGCTTATTCGGCCTCACTAGGACCTTTGCCAGGTGTCCAGGGGACAAGAGTCTTAGCTGCTCCTTCCTCTTTTAACAGGCATCATATCACTATAGTCTGTAGATAATGATGACAGACCTGAAGAGTATCTTGGGGATTTATGTGCTGTAGCTGTAACAAATCTAGATTAGGCCAAAGATAAATGATCATCCACACTCTGAGGGAGCAACATGTTGATGTGCTGCTTTGGTTCCAGCGTTCCTCTCAGCCCTGGACGTCTCGTCCTTCTGGGCCATCCTGGACCATGACGGCGCCGGAGCGGAGGAGAAGAGCTTCCCAGAAGCTTATGCATGATTTTTCTTAAACGTTGATCTAGTATTTATTCACTTTTTCCAGATGCAAGGCTACAAGGCTGAGCTCCTACAGAGGCGTCTCCACCCTCCTGTGTGGATCCTCCTCTAAACATGCCTGGTAACACAGTTACACATTCAATGACATGCTTCTGCAGCTCAATAGTCATTCAGGTTACATTACCTGCAACAGTACAATATGAATAGTCAAAATGCTTGAACGCATTGAAACTGTCCCCCCAGCGCCAGGATGAATATCCGGTTCCAAATCAATGATAAAAAGTCTGGTTCTAGTTGTCTAGATCCCTCCTTTATCTTATACATACAGCTGAGCTAGCTAAATACGGAGACAGAAACATGTTGTGATGCTACCAAACCAGCTCAGATTTGTTTTAATATCGACTTTGATCAGAACCAAATCTTCCCTCTCAGGTTGATCAGCGAGCCCAGCAATCTGTCGAAGTCTGGAAACAGCCGCAGCCTGTTCAGTGAGGGGCATGTTGGGACAGGGAGCAACTGATAAGGACAGACGATTCAAACGAAGCGCTGATTTAGTCGCAGCACCACAGCGATCACACATAGCTGCTGTACTCGGAGGCTGCAGGAGGCTTGAACAGAGCTGTTCACCATGTACGATAAGAGTACCTACTGAGGGTTTGAGTCAGGTGAGAGGAATGTGAAACAAGTCGAGTGTCCTTGCATAGATACGACAGGCAGTCATCAGCCTGAGGGGTCCATAGCAACAACGACGTAACGACATGATGCAGTTTCAGTCAGGATTTAAACAAGCTTTCTGTAGTTACTCGCAGAACGAATCTGAATGAAATGATTCACACAGGAGGCAAACTTTACCTCCATGTTTCACCATTAGTTATTGCTGGATTGTCAGCAGTTAACATGAGGAAAGGTTGCATCCCCAACAATTCACCATAGAATAAACAACGAGAATGGGATGTGTTGAACATCCCTAAAGCTTCACCTTGGCCTCCCTTAAAAACATCTGGAGGCGGATTCACTAGAGCCAAACGCAGAGAGCTGGTGGATGACAGAAGAGCTGGCATTTCTTTACCTCTGCCCCTATTTTAAGGTCAAACAGAAAGTAGATGACTTGCTGCCCTGATGCATCGTTAATAGTTCATCTGAGATGGACCGCAGGCCATGGCATTCCCTAACAGCAGGAAAAACCTTAATAATGACCTTTTCAACACTGTATCGTACTCTTACAACCAGGCTTAAGCAAAGTCAGACTCATTTCTTTAGTCTTTAGGAGTAGACCCCTCACCAAGATGTCAGGAGGTAGTTTCCTCCTCTTTGTTGTTTGTTGAAAACTTTGCAAGAAACAGAATCAAAATGTTCTCAATAGAACGCTAGAGCTGCAGCGACCGGTTCTTTTAGATTCATCTATCGATCAAAGAGAAATCAGCTCAGTAAAATTATACTTACATATAATATTTGTTTAACGAGTGGCCATGAGATAAAAAAAAATGTAAATATCAGGAAATAATTTAAAGGATAAAATATTTACACATTTTATTAAGATGTAAAGATTTTATTTTTACATAAAGGTAGATAACTAATGTGATGTGAGAATCTTAAGCTTCATTGGAAGTTTGCCATGTATAGATGACAATCTCTAAGTTGGTTTCATCTGGTTTGCTCTTTAGGCTGCAGCGAGTCATCGGCAGGTTGGGACCCGATAGGAACATAAACGGAGCAGAACAGCCTTTAATGTTTGAACTTTTTTTTTTTTTTTTTAAAAAACAGACCTTTAAAAACTAAATCTTATCCATTCCTTTAATATTTGGGTCCAGCATTGAACTGGCCGCACTGTTAGCAGGCATGTCTACTTTAAAAGTACCAGCAAGGCCACATAAAGACATGTAGGCCATGACTCCTGACACAGACGACACCAAACAAAGGAAGTCATCTGGCCATGTGATCACCGGTGCGTATCGCGCTCCTTTGCTGAACTAGACCGCAGCTTCTCGTTCAGAGGCCTTCAAACCCCAAAGACATGACATCACAGCGTTTCCATAGAAACTATAGCAGTTTAGTCACTCTGAGGTCTCCAATGTTTGTTTTTATCAAAATGTGTAAAACTGGGTGTTGTTAACTAACTGAGGCCGACTTCTTTCAGCAGCATCTAGAGAAAAGTAATAAAGACGAGTCTGAAATGATAAAACATGTTCAAACAGCACACAGACTGATAGTAGAGGATTCCCATTAATATCAGAGCTACTAAAGCAACTAGAACATCACATGATAGAGTTAGAGCTCCAGAATGAAGCAGAGAGGTTTCTGTGCTCTAACAGCTCCTCATTACCACTCATTTCTCAGAAAGGTTTCCTGCCCACCTGAAGCCTTTCAGACTCAACTCTGAGACCAGTTCATGAATTAGTTCGTGTTCAAACCCGACTGTTCATGCAAAGCTGCTAACTTCATCTGACAGGCTCCATAGCATGGTCACAATGATGGGTGGGGGGACATTTTCTTTGAGAAAACCTCTTCAGCAGCTCACATCCTTCCTTCACCACTAGCCCCCCCCAACCATTCAAACAAAAAGAAAAGTCCTCTGAGAGAAAAAGGTTTCAGAAGGACACTGCAGCCAGAGAGGAGCTTTCACTGCATGAAAACTTGTTTAATCTGCGGCCCAGTCAAAGGCCACAAACCGTACAGCTCAGATTATTGGGTCACCAATGGCTGCTAGATACCAACCAGCTGCTGCTGCTTAGATGCTGACATATTTCCTCTCTGACTCTGTCGACTATTGTCATCCTCACACTATTGTGTTCAATCCTGAACAGAAAGATGCTTTTTTTCTAAGGCCAGGATGTCGATACTGATTAACTTGACAACAGTCAAACTGATGCAGATTTTCAGGACCGATTCTTAAAGTCAATTGTCTCCTCTTCCTTTGTTTGGTCATAAAAAGGACAGAATAATAACAATATATGTGCTGATCTTCTATAGTAGGAGGACTGGCAGGAGGCCGGGATGTGAGCAGCAGACTGCAGGTGTGTCTATAAAGAGAAGCTGCTGTGTGCGTTTTAATAGATGACGAGGATTTTTTATTCCAGCCAGTAGCATCCCTTAAATGATCTGTTGTTGTGACACTATAGCTTCAGAAAAATCCCTTCAGCTGAACGTCGTATTAAATAACTCTGGATGCCTTTAAAACTGAAGCTGTTATTATCTATCAATAAAACCACTTTTGGTTTCGTTCACTCAGAAGTTCAACATCCCTTAAATCACGACACAGTTTATTTAGGTTGTAGTTTCTACAGCAAACTGGGATCAAAACATCAACCAGTCGATCCACATCCTCCTCGCTCCATTTAGTGCAGCGCAATATGAACAGGTGCAAGATATGAAGACCGCTGCTTTCTGTGGCTCCTTACTGGGGTGTGTTTGGCAGACCTGAGCCAAATGTCAGGTCACTGTTGCATTGTGGGAAGCAGTGGTTAAAAAAATAAAGAACCACTGTGGTGTGTGTTTTTAGTTAAGCATGTGAAGCTTCATAGCGTGATTAACATCTTCTCTGACTCATTCTCACACCATTTTACCAAGAAACAAACTAATTATCGGATTCAATTCTCCTTGTTTTCTGCCAGCTTTTGCTTCTTGCGATCCAAACATTTTCATTCATTGAGGAACTGAATGTGTTCTCGTGACTTTAAAGTAGGGCTGCAACTAACTAGTTCTGGATGGAGCATATTGATGGACAAAAAGTTTTAAAATCTTAAATACAAAGGATTTATTTATTTATTTTACAATTTAAGTCTAAATTCTGCTCTAAGTGGGTAAGTGGGTCAGCTAAAAGTATGTTTCAGTCTCTATACTCCAGTAAATGATTAATCGATTACTAAATTAGGTTATTTCAATAATCGATTAATCACGACTAAATGTTTCAGTGCTACTTTAAAGTGAACGGATTTAGGGTTAAAGAGTTTGGTGCAAGTTGGACTCCCTGTTTTATCAGCATTAATACATTTTAATCTCAAACTAAAAATGAAGCCATTTCATTAGGAAAAGGACTTGTTGCTACCTGAGCTTTTAACTCCAACCCACATGACATCAAATATTATACAGAGAAGAGCAGGAAACAAGCTAGAAAGGCTGATGCACCATGAAACAGGTGACAGGTCAGATGAAAGCAGCTCAGCGTCTGACACTCTGGGTTTCTCTCCCAAACAGCAGCCTACTGATCAGGTTACCTGCTTTATTATTTCAACCCTCATTGCTTCTGATGTCAATATCTGAGCTCCACAGAAATAGGAAAGAGCCTGAAGCAGCAGAAGTAAACATTAAACGACTCCTTAAACTAAATGTTGGGTCCTTTCCATCAAAATGCATGTTTTTTTTATTTTACTTGACAATTATTCAATTGATGCAATCAGTTATTTGAAATACTAGCAGCAAAAGTACCCATCATTCATCTCTAAAAGCACATTAAAACGTGTCCCTATGTGCCGGAATCACAGCTCAGGTTTTAAAGACGGCCAACATGCTGAGTGACCCCCACCGACTATGTCTTTGTCCTGAGAGGAGAGCAGCTAAATTCCCTGAATACCTCCATCTTTATCACAGCATTCTTCTACCCGAAGCCTTTCAATCATTAAACTCATCAGTAACCAAGTGTCCCGCTGTATACAAGATCAGAATTCATGCTTAAACTTGCAGCAGCAGTCAGAGTTGTTAATATTCCTCATTGGTGTTTAAGCTAATTTGATATCATTGTTCATTCAAAGCACCTTTCATGTTTCGTTAACCAGAAAGAAACTGATGGTGAACTTTGTGAAATAGCTCTGCAAGTTCAAAGAGTGATATTTTACTTGGACGCTGACCAGAGATGCATTTTATGACAGAAAGCATTAATTTACAGCAAAGACGTGGAAGAAGAATCAAAGTTAGGAGAAGCTAGGAGAAGACCTATGCTGGGACAACACAAAAAAATAAAAAAAACTCCCGATAGCTTCGAATAGTCCACAAAACAATATTACGGTTTAGAATGGGTAATGAGGAAGCAAAGCAACCGAAATGAAGTGCAGCATCACAAAAAAGCTTCCTAAAATACCCTTCATTACGATGAGCATGATGTAGAAGACGTGTGTGCAGAGTAAAGAGTCCTGTGTGAGGAGAAGTTCATCTGTTTCCATCCTACAGCCGACAGAAAAAGAAGCTAAGAATCATACAGACATTTATGGCACAGACACACACCCACAGACTAAAGCTGCACGCATGAAACTTGCATTTTAAAAAACCTATTTTCCATTTATTTGTTTGTTTGTTTTTTGTTTTGCTTTTGTGGCAAAGCAAAAAAAATGAATGGAGGGATAAAACTAATCCGCACAGCAGTGCCGAATAAAATAAGTAGAGAAAACAAATAAAAGCTACATGTCCTTGTGGTTACCAAGGTAAAGCAGTAAATGCTGTGTGACAAGCTGCCAGCAATGCCCGACAGGCAGACCATCTGAGAACAGCTTATGCCAGCCGACTCGCACAAACGCAGACATCTGTGGGACACAACCACGGCTGTGGACCCCTCCACCCCCCACCCCCCATGAAAGCCTCATTGTGAGGATTATTTCTGGAGGCCTGAATAGCCACAGCTCTGTTCTGGAGAGGAGGAGGAAGTGGCCGACCACAGGCAGCAGCCCACACACTAGTATTACCCTGATGCCCAGGCCTGCTTTCAGTCTGGGAACCTTCTGCTTCCTCCATGGGTTCGGATATTTATGGATAACTTCCTATGATTTCATCTTTTAGAACAAAAATAAAACGGTGTTTGTTCCTGAAGAACTCACCTCCTCAGAACAAAAGTCTGCATAAAAACGTCTAAATAAAGCATCAAAGAAAAGCACCTGCCAACGTTTGGTCCTTTATCGTAGAGAAAGATGCTGCAGCAGATAAACCCAGATGTTCTGTTGGACTGAGGTCAGTGGGCCTGGAGGCCAGTCAGCCTTTTTCTTCTGCTCTCATCAGGTGATATGCAGCCTGTTTGTAACGGTGAGCTCAGAGACATTTAGCCCAGTGGCCCACTGGGGGTCACTACGTAAGATAAGCCATGAGGGAGTTAGAGACGGGAAAAGTAAAGCCTGTCGGGTTCATTTCAAAATAAAACAGGTTTGCTTTTCAGATGCATGACCTGAACGGATCCAGGGGAAATTGCTTTTCTGAACCGACCACCTGTCCAATGAAATCTCTTCTACACTAGAGTGGAAGGTTACGCTGGAGTGACTCATCAGATGAATCAATTATTAAAATAAAAGTCAAGTAACTTAGCAATCAAGGAGTCACTGGGTGGAGTTTAGCATTTTCTAAAAGAACCAACCAGCGATGACAGAAATGAAGCCAGACTCTACAACTAATGTATACATTCTAGATGACGTTTAAAGATACTAGGAAGAACAAATCTCAGTGCATTTACTGCAAAATGAAACTTCCACCACAAACCTGAAGACATATCGGATCTACGGTGCAGTTGAAGAGTTTGCTTCTGTCAGGGTTTGTGCATTTTTGTGCAATAATAAACAAAGCTTTGTACACTGCTCAAAAGAATTAAAGGAACGCTTTGAAAACACATCAGATCTCAATGGGGAAAAAATCCTGCCGTTTATTGATTCTGATATGGACTGGGTGATGTGTTAGGGACAAAAGGAGGCCACATCATTTGATGGAAATGAAAATTATCATTCTATAGAGGCTGAATTCAAAGACACCCCAAAAATCACAGTGAAAAATGATGTGGCAGGCTGGTCCTTTCTGCTGAAATTTCACTGCAGCAACTCAAACTGGTATTCAGTAATTTGTATGACCCCTACGTGCGTGTATGCATGCCTGACAATATCAGAGCATGCTCCTAATCTGATGACAGATGGCGTACTGGGGTATCTACCCTCCCAGATCTGGACCAGGGCATCACTGAGCTCCTGGACAGTCTGAGGTGCAACCTGGCAGCGTAGGAAGGATCCAAACATAATGTCCCAGAGGTGTTCTATTGGATTTAGGTCAGATGAGTGTGAGGGGGTGGGTGGCAATCAATGGTATCAGTTCCTTCATCCTCCAGGAACTGCCTGCATACTCTCCCTACATGAGGCCGGCCATTGTGGTGCACCAGTAGGAACCCAGGACCCACTGCATCAGCATAGGGTCTGAAAATGGGTGCAAGGATTTCTTCCTGATGCCTAATGGCAGGCAGGGTGCCGTTGTCTAGCCTGTGTAGGTCTGTGCGTCCCTCCATGGATATGCCTCCCAGACCATC
>JAUZNJ010000028.1:22253-40898 GCA_034780135.1 Jordanella pulchra | reverse complement strand
GGGCACGAGAGAGGGGGAGAGACATGCGGGAAAGGACCACAAGCCGGACCCGAACCTGGGTCGCCCGCGTCGAGGACTAAGGCCTCTGTACATGGGTCGTGCGCACCAACCCCTGCGCCACCTGCACGCCCTTCTGTCATGTATCTTAATCCCAACAGGTGATTTTCATTGAATTATTGTACATTAAGGTTAATTAATTTCAGTAATTTAATTCATAAAAGTAAAACTTGTATTTAAAGCAGAATTTGGTACATGTAAAGCGTTTATTTCCAAATTCTGTTTTGGTTTGTCTGGCTTTAAAATAATAAAAAACACAAAATTCAGGTTCTTGCAAATTTTGAATTTTCAAGGCTAAAAGGGGATATTCAACGTGTTCTTGTATGGCGATATTTTAATTCACTAAGTCAAGATACATCATTTATTGGGCAATAATAAAATGTGATATAGCCTAGTAACAAATCCTCCCTCACAGACATTTTCCTGTGACAACAGCTCGTCCTAGCGGCCTAATTTCAACTAACAGCCCCGCTTAAACGGGCGGATCGCCTTCTCTCTCAGGCCCCTCCCTCCCACAGTGAGATCTATGACGTAGGCGTTCGAGGGTAGCAACAGTTGCCTTGAGACCCTGCCGCGCTATAGTGACTGTAGCCGTGGAGACAGTTACTTACCAACGGGCGCAACACTCAGCAACAGCAGCAGCATCTGGAAGTCACCGAGTGAGTTGGAGAGAGGGAAAGAGAGCAGTTCCAGGGCAGAACTTTTCTCAAGGCAAAGGTGATTTTATGTTTATAACATTTGGAAAATGGCTTCATTGAAAGGGGGAAAGAAATGTCTGTTCTCGAACGCGTCTTCCTGACTGTAACTTTCTCCTATTTCTGGCATCCGCCCAAAGTTGCGAACAGCTTCTTTTCCCCCCTTCCGTTAAACGTCATTTCGCTTCTAAATGTTCTTTCGGGATCTTTTCCCACTTTCCTAACAGCTTCCTCTCAAAACAGATCATAAATGACAGCAACTCCGAACTATTTCACCACTTTACACTTGTTGCTTCCAAACCGAGACGTAAACGGTCCTCGAGCTCAGCTCCAGGGATGGATGGATGGATGGATAAACGTAGAGTACGGCTAATGCTAGTTTCAGTCGCTTACTTGAGAGTAAGTTGACTTGTGAGTTTGAATGCGAGTGGAGTTGTTGAGAACTGTTGTGGAGTTTTATTGAGACAAACGCGGTTAAAGTTTGGCTGGTGCTACATCGCTTTTGGAGCCGTTTTAACATGTGAAAGTGTAGCTAGCTGTAGCCTTAGCACCGCTGGGTTCTGTTGCTACAACTGTTACCAACGATCGCCTCGCGACACATCCAAACTTATCCAGAGGTTCACGGTGGATGGTTTTTCTCTTAACGCGAACTAAGCATTAACAAACCAAAGTATTTCAACATGTTTTAAAGGAAGGTAGGGAGACATTACATACTTTAGGTGTTTTCTCTCCAAATAAAACTACAATGATTGTCAGACTACCTAATGTTAAAATTAAAATGGTGCTCTACAAAGTTAAATTGTTATCAGCATTTCTGGCCCAACTTTAATAACACGTTAAGTTACAGCTAGGTGGTGCCACTGCATGAAGATTCCTACTGTTTTAGTGTTGTGTTTAAAGTCCTCTTATTGATTTATAAGGGTCGTCTGTTTCCTTAATATAAAGTGATTGTAATGATCTTTTGACTTGCTTCTATCACCATTTATTATTAGACAAGGCCATAGAGGAGAGTTGTTTGTTCTCAGCTGCATGTTTTCTTTGTTCAATTTGGCAGCAGTTTTATTCATCTGAATCTCAGCCGTAAATCTGATGAGTAAAATAGAGATCCCTTGGATTTTTAGGTGCCATGTCATTCGTTTTACAGTCTTTCTCTACAAATGTTTTTTTCCAGTCAGGTTTTTGTCTTGCTCTGTCTCAGGGGCTACATTATTTCTCAGATCCTATCTCCTGAAAAACATCACATCGGGTTTTTGGTTATTTACACTTTATACCCTAAAGGTTAAAACAGCTATTTAGCTGGTATACACACACAGATCATTGATTTTGTTGCCAGTTTTCAAACTATGTCCTTCTTTTGTACACTTTTTTTTTTTTTTAAGAATGGTTCCCTTAAGGTTTTAGCGTAAACTTTTTTTCTAAAAAGGGAATGACAGTGTAACATGTTTTCTATACTTTCTAAAGATTAAACGTTCTTAACTCATCACCTTAAATCTCCAAATACATTACAATTCTGAGCGGTGCGGTAGCGGGCTGTTAAAAGAATGATATGTCAATTTAAAAGATATTTAAACACTACTGTTGTGCTTTAACAGCCATCTTCATTGGTCAATGAGAAGCTAGTTAGGTTTTAGGTTTAGTTAGGTGATGTCACACTGTGATTGAGGGAGCGTTACATTATTATCTCAAAGGCAGAAAGATTACAGGGTTGACACTTTAAGATATCTTTAGCATCTCATATTAGCACTTAACTTTCCTACAGGTAATTAGAATTACTAATAACCATTTCAGTTCTTGTTTGTGGTCTGTGAGATTTTACAAACAAATTCCAGTGTTTCCAGATCCAGCATCTGATCCATGTTGCTTTCAATCCCACCTAGAGATGGTTTTCAGTTCAATGTCCCACAGAAAGGCATCGTGAACAAAAGCTCGAAGTTTCTGTTTAGGTTGCAGGCAGGTCTATAGAAAAGGGCTGTGGAAAGCACACAACACAGAAATAATTTGTTTTAGACTTTTTTGTCACTTGTTAGCAAGAAACTTAAGTTAGAAACTTCAAGTTTCCATTTTTGATGCCCGTCTTAAAAACCCACCATGAACTCTGTGACTTGGTTTTGCATGGACATTCTGCATTTCCATTCATATTTTCCATTTTTGTTTCAAATTTGTTATCAGAGCAAATCTGGCTTTCTCAAACTAAATGTTCCTTGGGTTTCCTTGGCGTACTTCCAACTACTTCCAAATGTAAATCTCCGTTCTGAAGTGCAGTAATTCAATCAGTCAGACATTCCTCACAGCAGCAATAAGAGCAAATCATAAGAGTGATATCAAAGCAATGACTCTGCTGAAACTGTAAAACCTCCACCAGCCCCACCTCCCTGTTTAAGCGTGACACTGTTATGTTTACATGGCAACTTGATACACAAAAACACAGAAGGCATGGAAAGAAAAGGGGTCAGAGTTGGCCAGGGAAGGAAATGTCCTGATCAGGTATATTTTATCTACCTCTGCTTGCTGCTGGGCTGCATACCTGTAGTGTGCAAATGCAGAGAGAAAAGCTATGTGGAAAGCATCTGGTGAAACTTTCTTTCTAATTTAGCTTCGATATTTTAAGGAACAGTTCTGGCCCTATTCCATGTTAACCTATTTTAGCACAAAACTGGTTAATTTGATTTAATGAAAAAAGAATTGCTGTAAGTTGTTGGATTGTTATGCTACATCAGTGGATGACTTTTGCAGCTCAGAACAGCTGCAGAGAGCAGTGGGTGACCTAACTCAGCTTTTACTTATATATTCAATGTGAGTAAATAGTGTGTGTTTATAAGTGTGTTATCATGGTGTTTGCTAATGGAGTATGGAGCTGTTGTCACAGAAACCCTGTGGCCCTCAGAGAAAACATTTTAGCCAACTATAGATTCGTCTTAGCAACGTGGTCCTATGGTATTGTAACCTTCAGTTAAAAAAAATAATGCAAATTTGATGTTTAACAACGGTTTGACTGGAAAGTAATGTCCCAACTGCTTCATAAACTGGATGGATGGATGGATGGATATTTTAGTTGGATGTGGCTTTTAGGTACCACCTTTTTGCAGCTCTTGCAGAGTTTCCACACTCCAATGTCATTGCATTTTGAAGCATGTCCAAACAGCTAAACTTTTCATAAACGAAGGAACGGGTCTGTTCCCTCTTTCAACCAGATGAGCAACAGTGTGTTGCAACAGGTGGGGGAGGGTTCAGGCTGAGTTATTTATGTTGACATTTTCTCTTGTATCTCTTTAGAATAACTGGAAACTGCAGTTTTTTGTTTTGACCTTTATATAACTTGTTATATATAATCAGCTAATCTCCCAAAAAGCCAACTGTTGTGCTTTTCATAGTTGCATACATGTCTTTTGCTTTGGAAAGTGAGCTCCTGGGCTATTTTTGCACATGTCTGTCATATTTTAAGACCCGGTTAATGGTTTATAGCAGAACCCATGTCATAGCATGTCAGGAAATCACACAGCAGAACAGAAAGGCTGAGAACAGAATGCCCTGTGGGGGCTTGTTAAATAGAAATATGCCATTAGTACATACATTTTGAAATGTTACACTTTGATTATCTCCACAACTCACTGGTGTGTTGAGTGATACACTGTTATCTGTAAGAAGAACAGTCTCTGTTGCATTAAGTCAATATGGAGAGATTTTGGAAACTATGTAGGGTTTTTTGCTGCTAGGAGACGGAGAAACAACTCCTGTTGTTCCCTCCGAAAATGCGATCACCGATTCGTCCTCGTGTGCCGGTAACAAGCCGAGGCTTGTTGTGAAATGAAATGTTTTTCTGTCTGTACCCTCCGTCTGAGTGTATGTGTCATGAGCTGCATACCTTGCGTTACACCTGCTTGTTTCACGGTTACACAACTGCTAATTAAATTTCCTGCCACAAACTGAAGACAAGGGAGCAAATTTGCATTAGAATGACCCACCCCCTCCTTGGGTTCAGGCAGATAACTGCAGACCCCTATTTGCTCCCCACTTTTCCTTTCCTTTGTGGAGTTAAGGGCTAGTTTGACAATAAAGAAGGTCTGTTGGTGGAGACCTGCCTTGAAGTTCTAAACGGGAGCTGAGTTTTTAACAGTTAGCTAAGAATGAGATGCAGACTGAGTTTTTAGATTTTCTCTTAGTTTTACAACATTTTTTTAACTAAACATTTTAACCAAGCATGGGAAGCACTTTGAAATAATTAGAGAAGACGCAGCATTGTTTCAGCTCACATTTGGATGTGGATTTGCTGTCTTTAGATCCTCGTTTTAATCATCAGTCGTGATTCTAGCGAGGCGAAACGAGGGCGCCATTGTACCTGTGAAGGTTAAGAGAAATTTACAGAAGTATTTTTGCAAAGGCAAAAACAATGGCACTAGATGCTCTGATGTAGAGTAATGGAGCGTAGCGGAGATAGGCTTTTTTCAATAAAATGAAAGGTGGAGAAAATAATGTTGACAAAGGATAAAGTTGGGAATTCCCTTAATAGGTTTGTCGAAGGATTATTGAAATAGCTGTTTTATTTATCCCTAGAAGGACTGTCAAATTATTCATCATTCGTCATTCCCCTAAGCTCCAGTGCAGACACCGTCCACTGCCTGCCGCCTCTCCCTGGCTCTGCTGCTCTCTGCTCAGCAGCGAAGTAACTGATGAAATGTCCTACAAAAAGCATCTGAAAGTGGCAATACTTGGTATCATGTTTGATGTCACAGTTTATAGTGTCATAAATGGTCACATTCAGTAGATTTAATTTCACTGTTATCTGATAGACCAATATAAACTAGTATAAATAGAAACTGAACGTTTCTTTGTTTTCAGCCATTTTTAATCGGATTGCCTCTGAAGACGATTCAGTACAAACCATTAGCTTCAAAAGTCCCCCAGTTAGTAATGAGAGTCCAGCTGTGTGGGATTTAGTCTCAGTATAAATACAGATGTTCTGAGAACATCAGAGAACTTGCAGCATCACAACCAGGCTGCAAGGACCAGACAGAGTCCTGTAATCCGCAGAAATACTCCGATGACTCTGGTGTGGTTTGATGCATCACAGATGGACAAGAAGCTGAGGGAGCTGGTGAACTGCTCTGTGTGGAAACAGCCATCTGAACATGAATGTGTAGAAAACAAGGGACATGATTCCGAAGAAACAGGAGAAGTATAAATGCTTTGCTTTTTATCTTAACAACTGCTAGACTCAGCTGTGAAGCGGTCTACAACAAGGACAGGGCAGACTGTACTTCTTAACATCTTGAGCCCAGTCCCTGTACTGGGGGGGGGGGGGTTCACCTGATCCCCTGTTCCCTTCCTAGATTTGTTACTGTAAGTTTCCTATGTTAAACATAGAAATATGCGGTGTCTTCAGTAGGCATTCACTGGCTGGGCAAAGGCACCATTAATCAAGAAAGCAGCCAGAATGCCGATGGAAACTCTGGAGGAGTTACTGGGAGCCAGAGCTCAGGTTGAACAAGCTATTAACTGGACAGCTACTGGTCCTGGGGTTCAGATCTGCCCGGTATCTTATTGCAAGACAAGAGCATGTTTGAAGTCATGTTTAAAGACTTCTGGCTTGGCTGGAGTCCCAATAATCCACACATTAGTCCCCTTAAATGACCTAGTCAAAACTTGAAGTGGTAGCAAGACTTAAAAGTTATTGTTCACAGATTAAGAACTGGCAAGTTTTGTCAGCTTTCTTCAAAGAGGAATAGTTAATGATTTTAGTCTGTAATTACAGTAAAATTTGGTTCTGTAAAATTATGCACTCAAGGGCTACACATAAAATATTGTTTTACATTCTCCTGTTATACATAAGTTAATGGGGATCTGTCTGATTTATATTAGTTACCTGTCTCCTTTTTTTTAAGTGTTGTTTTTCTTTAGATGATTGAATGGAGCTGTAGTGTCAGGAACTAACGGCTGATTTCACATTTCAGTCGCTTCTCTTAAAATTGAACTTAAGTCTTGAAGCTTTGCAGGAAGTAGGTTTGGATTTAAGTTTGAAAACCTTTTAATACCTGTTAGTTTTTGTCCTTGATTCCGTTTGTGATGGATTCTTATTAAAAAGAGATGAGTTGGATTAAACTGTTTGAAAGCTAATGTTTGCTCAGGATCATATTTGGTTCTTTATATGTGAAAAGCCCAGCTTTAAACCCATCCAGGATTAGTGATTTGATCTCAACACCTCCCGCTTTAAACATGATGGCGTGTCAAACCTTAGCTGGGTTCCTTTTTATCACAGCAGGGTGAGCTCATATGCAAGTCTTTAAAATGGCAGTAAATGAAAGGATATTCCGGAGATGTTATATTTTGTTTTTGATTTGATGTTTTATCTCTGTAGTTTTGCTGGACATATGTCACATGTTTACCATGTGTATCTGTGTCTCACAGGGCCCTATATGTACATTTAATAGCATAAACTATATAACTCTGGGTCTGATGGTAAGATGTTAGCTTGAACAACAGATTCTTGATCAAAGCTCTAAAGAGCAAACTCTACAGTGGAGGGGCTATCTAAGTCCGGTCTCTGTGTTGTAAATCCTTGTCTCATTAAGCTCAGCATGATGTTTAGGGGTAAATGACAGAAGAAACAAGCTACTAGAACCTAAGGTCTTTTTACAGTGTTTCCGTGTTTGTTTTCCAGGTTAAAACACTAACTTTTAGTCGCTAGGGGTGCTACGCTTATAACCTCCAGGTTTGGCACCCCTGAAAGCAAAATGGTGACACCGCAGTGTTACAGCATTGAATAGTCTTTCTCTGTGTTTGGAATCTGCTAGCAGACCAGTTTGGACTAGCAGATGTAGAAGTCATGGAGTTAGTTTTAAATTTAAGGCCACATTTACAGCTTTAGATTGAATCTTAGATCAGAGAACCAATAATATGTCTGATCAGAGTTGTATCGCTTTTGTTGGCTAACAACAACTTTTAGCTTTATTAGCTGTCGTGTTTAAGGGGAGCTCAGACTGCTGTGCTCAAGGGTCGACTTACTAATTTTCGCAGAAAGTCTTTTATGCTCCCTTGATGTGGTTGTTGATTTTTTATTTTTTTTGATAAAAGAGTAAGTGTGCAAAAGAAAAGATGAATGCAAGCATTAGGGTCCTATTTTGCTCTCAACGTCTTTGGGTGGCATGAACCATGGCAAATACCAGCCGACAGAAATATGTTTAGGTTTCTGACAGCTGTGATCAGCGACCAGCCACTTTGGGTCACCAGCATGTTTCTCAGTACAAGTCTTGTGTGTCATCATTGTAAATTGACATGAGAAAAAAGTGATGAAGAGCACACTTACGTATGACCAGCATCAGCAGCTTTGCCTGTTTCATCCCTACGTCTTGTTGTTTTAAACCTGGTTTATGTTTGAGACTAAAATTGGTTATTTTTAATAAACAAGTCTAACATCTCTTAAGATGTTCAATTGTAAGGATGAAGGCAGAGGGGGGGATAAAGGTTAAGAGGCAATGGAAATTTGGAAAGGGTTAGACGAGGAAGGATGTGGGGGTGGAGGTGGCGAACATACGATCTCCATGGCAGCAGTTTGATCTTTCTCTCTGTGTGGCTGTCAGGTCTGCAGTGCACACAGTGACAGAGCGGACAGGTTGGGCTGATGACCAGAGCTGGGGAGGAGGAGGAGGAGGAGTATTCTTGGATCAGAGGCAGTGGTCGGTGCCTTTTCTCTGTCGAACCCCCCCCCAGCTTTGCCATCTGCAGACACCGAGAGCTGCTTTGATTGGATTAGCCATGAATTAATGAGACAGGCTTGAAGAACAGATTCTGCCGTGGAAATCTCTCATCATATCTTAATTTGCTTTTTGTCGTGAGCATGTGTGCCTTAGATTTGATTTTCCATGAAGATGAACATTTATGATCAAAGTGTTTTTAACCTAACAATAAAGATAAATCACTTCTAAAAGACATTTTATGTCAAATTCATCTCCTAAATGGAAAACAGATATCAATCGAATGTTTTGCTTCTAGATACGTGACAGAAAATAAAGTAAACCTTCCTACTCTGAGACACTTTCTTTACATAGATGTTCTTCTTAAGCAACAAGTGTCATCTTGGTAAGAAATGAGAGTTGAATAGGTTTGGAGAATAAAAAAACGTACATTTTTTTTGTTGTTCCAGCGAACAATAAATATTTGGAAAAAAAAAACAAGCTCCTTTTCCACTGTTTGTTTTTTAAAATTACATGTTTATAAAGACCAGAAGAATAAGAAGTTATTGTCCTCCTGATGACTAAGACATTTTAACGTCTTCTGACTGCTGCGTTTTTACAAAAATAACAAACTTTATCAAGCCAGAGATGACACATTCACAGCGAGTACCAAGTGTGTAGATTTTTGTGTGGCGCTTCAACACTGAAATAACTCTGACCCCCCCACCCCTGTCACCCCCGCTGTCTGAAATTACCAGCTTACATACTGTTTATTGTTGTAAGTTTCTACTTAGCATGAGCTGGAGAATTCAGGTGGGGGGATGGCATTGTTTGGTTTGGGAAGTATTCTGTTGGTTGCATAGCAACAGGCTCCTGGAAACGGGAGTGGACGGTGTTGCCATGAGCAACGGTTGTTGCTCTGCAAACAATGTGGGCCGGTGCAAACACGAGCCAAGACTGTGGGCTCCTGCTTTTAATTGAACATCTGTATGTGTTTTTCTGCTGCTTTAGTTTGATACGTATCGGTGACAGAGGGTAGATTCAGGCTTTGCTGTCAACATGCTGCTCTCAGGGTTTGGCTTTTTTTAGGTCTCTCATTGTTTTGTTGCAGCTTGTGAAACTCGGGTAATTCTTCGATGGTGGAGCCGCTGTAATGTTGTTAAGTGCTCTTCTGGGATTTACTTGCATAAAATCAGGCTCAAAGACTTAACTTGAAAACAGACTTTTGGATGAAGCTGTCTTTGTGTTGGAGGCAGAAAGGACTTTCCTGAGTATTGGGTCTTACAGCAGAGTAATGTGCCTCCTGCCGTGTCCTACCTTTGTGCCTTTTTCTGAGCTGCTGGTGGGGAATTTGTGTGACTTTTAACCTTATCCGAGCATGAAGCAGAAAGGCTTCTCTAAGCCCCCACTCTATCCCCCCCCCTTCTCTAACTCAATGATTTGGCATTTTTCAGCCAGCTTATTGAAGTCTGGACTTTAAATGATGAGAATATACAGGTGGGCAGCACACAGTTTTCTGGTTATCTCCCATCGTGACTCATTGCCACCCACTCATCAATGAGATAAATTGCCCCCCAGGGTGCTGTCCTTCCTCTGGGGAAGATGACAAGCTGCAGAGAAAAATGATAGGGTTGCTGCCATGTATTTATAGCTTAGCTAACACTTCAAATCTTGAATTCCAGGCTTCAGAATATTTGGAGATTGCAGGAGCCTTTTAAATGCTCCCTTGTTAAAGTTGTTTTCAGAATTGACAATGAATGTAAAGAAATGGTTTAAAGATACCGAGGGGTTTCAAGGGTTGTTTTAATTATTTTCTGTAAAAAATATTTACATCATTCAGGAAGTGAAAGATCTGAGAATTTAAACACAGGCTTCATTGACCAGGTCTGTTTGTCCTGTAAACAGATCCGTTCCTTTGTGGCTTTAATCAGCTTCACACACTGAGACGTTTTTTATCTAACAGTAGTTCTTCCAGATATCTACATGGCTCTCTAACCTGAATTAAGTCAAGCATAGTTTTATTTGCAATATAAAGGTACATGCGTTAGTTCTTATACACGGATGGTACTTATAGGTTATATATTTCTTACAAGCAGTTGTTCAAGATGCACTGATGAAAGATTTTTGTGGCTGATTTCTAATCACAACTGGTCTGCAAAAATTATGTGATTTTAAATTCTGTTACTTGCAGTTTTAACACCTGAAAAACACTTTAAATTCACTTCCTGCTGTGACGAACACCAGTAGGAAATCCCAGTTTTTCTTTTATCACGTTTTGACAATCACCAGGCAATTTTATAATCTTAAAGTGTGAACCAGCTTTAGTGGCACTAAGTTAATATTAGGATTTGATGCCAACATCATAAAGCAGTTTGTTACATGAATAAATTTTGAACTAATGCAGAGAGCATAGAATATTTTTTTAGGTCAGATTAAAGCATTAAAGTCTGGAGCTGAAATAGAGAAAGCAACTGTGAAGTCCTTCTTCATGTCCTCTCTGAACATCGTTCACTTATTGCAACAACAGAACCTGGAGAAGCACACCTAGACTGAGCTGATGGAGAAAGGGGAAGATATGCAGTAAATCCAAACTATAAAAAGCTGCTTGGAGGACTGTAACCTCCATATATGATGCATCTGCTCTACTGACCGACCCATGCCATGGCTGCAGGAGTTGGCATTTCAAACTGTCCTTATCTTGTTATACTGCTGTTCGTGAAGAGGGTATTATTAACCACACGTGTTTGAATGTTCCCTTTGGAGACTGAAGAATATGAATTTAACTCTGACATTTCCAGTTGCTTCTCCAGCATGAATAAGACTCCTTGCTTTCTTGTCATCTGCTGATGTTTCCCTCCAAATGAGGCATTCTGAACCCCCCCTCCCACACACTTCCTGTATAGAAAATACTTCTTTAAAAATTAAGTTTTTCAATTTTGTAAATTAAAGAGAACATTTGTAAGTTTTCACTGAAAATATCTTTACAGCAGCCTTTTTATTTTACCCTTTAAGACTAAAACATTGTTTGATGAGCAGACTGATCCCTCAGTGGTTCAGCAGCGATGCATCTATAAGCCTATTTCTCTAAATTGACTTTGGATCGAAAATTCCTGTGCTGTTTCCGCGGACGTCACGTCAAGCAAGTCCATGTTGAATGGATCCAACCAGCAAACGATCAAAGATGGACCATTCAAGATGCACTTTGATGATACTAAGAAGTGACCAGCATCCAGCTCAAGTCAAACACCAGTGGCAACTCCACGTTAGTAACGACATTGTCAAATATGAGTGCAAAAACAAACAGGAGAGTGCTGCAGTTCTGAGTTTTGGCCACTGGTGGCAGCATCACTCAAAAACTTTGTAATTCCTCTAGAAATAAATTGGCTTTTACCTTTTTGTCCTCAGATGTAATTCAGTGCCAAGTGCTCATGTGATTGTGGGGATGTATTTTGTTTTCTTTTTTTGGAAATGCTTCGTCAAAGCGGATCTAACTCCTGTTTTCTGTGTGAACAGTGAACTCAGCACTTTTGTTCAGAGCCT
This sequence comes from Jordanella pulchra, assembly GCA_034780135.1. Classification (NCBI taxonomy): domain Eukaryota; kingdom Metazoa; phylum Chordata; class Actinopteri; order Cyprinodontiformes; family Cyprinodontidae; genus Jordanella; species Jordanella pulchra. Next base: position 28,939 of record JAUZNJ010000028.1, on the reverse strand, counting down.
TTCATAGTTATTGCGACTTCCTCTTCACGCCACTGTTTCTGCAGTTCTAAGAAGTTTTTTCCATTCTGCAGAACATTCATGGGTTTGCTGTTATTCTTAGCCATTTTAAATGCAGTTTTTTATTCTCCTGACTAACTGGGTGTTATTCATGTTTGGTTTGAATCTAAGTTCTTTTAAAGTCCAAATAAATTCACCATATTGAACAAAAAACTGTAACAAAACCTATACAGACCCACATGCTTTTGCTTTGCAAGCTGTCTTAGTCCCCACTTAGTCTGCATATCACCGTCTCCAAATTTAGTCTTAAAACAAAATGCAGATTAGACAACAGGTCTCTGTTAAAACATTACATCCTTAGTTATGTTTGGGCTAAATGAATGAAGTGAGTGTTTGAGTGACGAGGCTTATAATCAGATGATGTTGAATAACTCTGCACAACTTTGTCCTGCTAAAGTAACTTTCCCTGAAGGATTTACGCCATAAACTACATGTTGCTCATCAGTCCCCCCCCCAGATGTGGTGTATCCCCCCCACCCTTATTGTCGCTGTCCTCCCCCCTCTCCCTTTTGTTGTCACACTCAATAGTTCCCGTGGAAGAGCTTTATAAAAAAAAAAAAGGATGATGAACAGAGGGGTGGGGTGGGGGGTTGACTCATGGTGGTCGTCATGGATTCCTCACCATAGCAACTAGAGAGCGTTTACAAAGCATTGAGGAATTTCCTCATATCAGCTGGATTATTGGAGCCCTTGGAGACGTCTCTCATTTAAAACTCATGCTGGATATCATCAGGACCCCAGCAGGGGCTGAAACCCCACTATTTTTTTTAGTCTTTCTTGCATTTTTTTTTTTTTTTGGAAAGTAGGGAACTTATTTTTTGGTCCTCTCCATTCCTGCGAATGCCAAACCGCAGCTCTTTCTCTCTTCTCCCTGTGTCATTTTTAAAGAGCCTTTGTGTCGCTCCATTTTTAGCTCCCCTTTGCTATGCTGCACACACTGTGACCCAGTGGAAAGCAAAGTGTTGGTAGTGGGTTTGGCCTTCAAGAAACTGCTCAGTCCTGTTGGTAATTTTAGCTCCTCTGTTGTAACTTTCCTTCATTACTCTGTCCTGATATGAGGACTTTTAGCCTCATTGTCACTGATTAAAACAAAACGTTAGAACCAGTGGATCTTGTTAGAGCTTTGGTGACTGTTTGATTTGGTAAACCTAGACTTCTCCTGACATAATAATAACTCTTTATAGATATTTTTCATTCCCAGCAGTTGTAAAGCAGTCACCTGTTAATTCCATTTTAGAGACATCAGGGTGCTTCCCAAGCTTTAACAAACTCCAACTGTTGTTCCAGCACAACTCGATATTTGATCCTCTTCAGATCAAGCATCTTTTTTGCCGTTTTACATTTAATCTTAGACTTTCTTTTCTCCACAACTACCCTGGGTGTTCCAGTCTTGCTCACCTCCACTGCTTTGGCTTGTTGACCAACTGTATGTATCTACAGTGACTGAATCCTGGTCAAATCAATATTTTTATGCTAAATAAAAACAAAACTTAAAAGACACAAATAACAAATGCTACACCAGCAGGACGCATAATTGTCAGAGAAACATTGTATCCAACCAAAGGGAGTTACTGGCGTATATATTTAAAAAAAAGAAAAATCAAATAATTTGAATTTGTACCATTTATTCAGAGATGGATTTCCCTTTAGGAACCATGAGGAGTACAATTAACTAGCGTTTTTTTTGTTTGTTTGTTTGTTTTCAAGCCTTCCTGACATTATTGCACATTATTTACAATTGGTCCAGAAGCCAGAGCGGTCCCTGGAAAAATAGGGTTTTAACCATGTTTTATAACAGACTCATTTCCACTGAAATAAACTGTCTCTGGCTTCTGTTAGCACAGCTAGTCATTAAAACACTTCTCACCGTTTGTTTCCTAGTAAATGTAGATCTTTATCTTTATTCTGACATTTTCAGAGTCATCCAGAAGGCTGCCAACATTTTCAAATCCCGCAAATTTCATTAAAGACAGATAGCTCAAAGATGTTATTACATCACCATGTTTCCCCCATTGTTGTCAACTTAATGATTCTTTTTATGGTATTCAGAAAATATTAAGACCCTGTAGTTAATCGTTTGACCTAAGGCTGTGTTGCTGCTGTCTTTTGCTATATGGACCATAAGTTTAAAAAATAAACCATGTTTAACCAAAGTGAAAAAGCAAGAAAACTGACCCTTCCAGTGTCTGTTTTGTTTGTCTCTTTCAGTGATATTAAGCAGGGGGGACATTTACACAAAACAAACAAGAATCATAAGAATACTTAAATGTTTCTACACATTAGGAATATTTCTGGTGAAATAATCCTGGGGTTGCACACGATATCCTATTCTTTAGTAATGTTTGCTGACATTTCAGGCAGTAAAGATTGGAGGGAACTTCAGTGTTTCAGTACAACCTGGAAAGGCTGACTTCTTATACATTTGTTGATTGGAAAAAGTTGAATTTTCCAATTTCTGGCTAAAGAACCAATGATCATGAGCGATCAAACTAAAGATCGTCCTGTTCCAGTCAGCAACCAATATCTTAATTCACCTCCGATTTTAAACCTTTGTCCCCTCTGATGTTTTTACAGTGGGATCCTTTGGATTATCTTGTATTCATTTGTCCTTTGTTTTTTCCAGCATGCAGAACTCAGAGGCAGCACCAGACACCCCCACTGGTGTGGCAACACTGCGGACATCATCATCAGCCCAGGCTCCTGTGGTACAGCCAGTCCCCGCCTCCCAGCAGGTAGGGAGACAGCACCACCCTGCTGCTTCCATAAGGACAGGATGAAGCCTGTATTGATTAGATCCCTTATTCCCTGTTGGGGAAAATATTTGTTTTGGTCCAGAGCTCATAGTAAATGTTGTTTTATGATTCAGTACAGTGAGCTGTGTATGTTATTAAAGCACCAATGTTAAGCTTTCTAAGTAAAACAAGCAGAAACAGTTTCTAAGTTCTTAGATGGGTTGTTAATCAGTAATGTAGTTATAAATTTTAAAGTTACTAACCTGCTGTCTTCTTATCAGTTTGTTCTACAAAGAGGCTGTTTGCTCCAGACTGTATGTCAGAAACATTAAAGCCAACATTTCTCATTTCATTTCCATGCCGCTTGTCCCACACTTCTGTGTTTTAACCACTCGTTTGTCATGTTGACATGTCAACATGATCTTTTCAGAAAGAAGCAAAGTTTAACACAGTAGTCGGTGTTTTCTGACTATGATGTTTTAACCTGTGTGTGTTAGACTAGTGTTTTTCTTGTGTGTACTTATGTAATTAAGTTGTGTCTCATATTCACACAGAGGGTGCTGGTTCAAGCCACAGGCTCAGCTCAGAAAGGAGGACAAGTATCAGTATCCAGGGTCCCCCAGCAGGTACACAGTACTGTGCATACCTGTACCGTGTTCTGAAAAGTTTGGACACCCCTTGACTTGTTACGGGCTTCATAAAATATACATATTTCAGTTTAGCCATTTACATCATAAATCGGCCGCCTAACATCTCAGCACATCATTTCATTCCAGTTGAAGTAAAGACTTTAACTAGGCCCTTCTGAGTTAGTCTTTGTAGATCAGCCAATCCTGGGAAGGTTCACTGCTCCATATTCACTCCATGTGTGTATAAATGCCCTTATTCCGGTTTTCTGTGATCACACAAAGCCTTATAAGTAATTTATATTGCTATATATCTCGGGCAGCTTGTTTTCTGCCTCTCTGTTGCTTCTAAGCGCTCATGTTGTTATAAAGGTTCATAAAGTAATTCCTAGATTCTTCAGGTCGGGTCATAGTGAGTGTAGCTAATAAAACGGAACCAGGTAATGTGGTTAAGCACATATAGTTCAAGAATTAAGGAAAGAGGAAATTTTGTTTTCTAATAGGGTCTGACTGGTTTGGAAAATTTTTCCTTCTTAAGTAAAATCAAGATTTTACTCATTTTCTATTTTTTTGAAAAGAAAAGCTACCACCTACTAAACATTTTATGGGGCAAATTAAAGACTTTGTCAGTTATAAACATTTCTTACTTGATTGGATTCTTTTAAATAATGATAATAAGAGATTTGATGAATTTATGATCAGACTTTTAATATTTTGGTTTTATTTAATAAACCATTAGTCAATAAACCATTAACTGATTAGCTGTTTGTCTCTACAAGCTGTGCATCTTCACTAGAAATATTTTCTCCTTGTAATTGGGACTAAGACAGCTGAAGCACAGGAAACATTTTATTCGGTGGCTGAGCTGTGAAACCCGAGTTAGTTAGACTGGTTTTTATTTTGCACCTGAGGCTCCTTTTCCTTAATGTGATGGGACGTATCACGCTCTTTTTCCTCACCAAACTTGGTTCTGATATTTCAGCTCACTATGTTAGAAACATCTCTATTGAAACTATCATCTTTAGTTACCCCCCCGTCTCAGATTTGAACACAAACTGAAAGTATTTCAGCTACAAAAATTTTAACATTGTTAAGGGACAGCTAAGTCCAGAATTATTTAAATTCCTAGCATTTTAAATTAATCTTTTTATCAACGCGTTTCCTCTGATTCAATGTCAAATTAATACTTTGAAGCAGCCAAACTCAGTTCTGACTTAAATCTGATAGAAAATCTGTGGAAGGAGTTAAAAGTTAGAGGGATGCTAAGGAGGCATTTCAGTGTGGAAAACCCAGAGATCATCACTAAACCAGGCGATTAACACACCCTAAAGATCAGAAAAGCTAGTTGGCAAATATTCATTGATTATAATGAAGGGTCTATAGATGGGTGGCGACTCTGGATGTGTTATTAGAATGAAGGTAAGATTTTATTACAAAAAGAAATCCTTGTTTTACATGCTTCAGTTTTCAGAGGTCTGATCTTCAGTCACAAACGTCTTGTTGGATAGAAAGGGCCAGGACTACGAACAGTTTGGGGCTTAGATGTGTGACATCACATGTGTGATGAAGACGTTTTATCTTCTACCAGCGTTTGAATGTTTTTCCTGAAGGCTTGAACCAAAACCCAACCACTTGACACAACTTTTTCTTCCATTGTCATAGTTAAGTTGTTCATACATCTTTTGTTTTGTATCTTCATCATCTAAACCTCATATAAAACATAAATTCCCCTCTCTGTTCAAGTATTGGTGAATTGAAAAGAATTGAATGCAATTGTCTAATATATTTGGCTGTAAAGCAGCCAAATATAACACCCCAGGTAAGGTAAACATTTTTATAATAAAACAATGTTCTGTTTTTGTATAGCAGGCTAAGAGGAAAAAAAAATTAAAAAGCATAAACTTCAATTGGAGTATAAATATTCAGTGTGGAGGAACCAAAACAAGTGATTTCAGGGACTACTTTTATTCAGAGATGGAAGGAAGAGTTAATTAATAACAGAAATAAGGCTTTCATTTTTTTCACTGCGAGGACTGGGCGGTTATTATTAAAGGATGGTAAGAAATTTTTCAAATCATTCAACGAAAAACTTGCCATAGCAACCGCCTTAGAGACCGAATGCTGCGGCAACATAACCAGTGACGTCACACCGGGACATTGCTTTCATATTGCAGAACTTAAAGAGACCATGTTTAGGTTTTTATCAATGATTGAACTAATCTGACTGTGATTTGAATTAATTGTCTTTGTGAAGAGCCTTGAGATGACATATGTTGTGATTTGGTGCTATATAAATAAACTGAATTGAATTGAATTGAAATTTTTTATCATTTTTGTACGAATTTCTGCTATTATCTGTATTGACACATATGTTTTGCAATGAATAGCTCTGAAGAGGGTAGAGGACTCTTTACAACACATTCGCTGTGGGGGAAATACAGAATAAAATCTCCCAATCGCAATGAAAAACAGCCAGGCTTGCCCGGTTTGGAATCACACCTCGCAGGCGTGGCAGAATCGGACATAAACAATCAACAGGAAAGCACAGTTTATCATTCTCTCCTCTTTATAAAAAAAGCCAAAATAGTCCAGAATAGCCTTTTTCTACATTATTGTTGAAAAACGTTTTTGGTCATTTTATAACATGTTGGGTCTGAAGTACACTCAACAAAAATATAAACGCAACACTTTTGTTTTCTCTCCCATTTTCCATGAGATGGACTCAAAGATCTAAAATTCCTTCCAGATCAACAATATTACCTTTTCTTTCAAATGTTGTCCACAAATCTGTCTAAATGTTTGATAGTGAGCACTTCTGCTCTGCTGAGATAATCCCCCCCACCTCACAGGTGCCACATCAAGGTGCTGATCTGACATCATGATTAGTGCACAGGTGGACCTGATACTGGCCACAATAAAAGGCCACTCTGAAATGTGCAGTTTTTTTTCTTTAATGGGGGTGTGGGGACTCAGAACCAGTCAGTAGCTGGTGTGACACCATTTGCCTCATGCAGTGCAACACATCTTCTTTGCACAGAGTTTATCAGATTGTGGCCTGTGGAATGTTGGTCCACTCGTCTTCAGTGGCTGTGCGAAGTTGCTGGATATTAGTGGGAACTGCTACACGCTGTCGTATACGTCGGTCAAGCACATCCCAAACATGCTCAGTGGGTGACATGTCCGCTGAGTATGCTGCCATGCAAGAACTGAAACATTTTCAGCTTCCAAGCATTGTGTGCAGATCCTTGCAACATGGCGCCGTGCATTATCT
>JAUZNJ010000028.1:0-20824 GCA_034780135.1 Jordanella pulchra | reverse complement strand
TCAGCGATCAATGGAAATCAGCTGTGCTGAAACAGGGAAACCTCTAAAACCTGCAGGACAGCGGCCCTCCAGGACCGGGGTTGGACATGCCTGACCTAGACGATGGTAAAGGAATGACTAACCTGTTCAAAATATGGCAGGTTGGCTTCAGCTAGCATTACTAAAACACCGGCCTTCGTTAGCCTCTCGCTGCTGCCTGTGGCTTATTTTGGAAAGTAAAGATCCCTTTATTGCCCCATGAGTTCCCACTAAAGGACAGCAGTGCATAACAGGAAATGATGTAATAATAAATATATATAATAAATAAATGAATAGTGTTGAATGTTGTAGCTACAAGCTGATTATGACGATCCGACGCTGCACTGCTTCGTTTCTCTTTTCTCCATTTCAGACATTAAAAATCAACTTCAGATGGCAATAAAATTTAATCTAACCAAAATGTTCCTGAGCCTCAGAATTTGCTACATGTTAGCTGTCGCTAGTGACTGCGCTTTTCAACACAGGCTAATATGCTGATTAGTCTGATGTGCAGCAGGACCTGCAGGCTGATGCATTCACTGAGTTTCCAACTCATCGAGCTAAAAGCTTGGACGGTTCTTGCCCATTTGTTGAGTTGTAATTGCTTCTTTCCACAAACCTCTATCTTTTATGTGGAATGTATTTCAAAAGCTAAGTGCCGTGATCTTTCTCCAGTCGAACAGCCTACTCCTACAACCCCGACTCTCAGCTGTATGGACAAGGCAGTGGAGGGACCTACTTTGACTCCCAGGCTGGTGGGACCCACGTCACCACGGTGGTCTCCTCCGCCAGCAGTGGCGTGCCCCCCCACGGCATGGTTGGCATTACCATGGACGTGGGCGGCAGCCACATCATCTCCAGTGGCAGCACCTACCTGCTTCACAGCGGAGGCATGGATGGAAACCGCAACCACATCTCGCACTCATCCCGCTCCTCCTCAGCCATGGTGAGGATAAGTCCTGCTCCTCCGCTGGTGCTGTTAAAGCTGGACTTTATATTCAGACTAACCATCCTTTATGCCAGGAGTCCACAACTACTCCACAAGCTGTTCTACCTTTATATGAACAATCACTGACTAGCAAGCCTGTAGAAGTGGGTCTTTGCCTTAAGGAAGCGCTGCCTTGTTTTACGGGGTTTTCACAGGAACTTGAGCGTCCCTGAAACAAAAGAGACCCTTGGGGCCCATTACATTTGGCTAAGGGCCCTCTGGAGCTTTCTTTGAAAACTGCCTACTTCTCTTTCTTCTCCCATGTCTCAAATTTAGCGTCAATTTTCATAGATTTTCATCCTTAACTAGGAAATCCCCCCTGCTTCACTCACTCAGTTAAATGATTCAGCAGATTGTTTTTTTAATTTTGTCTAGAAGTTTTTCTTATAAAGTTATAGAATTAATATTTTCAGTCCTTAATTTTGACGTAGTATCGCCTTGTCGTTTCTAACTTTTTTGGTTTTGTAAATGTTTTCTTTAGGTAAAACTCAGAGATTATTGACACTGTTGATCCTCTGTCCCAGGTCTCTATTTGTTGTTCCTATTTGCATACTTTGGTGTTAGGACCTTCACTGAGCTGCTTAACCCTATGAGTCCCCTGATTTGCATGCCTTTGTCAGCCAATAATTGATTTGGCTGCAACACTGACTGATTTGAATGGAAATGCACAGATCTGGCTGCTTTCTAACAGTCTTATTTCCCTTCTCTCTCTTCTTTTCCCCCTACATTATACCCCTGCTTATTTCTTTTCCTTTCTCTCTCTCTCTTTTCACTCTGCGTCCTCCCCTTCTGTGTCCTTTTTTTCTGTTTTGCATGCTTCTTTCTTCAGCTTGAAATGGCGATTGAAAACCTCCAAAAGTCTGAAGGAATTGCCAGTCACAAAAGCAGCCTGCTCAACAGCCATGTAAGTCAAACAGGAACTTTCTATGCAAGGAAACAGCAGAAAGTTATGGCTGAATCTGTAGCCTCTGTGTTCTGCTTGTGTCTGCTCAGTGAAACACTTTATTTGCTTTCTGATTTAATTTTGATTGGATTTTATGGTGGATTTTTACTGCCATAAATCAAGAGTGCACATACACGAATTGCAAGCAGGATGTTATCTCCTTGCGTTCAAAACTTTTCATAAATGCCTCTTTTTTCTCTTTTAAATCTTGCTGCTCGTTTACAAAACTTCTCTCTTGCTAACGGATCAGACTTGTGCTTGTAGACCTCTCTGCTTGCTCGAAACACGAGTGTTACCGTTGCTAAGCAACCTTCCAGCCAATAGAATGACAGTGTTCTGCTGGGTGCGCTCGACATGTTCTAGTGGGTGAGCTGGTGCAGCTACAGCACATCGTGGCTGCCACATGTAGCAGAGAGATTTACAAGCACAAGTCTGATCCGTTTGCAAGAGAGTTTTGTAAACGAGCAGCAAGATTTAAGAGAGAAAGAGGAATTTTTCTAAAGGGCTCATTTTCATTAGCTGGCTTTATTTTTTCATTTTGCTCACTTTTGTTTGGAAAAAAAATGAATGTACTAACAGAACTATACACCATTTGAAGTTTTCTTTTTAGTTGGAACATTTTTAGCAGATTTTGGTTTATAAACAACTGACTGATCTTCCGATTTTCCTGTCATTCCTTTTTCATGATGCTCATTGCGTAAGAAGACACATATCCTTTTTGTCTCTCACATAAATCAAATAGGACTCAGCTTTTCCTGTTCGGGTTAGTTAAAATGACCCTTTGTCAAAAAGTTAAAGTAATGAGCTTTTCTTTCATCTTTAATCCTAGAAGTGAGTGGCGTAATGCATTCTGAGGAGTTTGCTTAGATAAAAAAAAGATTTTAACCAATTAGAAAAATAAACTGCACCAAATTGTTTGATAGCAAAGATCAAACTGGATTGCAGTGTTGGGCAGAGCTAATCTTTTATTAACTAAAATCTTAGCTTTCCTTCCACTGAACAGTTTAAAGCTGATGCTAACCATGATGATGCTGCCCTCCAAGGGTTACCAGATCTGTCTGTTTTCAGCCCAAAACACAACATAAAGCCAGCCCACCTCGAACAAATATCTGGTCTGATTCTTCTTTAAATCTTGTTTTAAAAACACTGAATTATTCCTCCCCTTAAACGCAATATGAGCAACTGTATTAGAGCAAAGGGAAGAGTCCCCACACTCCCCACAGAGTTAGAAAATCAGGAAGCCAAAGATCTTTTTATCCATCTCACAATCAGAGCAAACGCTAAAAAGAGTTACTTGATACCAACATGAGTTTTAAATCCACTTTACTATAAATTATTCTAGCTAACAAGCTGTGAGCTTTGGAGTCTGTTAGCTCGTTTCAGATTTAGCTCAGGTACTTGGTAACAGCGCCTGGCTGAACCGTTTGCTTCCTGAACCTTAGAGTAGATGTTCATGATTATCTGTCTGGGAAAAACTCAGTCATTGATCACTAAAATAAGACCCTGGGATGGAACCGAAACAGATAAACCAGACACAACTACAAAACTCAGAGTAAGGCTAAAGTGGTTTATTTTCTGTTTTAGTTTGAGTCGTTGATGATTAAGCTCATAAAATATCTAGTATTTTATGTTCCTGCAGCTAAAACCTGTAGAGAAAAAAAGCAATTGTCCACATGTTCTAATCTTAGTGCTTGTTTGAATTTAATTTTAAAATCTATTTTTTCTGCTGCTTTTTGCCAGACTTTGACATTTATGTGAAGATATCGAAGCACAGTGACCTAAAGCAGCCGAGTGTCCCTGTAAACAGTTGAAGTTTGGTCTCAGTTATTCAGGAGGTTTTTCACCACATATTATAGTTTGTGTCAATATGACTGAACAGAGCAACACAGAAAGTATGTTACAGAGGCCTGAATAAAGTGATAACTCAGCGGTACACATAGGACTCGCTGGTTCAACCACTGGTCTTCTTTGGCCTGTAGTGATAACTTATCAATGACGGATCCAGCATCTGCTCTCCAGCTGCAAAACATTGAAGAATAAAAACTGAAAGTTGAACTTTTAATGACTAATCGTCTCTGATGGATATGTTCCAGCAAAACACATCTGTGGTGGAGCAGGAGGTCGATGTTTAAAAGACAAAAAGAGAAAGAAAGCAACAAGATACTTGATGCTTTCAGTTTACTTTTATGATTATTATTTATTTATCATTATTTCCTCATTGAAATATTTTCATTTATTTTGTCATCATTAGTTTTACTTTTATATTTGATTTTTAAAGTTTTAACTTTTTAATATAAATTTGCATTTTCATTTCTAATTTGTCGCATAGTTTACTCTGTTTTTGATAGATTTAAATATTTTTTCTTTTTATTCTCATGTAAAGTCATTTGAAATAGATTTTTGTTTTGCAGGTTGAGGGCATCTATAATGATAAAAAATGTTTAAAGGATGCCAAAGTTAAATGGTCTCCATTTAACTTTGTTTCAGTCTCATCATCATGTGTCCAAGTGGTGTTTTCCTTCTGCAGATGTTTTCCAAACAGGAGGAGCATTCCTGCGTTGCTCCCTAAAACTTGAGGATTTCTGTGGAAATCTTTCCCACACAGTAATCATCCCAGCAGCTTCCATTGATCTGCTCATCTGCAGCTTGTCAAATATATTGACAAAGATGAATCCCTGATGTATTAAAACCTGAGGCCAAGTGCTGCATGTGTTATGGCGGCTTTTGATATGATAAAAAGATCTTCTGTTCCTCTGTACTGCAGCTGACCATCACAGAGCAGCTCGTCTCCTGGAAACACTGATGATATATTCTTCTCTGTTTTTAGCTTCAGTGGCTGCTGGACAACTATGAGACGGCGGAGGGGGTGAGCCTGCCCCGCTGTTCCCTGTACAACCATTACCTAAGACACTGTCAGGAACAGAAACTGGATCCTGTCAACGCAGCATCCTTCGGGAAACTCATCCGCTCGGTCTTTATGGGCCTAAGGACGCGGCGCCTCGGCACCAGGTAGGAGGACGCCGATAACGGTGATGGCATAAGTTTAGGGAATACGATAGCGCTCATAGTGACTGAGGGGAGCAGTGGTGAGGAGTAATGACTGTAATTACACTGATGGGAAGGCCTTTTCTCACTGCTTTCTGAATCTTTTCATCCTTTTTCCTTCAGAGGCAACTCCAAGTACCATTACTATGGCATCCGGGTGAAGCCAGATTCTCCACTGAACCGGCTGCAGGAGGACACCCAGTACATGGCAATGAGGCAGCAGCCTGTCCACCAGAAACAGAGGTCAGACTTCTCTGAACTTGAACCATGATTATCTAATAAGTTCAGATTTTTACCAACATTAAGTTCTTTTCTGTTCAAGTTGTTGCTGTTTGTTGACTGCATGTAATGTTACACTGTCCTCCTCCTTCTCCTTTGTGATGATTTATGAGACCACAGATACAGATGAAATACTTAAAAACCAGTGGTTGTAGGGAAACTAATTGCTATAACATGTTTTTACCAGATTTATTTTTAAATAAAATTAACTTGATACTTTAAGCCACTGATAATAATTATGTCTGTGTTTTTACCAACCAATAAATACTAGAAGAAAAATGATTGAAGGAAAAAATGATTTGTGAACATTTTAGTTTAAACTGAATTTTTTTTATTTGAAGCTAAAATGAAAACAAATCTGCATCCAGAGAGTTTAAAGAATCATTTCTAATGAACTGACAACAGAGGAACAAAGATTGAATATTTCAAACGATGGAATCAGAAAAAAATGTTTTATAATAATAAATAAATATATTTACAATTATAAAGGCAAAAGTCAGATAAATGAGGTTTAATTGATAACGGGTAATAAAAAACACTTGATTTCAGTTTAACAAGCTTTTCTTTATTCAATTCTATGACATTTGTTTTGCTATAAAAAGACAATACATTTAGTACGTATTCCTTTTGTTTCTAAATGAACTCCTATAACAGAACCTTATTATTTATCCATTTTATTTCACTCATTTTATTTGGCCCTATTGGGTTTTTTCCCTGTGAGTCAGTCCGGTTTGACCTCTTTCTACATTCTCTCTACATTTAAATCTGAGCTGCAGGAGAGCAGAGAAACTATTTGTCCCCTTTTTAATTTCTTAGTTTTTTCCCTCTGTGTGACACTTATTATGTCATTGAAATTAGACGAGGTGACTTGATTGAATATAAAAGCTGTTTTCAAACGATGACTTCATTCATTAAGGGACAAGACAACCCAAACTCATTTTCACCCGATGTGACAAAGTATTCACCCCCCGTCAGCAATGGAGGAAAGTTTTAGTGAATGTGTGTAGGAATGTCCCTGCTGCTTCCAGGCTTGTTTATGGAACAGGAACCAGGGACGCACGGGTCCGATACTGATACCAATGTCTGAGGTTTAGTATCGGCCGACACCGATCCGATAATAAACAGCACTGAACTATTACCTAACAAATGGTCTTTTTTTCTGCACACTGTTACTTGGAAAATGTTCACTTGTTTCTTCTCTTCCATTAAAGTTAGATGTTTCCTGCGACTTTTTGTTTCTCTGCTTTTTGTTTGCCGAGTTCGATAATCTCAACATGTTCGTTGATATGAAATTTCTCTGTTTCAGTGGGTCTGTGGTGTTATGACTGAAAGATTTAACTGTTCTTCCACTAATATTGCAGGTAGCCATGGTGCTAGCAGGCTGAGATGGCATGAAAAATCTCCACACAGCCGATCCTTTTACTCGTCCATCTTGAACAATATGGCCGTGTTGTTTTGTTGCGCTTCCACATGACAGCATTTCATAGCATAGAGCTAGAATGAATAGATCGGCCCCTATATCGAGTCAATTGTCTTTGATACCCTAGTTTCTTTTCTTTATATCTAGACTGATACCAATAAAAAGATCAGTGCATCCCTAATAGGAACGTCTGTGAAGATTCCCACAGTGGGAGCAGCTCATCAGTCATCTGAGTAAAAGTTTTCTAGGTCAGAGCTGATTTAATAAAAGGATTCCCATCTCATGTTTTGTGTGTTGTTCCGTTTTTTTCGCAAAAGCCCAAAAACTGGCTGAAATGAGCGTTTAGGGAGTTTAGTTTTTTTTTTCAAATTTCTCCATCAATCTTTTCTGATGAGTTTCTTCAAAATGTGCATTAGAAAAATGTTTTTCTGAAAGAACTTTGGGATCATCGTAGCTCCAAAGTGCTTTAGGCTACATTCAGTCGTTCACCTGCTGCTGGGGGTAAGCTGCACTGTAGCCATAGCTGCCCTGAGGTACACGCCGTACGCAGACGCTACCGAGCCCTCTAAACATTCCTGCATCCCACGCCGCTGTCACCCAAAATAAAAACAGTGAAGTAAAGGAAGAACGGTATTCAGAGCATCTCTACAAACAGCAGGCAGGAGAATAATAAACATCCAGAAACACAATTAGATCATTAATTCAATCTCTGAATTATGATGCAGTTAAAATGTAACAACAAAGATTCAATACATTTGGATGAATGAACAAACCTCCTGCCCTGATTGTAAAGATGGCGCCTCCATGCACTGGTAGCTTGGCTCTGCTCAAACTTTTTTTTTTTCTTTTGCAGAAGCTTTTCAGTCCGTTGTTTCCCCGTCCTTCTTTCTTGAGACTGTTTCCTGGGTTGTTCTGTGACCTCCCGGTTGAATTGGTTGTTTGTTCCTGGAGTCATTTTGGTTGGGCAGGTTCTGCCTCCATCACGCATCCTTCTCCAGCTGACCTTGCTTCCCTTTCTTTTTCTACTTTTATTAAATTGTTGTGAATGATTTTCTGCTGTATTATATTTCCTCCGATATTTTCTGGGTATTGCACTGAGCTCTGTCTCTCACATGTGCAGGTTTAAGCCTCTGCAGAAGGTGGACAGCATGTCTGACAGCCTGTGTGGAAGCTCTCAGCACTGCAGCAGCACTCCGGAGCAGTCGGTGGCGGCTCAGAGCCAACAGCACCAGCAGTATATCGGTAAACAGAGGCCTCCTGTTAACTATGTTGTTCTGTGACCTTTTAAAATGACAGATTTGATCTTTTTAAGCTACATCTGAAGGTGTTTGTATCAAACACTACATGAGCTTCACAACTAATTCCTATAGACTCACTCTTGCTTCACTTGGGGTTTTACAGATAATCTCTGGTCATGTTGTTTTCCACAGATACGTCTCACTCCTTACCTCCGTTTCCCTCTCTGGACCTGGGCACACAGCCTCTTCCTGAACACATGAGCATGAGTGATATTAAGAAGCTGCAAACGCTCTACAGAGGCCACTGTGAGGTGAGATACTTGCTAATTCACAACTTTTAGATCACAAATACTTATTACCCACAGTGTCATAACTAGTTCAAATGTTTGTCATTATCGTTTACAGATAATGAATCAAAACCCCACAAAAAACGGTTTGTTGGTCTCTACAACAATGCTAACATGGCTAATTGGATGGTTATGCTACTCAGAGTATTCAAGAATACCAAAGAAAAGTTAAGTGGAGGGAAAAAGTCTGGTAGAAAATGTGCACAGCCACTATAAGTAAGAGAAATGTAAACTGATGGGAGGAAATTCACAGTGTTCGAATGACTCGCCTCCAGGTTTCCATAGTAACTGTATGTCGCTCTTTATTGAATGCATTTAGTGGATATGTTTTGTTTTATTTATATTTGCTGAAACAAAGGACGTTTTTAATGAGTTGATTTACTGAGATGCTTCCATTTAAGTCAAGAAGGTTCTAGTTTGAGTTCTGGCTTCACCCAGTAAATCATAAAGTCAGTCCTCTGCTTCACTTAACTGTTTATTAGAATAAAATGTGCTGAATTTCATAAGTTCCAGTAAATAAAACCAGAGAGTCCGTTTGCAGTAAATAAGAAAAGTCCTTCTTTGTTTCCTGATGTTGGCAAACCAAGCAGCCGTCAACAGGTGTCTTATTTCCAAACATTAAATCTCATGGATGAAGGAAGAGCTGTTGAGAATGGTGACAGCTCGGTTACTTGTCAGGGCAGATATGTGATGCAGACTCCGAGCCGCCGCCTGGATAGAGGCTGCGATGAAGGCACCAGAGCTCCGGGTTGATCGTATTATCCCTGCCTCCCCTTGTCCAGCTTCTCCACACACCTCCTTTGTTCCAGCCGTCTTTTCATCTCTGCACAGCTTTCAGGACTTGCCAATTAACCTTTCAGCGTGCTGGGTGGACATCTCGCTGGCCTCCCCTCGGCCCTTTGTGTTTCTGTGTCTGCGGACAGGTGGACAGACTCCCGTCTTTGTCCTCCGTCACATTTCTGTGTCTCCTACCACAGACTAATGTCTCTGCATTTCTGCATCTTTGTCATTTTCGACACAATTTGGCAGCAAAAGAAAAAAACACCTTTTGGAGCCTCTTTGTTTTTAGCTTAAAGCTTATTTTAGAGAAGTTTGTTGATGAATCTTTATTAACTGTGTCTCTGTATTTGTGAGCCATATTGGAATAACAGTCGCTAACAGTTAATGACACCTTAATGTCCTGCTTCTCAGAAACCTAAATATTACATCAGACCAATAGTATACGAACTAAACGCATGAAGGAGTCCATCAGTGAGGCGTTAATGGAGCCGATCGGCCTCTGAGGAATAAGGAATTATTTTATTTTCTGACTTTAGCTCTTCTTCTGAGGTCTGCTTTGGTTACTGGAATATGTTTGGGTTACAGAACTAGAGCGATCAGAAACTAAGACCTGGTGAACAATTAAATCTCCATCCAGCTCGTCAGCAGAGCGAAGCACAAAGTGTCTGCGCTGAATCTGGACCCAGTGGATCAACACCAGCAGATGACCTGGCACCAATCCTCTCAAGGCTCATCTCTTTTCTACCTTTTCCTTCCACTCAACTTTCCATGATTATGCTTTCATGCGGCTCTCTGACCACCCAGCTGCGTTTGCAGGGACTTTTTGTAGCCGATCCTCCTTATGGAGGCGTCATTACCTGATGATGGACAGCAGGCTCCCAATGACTGTAGACGGATGATAACTGTCCTGTGTTAACAATGACTGGTTGGCATCAATTACAATGTCTAAGTTTATTACAGGGTCAGTTATTGATGTCACTATTCATCTAAAACCATATTTCAACAAATTAACAAACCCTTTCAATTCAAACACCAGCTTTGCTCCTAAATTATTAAATAAACAGACTTTTGAGCAAATATTTATTGTTCCTAATCAGAGTAGTTCAGCGATCATGAGGCTTCTTTTAGAAACGGGTAAAACTTTGAGAAGTGTGAGCAGGTAATAACTTTTATAAAGACTTTAAACGTGCTGAACAGCAGGTGTTAAAACTGTAAAACAAGAAATAAAACAATGCAGTTTAAAAATAGGTCAAAATAAAATCAAAACATGAGGAAACACCAATAAAAGTTCAGGAATTGGATGAGTGAGTCTCCACAGAACAAGCCTGTCGATTATCAAGAGGCAGCTTGTGTTTACAAATATAGCACAATTCCTTCCATTAAATATGTAGTAAATATGTAGCAATAAGGCATAAAATATCACCTTGAAGAGTTTAACATTTGCTATAACCACAAGTTAAAGTTGAATCTCTCATTCTGACACCAGAACAGTGACAGTAGATCTGTGCAAAAAGCGTTTTGTTTATCATTTGCTATTTAACATACAACATTTAGAGGATTTAAAGCACATCAACCACTGAGGATATTTATCTAAGGCAACCTATTCATGTTCCAACCCATTTTACCTGAAGCTCTACATGCAGGTTGGCGTTTGAATTAGTGCTACAGTTATAAACACTGACATAAGCGTCACAAACGTCTGCGCTGCTGCAACATGAGTCGCAGTAAAGCCTGAGATCTTCCAGTGGAGCAGCAGCTGTGATGCTACTCATGCGTCAGATCTCTGGATGTTTAACAAACGCTGAATGAAAAGGTTCCTGCTTAGGAATTTAGTTTGTATTTTTAAATGCAGTGCTGTGACTTTTTTCAACCCATTCAAATCTATTTAAATAATTCATCCTTTCCAAGTTTCTGCTGCTTTGATTTAATTTTATAATTTGATAAATCACTGTTTATGCAGTTAATCTGTATAAACTTGTTTTTATTGGTGTCATGGCAACAGATCAGATATCCAAGCTAAGTTAGCGAAGCCTTTTGGTGTAAAGATCACGTCTGGAACCAGAGCTTCGGTTTGTGACTCCAGAGGACATGAGAGGTTTGGAGGAAGCAGCTCGTTCGTTTCCAGCTCTGTTTTTCTCTCTCTGTCCTTTTTCCTCACGCTGTGAAGTTGTTTTTCCTGCCGTGAGCCAGGAGACACTCATTGGAGGGGATAAAGAGGCAGAACGTGCTTGTTTGGAGGGAATGGGGAATTCTTCCTTTTGTTTTGGAGCTCTGTGTTTGACCTGTTGCTGGGGGCAACTGTAAACACGGTTACCATGGTGATGGGCAGAGAGGAAGCAAAAGCATATCATGTGATCGAGACTTACGCTGCCGTGTAACAGGATCCTGCAGCAAGTGGTGGACAGAGGAAGGGGACCCTGCATGTTCTGCAGAAACTGATTCCATCAATTTTTCCTCAACGAGATTCATCTGATCTCCTTTTGATGAAGTTCTCTTAATCCGCTTACAATCAGGTCATTGGTGTCGAAGCACAAAGCACGGCTTTCATCCGTCCTGACAGGAGAGACGTGTTGCAGTTCAGGTCCCTGAAAGGAGCTCAGCTGATGCAGGAATCTTTAAATCTGCTTCAGTTAGAAGGAAAACCTGACGGTGCAGAGAGCTGTTGCAGCAGGAGGACCCGGGCTGAGCCACAGCCTGCCTGCCCGCCTGCCTGCCTGCTTGGAGAAACTTTGTTGTGTCTCTGGTTGCCATGGTTCAGCTCTGTGTGTTTTGTCCTGCCCCCCCCACCCCCCACTTCTCCCCTGCAGGCTACTTTGGATGTGGTGATGAATCTCCATTTCCACTATGTTGAAAATCTCTGGCAGACCTTCTGGAATTCAACAGCGCCATCTAGTGACGGCGGCTCAGCCGTCCCCAGCAGGTCAGAGCGAACTCATTAGATCAGGGAAGGTTTCAAACTGTGGATTGAAAACAGCAACCTTCTTCTTTCTCCATAGTGATGATGACCCTGAGCGTGTGATTCCCAGGGAGAAGCTTGTAGCTCTGTGTAAATACGAGCCGGTCAGGCTATGGATGAGGAGCTGCGATCACATCCTGTACCAGGCCCTGGTGGAGATCCTCATCCCTGATGTGCTGCGTCCTGTTCCCAGTCAGTGCTCCTCCATAGTCGATAGAAGACGCTCTGATCAGAGATCAGTTTCTGCTCCTTTAGACCTGCTGATGAATTTGTTTTTGTTAAACGACTTTAAATGTTTTCATCTTGTTTTTCTAGCTGGTTTGCAGTGAGATAAAGTCAGCGCAGAGGTGACGTCTCACTGTTTGCCAGGGAGGATTTACTATAAAACAGGATTTTATTATTATTCTGTAATTTGCATAACAAAAGCAAACATACATCTCCTTATCATTTGATAAAATAAATAATAAAGTAGACGCTCTGAAATTTCCAAAAGGCTGCTAACATGTATGATCAGATGTAAAAAAGAACAGCTTTCCCGTCCTCCATTTAGCGTTCCTGTTAGCTACTCTAAGCTTGTTACACAGCTGGTGAGAAACTGCTTCTGCTGTTGACAGAACCTGAGCAAGAAAAAAGTTCAACTTGGAAATAAGCTGATCGCAGTTTAATAGAAGCTCTGCTGTTGGACTCACAGAAAGCGCCTTCAGCTGCAGCAACAGTTTTTGAGGAGGAGGAAGAAATTAGAAATGAAAAATGTGGTGATGTTTCTGCAGGCACGCTCACCCAGGCCATCAGAAACTTCGCCAAAAGTCTGGAGGGTTGGCTGACCACCGCCATGACCAGCTTCCCACAGGAGATTGTTCGCACCAAGGTAACCAGAAAGGTCGTGCTGCAGACATGTTTCAGTGAGACGTTCCACATCGATCTGATGATCTGGCGGCTGTCCTCTATAACCCGGCAGCCATGTGGCCTGAGTGTTCATTGATTAGTTGGTTTGTGCTCTAGGTGGCAGTGGTGAGTGCGTTCGCTCAGACTCTGAGGAGATACACCAGTCTGAACCACCTGGCCCAGGCAGCCAGAGCCGTCCTGCAGAACACCTCCCAGATCAACCAGATGCTCTCTGACCTCAACAGGGTCGACTTCGCCAACGTCCAGGTAAACTTCGCCCCCCCCAGCTCCGTAAACCGACCCGACGGCGACTCATAACAGACGTCTGTGTGTCCGACAGGAGCAGGCATCGTGGGTGTGTCAGTGTGATGAAAGCGTGGTGCAGCGTCTGGAGCAGGACTTTAAGGTCACCCTGCAGCAGCAGAGCTCTCTGGACCAGTGGGCTTCATGGCTGGATAACGTGGTCTCTCAGGTCCTCAAGCCTCACCAGGGCAGCCCCAGTTTCCCCAAAGCTGCTCGCCAGTTCCTGCTCAAGTGGTCCTTCTACAGGTTGGAAAGCAGCAACACTGAAACATCCCAGCCTTTCCTTAGACACACACTAAACCGCTGGTTTCTTTCTTTCTCATTTCAGCTCAATGGTGATCAGAGATCTGACTCTGCGCAGCGCCGCCAGCTTTGGCTCATTTCATCTGATCCGGCTGCTTTATGATGAGTACATGTTCTACCTGGTGGAGCACCGTGTGGCTCAGGCCACCGGGGAGACGCCCATCGCCGTGATGGGAGAGGTACGAAGCATCAGAAGGGATACTTCAAACCCCCAAAGGATGGGAAATAAAAGCCGAGTTTCAACAGCTGGTTGTCAGAACACTTTATTCTGACACTGAGGCCCCCAAAGAAAACTGTTCAAGCCATCAGAAGTTACGCAATCAGCAGAGGGTTAAAGTTTCCTCCATTAAATGGTTGTAACATGACAGAATGTGGACAACTTCTCTGGGTGTGAAAACTTTTCAAGTGGTTGTTCCTTTATTGTTTTTAACATTCCTCCTCACATCTTGTTACAGTTCAGTGACCTGAGCTCCATGATGCCATCGTTCATGGAAAAGGGTGAGTAAAGAGTTCGCCTGAACACTTTCTGTCTGCAGGTAAACTAAAACAAAACATCAGCCTTGAAGCCAAGGTTGCAGCCTCCAGGTCGAACAGGTGGAAACATCCATCCTGTCTTTGTACGACTGAAGCTACTAGAACTAGTTCAACAGACGCATCAGTTACTTCTGTCTGCAAATATAATTTATTCAGAATCAGAAAAAAGTTCAATGTCTCTAAATAATCTGTCCTTGATTTGAGCAGCTAATTCAGATGATCTGTCAAATGATTTAAGTTCATAGTAGTTTTTTTATTTTAAACGTAAATCATCTCACAGGGGCCAGGTCCAGTTCTACAGGGGCCCCCTGTGGTAAAACCTTGCATGTCTGTTGCTTCTGTGCTGAACCGTCCTCTCTGCCTTTAGATGCGTCCTTCTCAGATGAGATGAGTAATCTAGGCAGCGACGCCGACGTGTCCAGCGGCCCGGCTGAACCAGCAGTGAAGAGGGAGAGGATTGAAATAAGCCATCCTCTGCAGGAAATGTGAGACCAGTCTGAGTGCAGCAGGAAACCAGGCTGCTGGAGACGCAGCGGTTCCTCCTCCTGCAGCAAGTGTGCAATGTAAATAGAGGAAGAGGAGGAGGAAGGGTTCTCCCTTTAGTTTTATTCTTTTTTTTAAGTCACAGTCGTTTAACAGATGTTTGATTTTTATTGGAACTGTGAATTTCTTCTGTGCAGTAGCTTCTCATTATTGGATGTATAACTTTAAATGCTGGTGTTTGTGGTTCAACTTCATTCTGTTTTGTTTAAAAAAGAAACCTGTTTTAGTTGCGCCATAGTGTCCTTTGAGTGCCTTAGATTACCTTTGAAATCACCGCTACAGATGTCAATCTGTCCCTCAGCTGTGCCTCAACCGCAGTATGAATGTATCGTCTTCAAACCTCAAACTTTCAGAGCACTTTCTACTCTGCTTTGGTTGCCTCTGCTGCTCCTCGTAGCAAACAGGAAACAGAAGCTGGAGCATGAAGCCTTCGAACCCAAAGGACTTTTCCTTTTGTTATTCCCAGCAGCTCAGCCAGGCGCCGCCTGTTTGAAGCAGCAGAGATCATCAGGAACGCAGCCATCTGAACTCTCTGCATTTCTACCTGAAATGTTTCTGAGCTTTGCTCCTTTTGGTTCATTTACATATATTTAGAAAAAAACCTAAATGTACTTTAATGTTAGAAAGCTCTCAGGTCACGCATTGATGATATAAAGAGGCTTGCAAATGTTTTCAAACCCCTTGAAATCCTTCATTATGATATAAAGTCAGGAATACTTCATACTAGATGATGTGAACAGATTATCTTCAGTCTGCAGGTTTCACATCTGCAGACAGAAACTTTTTTAAATTACGTTTGATTTGCTGTAAAGCACGAGCGAACATTTAAATCTAAACATTCTCAGCTGGACTCGGATCTGAACCAGGATTAGCCAACGATTGTCCTGCGTCTGACTTTCCTCCTCAGCAGCTAAAGGCTGCAGTTGGACTGAACCGGTCCTGTGGAGCTGCTGGACGGCCAACCTCGGAACCGGCCAAGGTTCTGTCCCCTCAGCATGATGCTGCCATCTCCATGCAGTTAAGATGGTGTCTTCTAAGGGACGCCCATCCATCCCATCAGAACACCACCGCTTAACCTCGTGGGGTTTTTTGGTCAATCCAGCATAAATGGCTGGATTAGTGGATTAGACATTAATCCTGCCATCAGCCTCCACCTGAGCTCCCGTTCTGTGCAGTTCCTCCAGAGGGGCCTTAAACCTTTGGCTACATGTCTTAAAACATGAATGAAAGTAAACACATCTTCCCCAGATTATTCAGGGTGTGAAAACTTTTGCAGGGTCCTGTTTACGTAGAGCTGGAATAACGTCTTCATCTATTCTGGAGTTGCACATATTCCAGATGAACCGAGTCGAGTCAGGATGTTATGAATCCCCCCCCCCCCCCACTGTTTTCTATTTAATGTTTGACTGAAACATGAAAATCTGGTGTTTTTTGAGGAACCGTATTAATTCCTGTATTTTGCCGTAGAGCAGCTCCGACCGCGTCCTGAACTCTGATGTTTCTCACTGCAGACCAGCTGCTGCCCAGTTAACCAACACGTCTGAAAATAAATCCTATTTATGAGCTAATTTGATGGTTGTATTTTTTCCCCTGCAATGATTTTGTCGTAGCAACGAGTCTTAAGTTGTTTAAGGCTTTTAGTAACTCGTGCCTGTCACAGTAATCTGCCTTAAAGTGCTTTTGGAGGAAATGATTTCTATGTGTAACGTTTTGTAAAACTGTTTTAGATTATTTTCTATTGAACTAGTTTCTTCTCACGAGTATACTGAACTTATTTTGTGCATTTTTAAACCTGTTGTTGACGACACTTCAGCTAGCCTAAGGACCGATGAGCGTCTGTAATAAACTGTAAACTTTCACTGTATTTTGTACTTGGTCACAATGTGTAATAAACTGTTGTAAACCAAACGCTTTGAACACATTTATTTATTATCTGTTATCAATTCTTAACACAAAACCTCTAATTAAAACAAACGTCTGCTTTACAAACAGCTGTTTCTACAGTTTGATAGAAGATCTTGATCCTTCAGGTTGGTACAAAGATACAGTATTTACATTATTTAAATACCCTCATATCCATGGCAGCACAGCTCAAGTCTTTATTTATTCCTAATCAGCACATTAATATTTTCTATAGTTCACGTAAAGAGATGTAGCTTATTTTCTAGTCTCTTGATCCAAACACACAGAGTCTGAAGAAAGCAGCTTCAGTAAAAACCACAAACAACCGAAGTTAGAGGGGAAGGAAAAAAGCATTTAGAAGAAAACGTTGGTCCGGACGTGGACGAAGCGCATCTTGTGCCCCATGACGGAGTTCACTTGTGAAAAGTGCAAAGTTCTGTGGCTCGGCAGCGAGGAGCCGTTCAGGAATCCGACGGTTTACAAGGAGCAGCCGGCCATGTACTTCCCTGTGGGAGAGACGACGATTACAAACCAGCAGATTCATTAAACCAAGATCCATGATGGAAATGTACCGACTGGAAACAACGTGAAAGGAAAACCTGTCAGACCAACATGATCCTGTGCTGCTCTGATGGTAATAATCTGATGTCAACCTGCTGGTTTGACTTAAAGTCATTAACTTGGAAGGAATATTTCCATTAAATCCATCAATGTTTGGGTGTAAAAACGTTCAGGTCTGCTGCTCTAAATGCACGATATTCGTCCCACCTGTGGCGAACCTCTTCTTGACCAGCGACATGCGGTACCGGCTCCCCACCAGCTCCACGTCCATGCCCGACAGCGACGTCCCCGAACCCACGAACTGAACGGCCAAGCTGGGCGGGGGGCCGCGGGGGGCCTCCAGGCACTGCCAGCTGGCACACAGCGTCCCGGAGCCTGGGGAATAAAAGAAGCAATCCGGGTGTGGATGAAACACAGCAGCTGGAGAAGCAGCCAACAAATGCAAAATAATTTGACCTTTAAAAAAAAATCTCTTCATTTCTGGAAACTGAACTTCATGTCTAGATTTAATTCTTCTAGTTTCTTTATTCTGTTCTGGAAAGTTAATTTATACTCATGTCCAACTTTAAAACATTTTCAGACACTTTAAACTCCAGGAGGTTGGAGGAAGAAAGGATTCGGCTTTCTGCTCAGTTCCCGTTATCCTTTCATTCAAACCAAATCTCTCTGGAAGCACCTCAGTCGTTTTTACCGGCGTCCCCCATGGATCCGCCCTCTGCCCTCTTCTTATTCATCGTTTCTGGGTCACACATTTTATATTTGGTGTCATTCTCTCTCGTTACGCAGATGACATCCGGTTCTACTCCTGCCCTCCGACCTCATTAACATGAACTCAGTCACTGGTTTCCAATCATTTTAAGATGCCATCAAGCAGAAGTCATCCTTTAAACTCCTCCTTGGTCTGATATAATGAAACCAGCTTCTAGCTAAAGTGTTTAATGATTCTCATGTCGTGATGTTAATCTGGCGGAGCGGCTCCTGGTTCTGCTCCAGGTTAGTCGGGAAGAGGCGGCAGGGCTCTGACCTTTGCTGTGGTTGGTCGGGGAAAGGTTGGGAAGTTTCCACAGCAGTCGACGCTCCTCAGCGTTCCTGCAGGAGCAGAAATTTAAAGTCAGTAAGTAGTGAAACAGGCAGAGGATGTACAGCAGTGCTACGATGGTGCTGCTTCAGACCAACTGAAAACACAGCAGAGCTCTGTAATCCAGGGCTGTTTGAAGAGCCTTAATCTGGACCTCAGATTAGCTGCTCTCACTTTGAGTCAGAGTTTCTATCAGATGTTGAAACGTAAAACATGAATCCACAACTTAACAAGTTCAGGATCCACCCAAAAAGATCACCTCCACTCAGCTGTTCTTAATCTGGTTTTGGTTCCTGGATTAAGAGCCCAGAACCCCCCCGGTTCCGTTTCCTGGTACCTTAAAATGATCCGGAACCCTCAGAAACTTAAGTGGGTCTGAAGATGCATAACTTTGCTTCTGTTTGTTCTAGTTCTATTTGACCTCTGACCTCTCCCTCTGCTCACCATGAGGCGGGCGGCTGGCACTGCACGTCTGTGGCGCTGTGGTCCAGAGGCATCAGGACCTGGACTGAGGTGAGCTGGGTGGAGGGCGCCGTGGCCGGGCAGCAGTGATAATCCAGGGACACTCGGGTCACGGTGCCGCTGCGCTGACACTCAGCCGATAACAGGAGAGGAGCTCGGCCCGGATCCTGCGAGGAAACCTGAGGCAAACGGGTCAGAGGTCCCAAAGAAAAGCTTTTCAGATTCAGCTGGTTTCTATTTAGCTGTTTTGCTTCGTTCAAAAGCTTCACAGAAAAAAAGGTGACCTGGTACTTGAGCACGCCGACGTTATAATAAGAAGCCTGCGGGTTAAGCTCCGCCTCTCGCTGCAGGTAGAGCTGCAGAGCCTGCATGTTGAACCAGAAGTCCCTGGTGTCCGGGTCGCTCTGGGACGGGTCACTGAGAGGAAACGGACTCGGTCAAAGCGCCAACCAACAAACGGAGCTGAAGAAGGTAGAGGGAGGAGACAGCCGACCTGTAGAGCAGCTTCTGATTGGGCAGGAAGTGATCGATCCTGGAGATGTTGACCAGCCGGAAGCTGAGCACAGGAACGTTGGGGTTGGCCATGAAGATCCGGGTGATCCCAGCTGGGAAGGACATCATCAGGTCTCCTGTGATCTTCACCAGACACCTGCAGGAAAAAACAAACCATGTTGATGTAACCAGCATGTTTCTGCTGTTTATGAATCCTTCTCAGGACGTCTCCATGCCGACCGGTTGTGCTGTCCTCCTTTGAAGTACGCATTGATGTACTCCGTTATCGCCGCGGCGACCGGCCAGGCATCCTGTGTGCTGAGGGAAATGGGGCTTGGACCTCTGGACAGGTGGACTGAGGAGAGGACAGACGTTTGGAAAACTTTAGCAGGGAGGATGAGGAGGAGCTTCATCCTACTGCAGCTGAACTGGAAATAGATTCATAAATTAAAACATTAAACCTGTGGAGTGTTTCTAACTAAAGGGAGCTTAACGACTCCTTTTGATCAAATAAATGTTGATTTTGGTTTTAATAATGGTATTTATAATAGAATTCCTTACAGTGCAGTTTATTGCAGAAAAATATATTCCAGAAATCATGACTTGCATTTTATTCAGCCTGGTTGTTTTCTGCAGATTCAGGTCATTTGAAATTAATTAAAATTCTTCTTTACAAATTGGAGGAACTTTAAGTTTAGATCTGATTTGGCCGATGAATCACATTTACTTTTTTTTATTAAAAGATTTCTTGTAGGAACGTCTGGATGTTTAACATCTATCTGCTCCTCTAATAGGTCCAATGTTCGGATGTCAATGCAGGATATGCTAACGCTAATGCTAACTGTTCTTATTGGAGCCGTTTGTCTCTGTTTGGATTTCTGCATCCCAACCACAAGGAAATATTTATTTATTCTAGACCCTTCAAAATTAATAAAATACATTTTTTTCAGTGATTTTTATTTTTTTTTTTGCACGATTCAATGTTCTTAAGATGCATTAATTTTAAACAAATACGGTTGTGATACGGTTAAAAGTAAATCTCTAACTGATGAACTGTGTCACTGTTTGTTAGCACCGCTAGCCACTAACATTTTGCATGTTTTATTTTCATCGTTTTCCTGCTGATTTGTTTTACAAACAACGTTTTGAATTCCAGTTAACTAGAGAGATGATTGAAATAAAAACACGTTTTTCCAAGACGTCTGTTTTATTTCAACTGAAAGGTAGAAAAATAAACAATTAATGATGTTTACGGTGAAACAAACCAAGTCCTGCAGCCTCAGGTTGAACCACTTCATTGTAATAGCTGTGGTTGGTAGTTTTAATCCACGTTCTGGAAGCTGAACCTCCAGCTCAGCCTAAAGCCTCTGGAGCCTCCGACAGCTTTCCTGCCGTTCAGCTTCTATGTCTCTACTGGTAAAAATAAAATCTTCTGGGATATTGATTTGGTCGGGTTAGTAGCAGAGATGGTTGTTAATCAGTTTCAGCTGCTTTGGTCTTAATGAAATTAACAACAGGTTCAATAGAGGAGTAACAATGAGACGACCATCAACACAGGAATGGTTTTACAGCTGGAGGCCACTGACATTGTTTCTCCTCCTCATCTTTTCTGACTCTTTTTCACCAGTTTTGGGTCTGGAGAAGCCGTGGAGAACGTTCTGCTGCCTGTGACATCGTTCAGTTTGGTGGTGGGTCAGTGATGGTCTGGGAGGCATATCCATGGAGGGACGCACAGACCTACACAGGC
>JAUZNJ010000027.1:1251514-1279601 GCA_034780135.1 Jordanella pulchra | reverse complement strand
GAATCACTCGGAACCACTCCAGAAGAACTGTAATCGCCCTTTGGACCCGAACCGGAACCAGAACCAGAACCAGAACCAGAACCTTGGACCTGTATTATCTGTATCTGTTCTAATAAACTGTTGAACTTTTCCCCCGTATTCCGTGTGGTGTTCTGCATGTGGGTTAGAGCTCTGAAACCCACCATGACACAGATTTATGCAGGGAAAATTATAGTTTGTTACTTTTGTTTAAGAGATATTAAAAATTATTTTTTAGGTCATCCAGAGGACACTATCCCCCATTAAGCTCCGATTTGAACCAAAGTGGTCTACTTATATGTTAGTGCATATTTGTGCCGTTTGTGCTGCTTTACTTAATAAGATATAATCAAGTTAAATTTTGGCCTCTGTCGTCACCCCTCCCACTCCGTTTTGCTCCAAAACAACCCAAGGTGGTCTACTGCTCAGTTTTTGTCACTGTCCCTTATAAAATTACATAATTTTCTTTCAGACCACAGCTGACTTCACCTAAATTGAAGGAAGTAGCCTGCACTGGAACCACAAAGCAAGCAGTTATTAATTTCTTATGTTATTGTGTAAGTTTAATTTAGCAGATTTTAAGCTCCTGTACAATGTGTACCTTCTTTTGTTCTGAACTTCAATAAACATTTAGAACAAGAAGAAATTTGTAACATTTTAAGAAATGATTTTAGATAGTAATGTTTTCTCATAAACTCCCTCCATAATAATTGAATCCTGTCAATGAAAGACATGCGGCTGGGACTGTAACTGTCCAGGGGATACTTAAGAGTTAAAAATTCTGTCTTTGGTTAGGATAGTTCTGTTATTTATAAATATATCTTTTAATTCATTTAGTAAAGCTCATTTACTGTTTTTGAGTTATATGTGTAAAAAGGTCACATGATAGTCCAGTTAGTGGATGTGAACTGATTTATGGGTAATTCAATATGACTGCAGAGGCACATGCCAGCATTGCAGAAACACTTATCCATTCAAGAAGAAAAGACTATTCTGTCCTAGTCTGAAAGGCACACACGTTATTTGAATGTATGAAACATTGATACGTTGATAGTTTAGCATATGGGATCCATTTCCTGTTTAATCTAGTTTGACCAATTATCTTTGAAATCTTTGTAGTCAGACATTTATTTTTGTGAAAGCACAGTTGAAATGTTTCTATATTCTTTATTTTTGTAGTTTTCACGGTGTCTACAACAAGAGAGAGAGAATAAAAATGATGAAAGACATCTGTATGATGTGTGGTCTTCTTAAAACGCAGACCTGAACAGTTATCTGGACCATAACATAATGTGTATAATTTGTATGACCGTGCAACTATGATTTGGTTTCGGAGGTAGTTTGAACAATTGTATTCACGTCATTGACTTACTTTCTGCTGATTATGCTGCAAAAGGGTAAAAAATGACAAAAACATTAATAGCTAACATGCTAGTTGCTTGAGCAAATAAAGTTTTTGCAGAGTAAAACCAGAAGTGCATGGCAGCGTATTTGGTTCAACAAAGTTCATCGAAGTAATGTACTTAATATTTTGTAAATATATTTTAACTGCAAAAACTTTCACTTCATCCAATTTCTGACATTAAATGAATGTGCGGGGGATTTCATTTTTGAACAAGGTAACAGAGAATTATTGAAAATTCCTTGTTAAAAAGATTAGCTTAAACAGTTGAAATTAAACTGGGAAAGCCAACTTAACTTTTTTTAGTTCAAGACTATTGAAATTGTGCAGACACTGCTAGAATGTCAATATTTTGTGGCTTCTTTGAAATTATGTAGACCAGCATTATTATTTAGAGCAATGCCAATTAATCCTTTCTATTTTTTAACTAGATGCCTCGACAGCCAGCGGTAGACAGAGAGTCTCTTTTCACAATTCTCTTCAAGTCAAAAAAGGCCTGGAAGACTGTAATATAGCCACTCCAGCTGCTGCTTTCTGGACAGAGCTAAGTCCCAAGCAGTTGGGAAATAAAGTGTGTGCAAAAGGCCTTGTAAAGCTAAATAGGCAAAACATCTGGTCATACTTTGAAATAAATGATCAAGAGAGTGATCTTGAAAGCCCCGTGAACAGAGTTTGACTGAGGCACTTCTTCTCCTGGACAGTTTATAGGTTGTAGCTTGAAGTTCCATTTGAAAAATGGATAAAATTTAAACCAAAAAAAGAGTCGAATACAATGACAAGTTTTCATCATCTGGCAAAAGGGACTGCACAGTTTTAAAACCTGGCACTTGGAGTCATATTATTAATGATCTGGTTTGGAAAAAGTTGAAAAGCATGTGTACATCTGTATTCCAAAGAGCAAAAGTTTATCCAACTGTCACTAGTAAGTGCATTGATATCAAAGGCTTCTGTAAAATGTGTCAAGGCCATATTAAAATGACATGTGACAGAGAGCCAACAGTCAACAGCCCAATGGTGCTCCAGTGCTCCATCCAAGGCACTGACATCTCCCTGCACACTGGCCAGTCCAAAAGATTCTTGTCAGGAACCCTTCGTGCACAGATTTCTAAAGAGTTGTGTGATGGAAGGATGGAAGCAGCTGCATGGAGGTCAGCAAAGGCATCAGATTCAATGGATATTGGAGATCCTGAGCCTAGTCACCGTCCAAACCTGGCAACCTTAAGAAAAGCCAAGCAGGAGAGAAAAGATTTGGAATTAGGCGACAGAGACCCCAGTCTATCTTTGCAGTTATTAAATTATAGCCCACCTAACAGTGGCAGTATAAGAGATATTGGTCTGGATACGTTTTTTCGTCACTATTGGAGTCAAACTCAGATACATGTCTATAAGTCTCTCACTAAAAAAATGTCCCTCAGCAGTTTGCTTTGATGCAACTGGTTCAGTTGTCAGAAAAGTGGCACAACCAAATGGTACATCTGGCCTCATCTTCTTATATCAAGGAGTTCTGAGGGGAGACAACTGCTCTGTCTCTGTGGTACAAATGCAATCAAAAAGGCACAACATCAATGCAGTTGCAACATGGCTCCCAGAATGGCTTCCAAAATTTAAAATGAATATATCTCATTAAGTAAAGCAGCACAAACGACAGTTTTAACGGCACAAATCTGCACTAACGTAGCACTATAAAAGTAGACCACTTTGGTTCAAATTGGAGCTTAATGGGGGGATGGTGACCTCTGGATGACCTAAAAAACAATTTTTAATATCTCCTAAACAAAAGTAGCACAAATGATAATTTTCACTGCACAAATCTACACTAATGAAGCACTAACCTTTCAGTCTATTTGCCAAGTTTGTTTTAACACGGGTGGGGTATCAACTTCACACAGCTTTCTGATTTTCAATGTTGTTACACTGATTAACAATTAGGTTGATCATAGTCACCAATTAGGATTGGATAAAAACAAAACCGAATTAGATTAGTTGTTTTAAGCAGAAGATTGGTTGGACATATACTGTAACTACATTACAGTAGTAAAATTCTACCCAACTTTTAGGTTGAATTGACCTTTAGGTTGAACAAGAGGTCCATCGTCATTCTGGAGGAGACTTGAATTGTTGCAGGTAACTCTGATTAAAAGAAACCTGGCTGTCAATCAATGTGAAGGACACAGCAAAGTCTCTTCAGATGGCACCAAACTTAAACGTTCTGTCATAACAGCAGAGAGTTCAATACTACAACTGCCAATATAAAAGGGAAAAAATTCAGCTAGACACAACATTTGGTATGATACTATCAGTTACATATTGATAATAAATTCGACCAGTTGGATTAACTCACACCTGATCTAGATTTTTAGTGTTTTTAGTGGTTAAGATAAAACAGCTTACAGAGGACAACTGGGACAGATGAAGCAAAGAAAGAAGGAAATTACACTTCAATCATAGTTTATAGTTCCAGATTAATTTTCAGTGTAATTAGATATTTTCCTAATATTGTGTAGCTCTTCTTTAAAGGCTTTATTCCCGTTAGGAAACACAGTGGAGGCAACATCATGCTGTCGGAGAGCAGGGAAACTAAAAGGTGATGTTTTGATGTACAGTAAATAAGGAACAAGGGTGAAAGAAAACCTGTCAAAGGTTTGGCTTACCTCCAGAAAGGAGCAGAGTTTCACTTTCCTTTGGGACATCAGGTATAAACCTAGAGTTAAAGCTGTGATGATTGATTTAAATCACAATAACAAGTTAAAAATCTAGCTCCTGTCCATGTCAGGGTGTCAAACTCATGTCTATCCTGCACCTGTTCGATATGTTACTTGCTTAAAAATGTGATTCAAATGCTGGAATTACTTCCTCATCATGCAGTCAAGGTCTCCAGAGTCCTGCTTATGACCTGATTATTTCACTCAGGTGTGTTGGATCAGAGACACATCTAAAAGCTACAGAACACCCAACTTTTGACCCTTGGGAATAACATCAGGCTTCCTTCTATCACTCTCATTAACGCTTCAGAGCTTAAAGCTTTTTTTTTGGCTAATTAAAAGAAGAACATACATTTCTAGATGTTCTACTGAGGTTCCAACATTTAGACGGGCTGTTAAGATACCATGTCCTTCAGATTAAAAACTCTTCACCTGAAGTGTCCATTTTTTTTTTGTCACAGGATAAAATTCTTACTAAACTACTTACAGGTCTACGGGTTTTTATCACTCTGGCATAAACTATGCATTTTTTAAGGAAGTTATAGGAGAAGAGGATGTCTAATCAATCAATGTAAATCAAAACCTCAAAAAAAGATTTACCTTTGAAAACTAAGGCTTCTAGTTTGATTTAACAGACAAAAGGAAGAGAGAAGGAAGAAAAAAAGAATTCGTGTCATTCTTTGCACTTACTGTATGAAGCCAAGTGTAATGAATTAAGAAAAAGCAGATTTGACATCTGTTTTTTAGTAAAAGGTACAAAATAATTGTGCTTCTTTTTAGAATAAATGAAAAAGAATGGAAAATATAGGTTAAAATATAGGTTCTTATAATACTAATACTTTGCAACCATTTTTTCCCGCTTCAAGAATTTGTTGCTGATAATTAAAAATGAAAAGTCTGCATCTGCCTCAACCACCTGTGCTGGAGGGAAAAATTTGATTATCTTTGAATTTCAATCAAGGGACAGCAAATGCTACTCTTCAATGTTATGGAATATATTGAGAAGCATCTTGACAAAATACATTAAAAAAAGTAGTTCAAAGCACCCAAGGTAATTCATGTTCTAAATGTAATTTATGAAATAAATACATTGGTATACATAAAAAAGACAAATGTTTTGGGGGGGTTTTCTCCATGTTTTTATTTCTAATGTGTTTCTTATTTTTTTTCCATTTGTCCACAAAGTTATATTAGTCACTACTATGTTAGATCGGTTTTCCCTCACTGCAATGGCAGTCAACTACACAAGAGCCCAAACCCAGCATGGCCCCTTTACTTCATGGGAGATTTGTCATTTCAAGGTCATGAATGATATGAAAAACAAAACAAACAAACAAAACAGAACTGATGTAAAATAAAACAGCAGTTTCATACTTAAACCGTAAGATAACAGATGAAGCTATGAAAAATATCAAAATGAATGCTTTGAAATGAATGTTTAAAGTACAAAGATCTAGCTAACCACACAGTTTTTTTGTCCTTTCAGAGCAATTAAACTTCAGCATTTTGCCTCTGTCAATATGTCATGATGATTTGACCATTGTGTACAGTTCAATGATTGGCTGGCCATTTTATTCCCATATGCCAGTAGCAGAAGCTGAAAGGGGCCATCGCTTAAGTTTGTGCTCTCTTTAAAAAACAAAAACAAACAAAAACACAACATTTCTAGAGCTATCTGTACAACATTCAACATCACATTTCTCTTTTTTTAACCATAATGCCAAAAACAATAATACTTATCATTATAAGAGCATTTTTCCATCTCAACGGCATTGAACAAACACCACACAAACAGAAAAAAAAAATCTAATAAAGGCCTCAATACCAGATAGTACACGTCACCTTCAAGTGGTGCTAGAGACTGACAGTTTATGGATGATAGAAGGGTATGGAGGAAGAGTAAGCAGGGCATGGAAAGAAACGAATACGTTTAAGAGAATGGAGAAAGACCCTATAAATTATTCTTCTTTCTCAATCTTTTTTTGCTTTTAGTGTCACGTCGGACATCTTTTGGCACCTCATGATGTTGAAAACATCTTTAAAAAACGTAGACTTGGGCTTTGGTTTTACCAAGGATTAGTATCAAGATGACAAGTAGCTTCATGTTACAGCTACAGTCTAATTAAATTGCCTAGGGCTTTGGTAGTCGGTATTATTTTAGAGTCTAGGTAAAATTATGGCCTAGTGGCCTTGTTTAAGGCCCAACAGGCCAGAGAACAGTCAATTCGGAAGCAAAGACGTGAGAAATAAGAATAGGGAGATGAGCCAATGTGATGAAGAGTGGGGGGAGTGGGTAAAATAAAGGAAGGAGAAATTAACTGAGACAAGAGAAGAGGAGGGAAAGTGTGACAGGCTAAGTGCTTTTGGTGAGTTTTACAAAATACAACAGGAAGTGCTTGAAACAGAAGGCACGGTGGCATTGATAGTAGTTGTAAAGGAGACACCACTAAGGGACTTTTTCACTACAAAACTTATAAGGTGCTCTAAGAAAACAGACTCCAAACACATTAATGCACATTAAAGTGTGGTAGAAGAAATCCTAGAAGGGCTCTTGAAGCTCACGTCAGAACGAATGTTTACCAAGTACGCACAGTCAGTAGGAAGCCACCAGATGTTTCTAGAGATCAGTCTGAACACACTCATCATGTTGGGAGTCATTCCAGATGCCTTTCCTTCGTAAAAATGCTCTAAGGACATCGGCTGTAACTTTTGTATTTTGTATTGGCATGATTGTTAGTGTTTAAGTCTTAAAATGGGAGAAAATGAAATGGACTTGGTGGGATATCTTCTGAATTGCTCCCAGTCTGAACAGTTAATGTGTTTTTGGATCAGTTGTGTGAAATTCATAGTGGTCTACTCTGTCGGGTCTGGTTTTCTTAATTCTGCCCAGACACCATTTGTTTTCTTCTTCACATTTAAGGATAAATTGAACCTAGAGATTAGACAATGATAGCAAAGGGTGATTACTTCAAAGGGAGATCTGACTGATAAAGGTAGCAATGATACACAATTTAAATGTTCTTCAGATAGGTCTGGAGTGACTGAGTGAGTCCAGTAAAATCCTTAGCCGCGTGGGATAAGCAATGCCGAGTGTTTACAGCATGATTTTTGGATAGCAATGTGTCTGTCTAAGCCAATGTAACACGAGCCTGCTAGACACGTGTTTCATGGATATAGAAATAAGAAATTCAGATGAAAACACCCTGATGTCTGCATGGTGAGTTGTATGTTATACCCTAAACACTAAGAATACAAAGACCAAAACCTGGTACCTTAAAAGGTAAGGGCTTTTAATAGAATGCCTTCCTCAAGCAATGCTATTGGTAGTTTACTAAAACTAACAATAGCAGGTCAGGATCCTCCAGTCAGGGAACGCTTGCCAATATGTCCCCTTGCTCTTTAGCCATTTTCCCTGCTTCATAATCCAATGGAATTTGTTCAGAAAAAGATTATAATGCTACATGGTGTTTTGTATCAACAATGTCTCTTTTGTATTAAAACCAGCCACATTTTGAACCAGAAATAACAACCAATTGGTTTACAGCCATTTTCAGTATCGTTCTTATGGTTAATTTTAAACAGCTATGGTTATGTGATGTTGATTTAAGAATATTTAGCAGTCAGCACCAGGGTGATCATGGGCATAATGTAAAATCCACTGGAAATCTCCATAAACAATCAAAAAGTGGAACTACCAAGACAAATCATTGATTTGGTTAAGTCAAGGTTAAGACAGCAGGGTGCCAAATGGAGGTATGAATTGAGCGAATTACCCCTGGAAAATTATTTTCTTGAAGTGAGACAGCAAGCTAGAATTAGTATCCTAATGTCATATATATTTTGTGTTGTTTCGGTCCTAAAAAATTTAGTAATAGTGAAAAGTTCATCGCTCATAATTGGTCATTTCATTTCAAATGTGTAACTGTAATACAGGTTTATTCTGAAATGCTTCGACGATTAAAAGTCAGATTGCAAATTCCAAGAGAAGCTAGTGTTAGCATTGTAGGTTTTTCTATTCTGTTCTATCAATGAGTAGCGTTAGCAAAATGAAGTATTAGACTTTATTATTTCATTTTTTTGAAATGCAGCTTAAATGCCTTTTTGTCTTACATTTAAAACTGTAACAATTAACAGAGATCATTATGAGTGTAAAAGTGTATCTCGCTTCCTTCTTCCCCTGTGAAGAAGGAAGCTAGTGATACTGTTAGCATTATCAATACGGCTCCATGCTGTAAGCCCAGAACACCTGGGAATAGTTGAAATGTCAAAATATAATACATTGTAAATGTATCTGTGGGATCAGATATCGCTGATGCCTTCTTATAAATGCAAAATACATTTAGAATGTTCCATAGAAATATCTGGCAGCATATTTTTAATGCAGATGCGTACTGTTGCTAATGCAGAATAATTATGCCAACAGCATAAACATTTGCTCTGGTATCACTCAAAAAGCCCTATACCCCATCAAATAACAAAATAATTAGGTTGCTTTAACCAGTGCTATCTACTTTCATTCACTATGTTCACAATCTTTGAAATCTTTTAGTTAGCACTTTATAGAATTAATGATTTAAGCTCTGAACTTTAATTACACTGCTCCCCTTTGCTAATTGATGGGGTAAACCTACTCAAACCACACACTTACACATTTAAATGATAACAAAAACTGCCATTGGAGAAATAAAAGTTTGGTCTATTGATAGAGTCAACATAAAAACAACTACTTTGGGAACTCAAACCTTGCACAGTGCTCTGTATAGACATTCCAACTAGTCTTAGCTCACAAACATTATAATCAATAATACTTATATTGATAACCTTTTTCTGTAAGCATCTTGAAATGAAAATAAACAAAGGTCTGTGGGTTTTTCTTTTCTTGTCTTTACAAAAGCTACACATATACTACTGGGATGTCTAAGCATGTGTTAGTGTTTTAATAATTACTCCTACCATTGTCTTTTTCTTTTTTACAGAAAAAAAGAGAAGGACTCTAGTCGACTAAGAGACATAACCCAAAAGTACAGCTTATTTCTTGGATTTAGTCTTGTCTGGCAGCAGCTCTATTCGTCTCTCCTTTTCTACCCTCTATCTTGACTGAAAAGAATCTTTTTTGACACCTTTTTTTTAAAAAAACAACGTGCCAACGATTGTGGAAAAGAGGTCGATATCACCCCCCTACAGCCCTAAAACAAACCCTTGATTAATTGTTCGTTCACTACGACAGACCACAACCCCGATACCATTGTAAGTACTGATTTTAAACTGACCCATTTTTATCTTGTGGTCTTTAAACATTTCGCCATTGCCTACTTAAAAAAAAGAATTCATTTGAAAAAGAGCCACAAACCAGCTACAGTCTGTGTTGAGAACATTACGCTATGACGTAGCATTTCTTTTACAACTATTCACAACACCCTAAAACCACTTTTAACAAATATATTGTATTTAAATCATTTGAAACTGTATACTCCAATAAAATGAGCAACCTATGTGAGACTCGGTTGACACCAGAGACTCTTTCGAACAACATGTACATGAACAGGCACTAACTGATTACAACAACGACAAAAAAAAAAAAAATTACAAACCTTTCTTTCAGATAAGTTTTTTAGGACAGTAATCAGTAAACACTTAGCTGAAAAAACAAGGCAGTGATACACAGTCGAGGAAACAGTCACCTCATGCCTTAAATTAATGCCAGATATCTTAAAACGTTCAGTTGATTGAGGATGAAGCTGGAGTCAACAGCGTCAAACTGTTCAGGGGTCAGTCAGGAGAGTTACCTGTTCAACTCACTCACTGTACTAGTCAGGAACACACTGCTCTTATGATAGTAATTTTATAGTGTGTGACTCTGGAATGATGGTAGACCTTTAGCAGACGTTTGTTGAATAGGATATCATCCTGAAAAGCATCCATCTTTGAGTTATTCTTGGAAGGGAAAAATACAAAATGTGGCCTACAAAAATCTGAAAAGTTGTGTCCATGCTCCTTAGACATAACAGGGTTATTAGTGTATTTTTTAGAGGATTAAACAGTTACAAAGAAAATAGACAATTCATACCAGAAGGAACATTAAAGCAGCTCTTTTTTCCCTCTGTTTCATTTCAAGACTATGTTTTCTCATAAATTAAATTATGAAGGGATGCGTTCTTCCAACATTCCCTTTTTTAGTTCCATCACATATACAACGGAAAACGCAGAGCCTATCCCCCTTTTTTAATCTGTTAGGACCTTTTCATCCTCTTCTGCCATGCGATTAGGGCTCAGCGCTGGTGAAAGGTCCAGGGACATCCTCAAATCCCGATCCTGTAAATCCTCCACGCTGCTACTCTCCATGTTCTCTTCAAATTCCAGATCCAGTTCTTCTTTGTCTTCTGTGTTTTCCTTGACAGCAGGGCCGTCTCTTACATTCTTGGGTGCTGAAGCCATCAAGTCTTGATGATAAGAAGCATCCCTCTGATGATCTGCTGTATCCTCAGGGTGACCGTTTGTAATCTGGTGCTGAGATGAGGACCAGTGGCCTACTGGGACTGAGGGTTCACCCTCACTCACATGCCTCCATACCGTAAGGGGATCAAGGTCGGAGGATTCCATTCGTGGCTTGGAGGCCCTTGGGGCTCTGTCGTCATCCAGGAGAGTGGAGGAGACCCTCTTGCGCCTGGACTTGCTCGTGTGGTTTACCTGGATATGCATGGCCATCAACTCTGCCGATGATGTATGGAAAGGGCAGAACAAACACTGGCTTAGTTTGACCCCTGTTGAGCAATCCCTTCCACCATCTACACCAAACACAACTCCGTCTTCCACTGCACCAATGCCCTCATTCTCTTCTATCCCTCCATGGCTGGGGGAGGTGCGTCGGGAAAGATCCAAAGGCTCAAACCCTCCCTCCGGCGTTGATGGCTTTTGCTCATCCTTGTCATTTTGTGGCTGAACCATTCGACTAGTCATGAGAGGTTTACGCCGGGACACTTTAGCGGTCTTTGGTGGGGTGGAACCCCTGATCCAACCTCCTTCCATTCCTCCTTGGTACAGTGCCCCCATAACCCCAGACAGATACCTGTACTGGGTCTCCAGGTCAACATCCCGTAGGGCTGCCAGAGCCTTCCGGTGCTCCCGTTGGTCTGGAAGGCCCAGGAGCCAGGATTGCTGACCGGACCGCGAAGCTGGTGTATCAGCTGTGCCTCGGTTAATCGGGCTGTGGTTGAGTTGAGATCGACGCTGCTTGACTAGTCCAGGGGTGCCAGATGTGTGGATGCTGGCAGTGGGGCCAGAGGAGGAATTGGAGGAAGCTGATAAGGCATTGCGTTGCTCCCGGTGGTGCCGCTGAAGGTGGTACTTCAGTGAGCCAGACTGAGTACCGGCATAGTCACAGTGGGGGCATTTGTAGGGTCTCTCACCTGCAGGAAATAAACAAATAAATATGAATACGTCTGGACATGCTTGAAATTGATCACTAACCCTAACATAGGAGTACAAATTTAAAAAAAAGCATAGCTAGAAGCCAGTGAGTAGGACCCTCTTCGGGTCAGAGAAGAGTTCCTGCCTCAAGTGGAGGAAATCAAGTATTTTTTGATGTTGTTCATCGTGATGAAGGAAGAATGGAGTGTGATCTGAGCAGAAAACATGGCAAGCTAGCAGCAGCTCCTGCTGGTGATGATTCACAAAAGTAAACATCTGAAGACATCCTTCGATTTAGCAAAAAAGAAAAGTTTTACTAATAAAATTCAAAGAGCAATGTGTCATTAGGTGGATTCCCATAGAGTCCAATATTAAGGGCTGGTTTATTAAAGTAATCAATAAGCGCAGTTATCTAAGAGATAAAAGCATTGTACAATCATTGTTACGGGGCTACATGCTGCCTGATCACAGACATATGTGTGTTTTTTATGAGCATGTGGTTGGTTGAAGCTGTAGTTCTTAAAATAGAAGGTAGATGGCAGTGTTTCATCACTTTTAAAATACCTCAGCTGGGTTTAGCAAAGGATAATGTTGCTTGTCGATAACCACTGCACATGAAAAGTGTAAAGATCTTATCCACATAACAAAAAAAATGCTCCCCATACGTCAAGGGTCACTTCACAATAGGATTTTGTTTAGAGTAATCATGGTGAGAATAGTATGAGGAACTCACAAAGAGCTGCTCCAGCTAACAGTTGATGGGAATCTCACAAATGGACAAGATGGTTTTCATTTTAATAAGCTTTATCAGGTCAAAGGAAAATAAGAAATGGTTGTAGTGGGCATGAATATGGATTATCCATTAATGAGGCATTGTTGTTTTGTCTAAGTAAGACTCATGAAGCAAATATCTTCCTTTTTCATGGGTGGCACATGGTGGTGAGGTAGATCTGGCATCTCTCCATACATAGAGGTGTCAATGTAGCTGCCTGGGCCCAATCTCCAACCTCAACATAATTGTTGCATGTCGTTTTTTATGCTTACTTCCTAATTGCGATCAATAAAAGCCACCGACTCCCACTATACTATAAACCTGCATATCTGGGATATTGGTGCAAAGATGACAATTATAAAGTGAGACTTAAAGCTATATTGGATTGCAAATATGTTTTTTCACCCCCAAATTTCTCCTTTTTTGCAGGTTAAAAACTACAAGTGTCTGCATATATTATTAGGATTTGAGTCAAAGAGCAACAAATTGTGAAGCTAATAGAGAGAGAAACATTTTATTACAGTCTCATTGAGAACCTTGAATTTATTTAATCTATCTTCAAGTGTTACGCAACTATGAAATGGTTAAAAGTGTGAGAAATTTGGCTGACTGTTTTACAACAAAAGGCTCAAGAGTGTAAAATGCACTAAGGTTCAACAAGCAGAAAAGCTACATCTGGTAGAAAACTGCTCAGTACTCTGAACACAGCATTACCCCAGTGAAGCATGGCGGTGGCAGCACCATGATGTGGGGATTCTTTCCCTCAGCAGGGTTATGTATTAAATGGTGGAAGGTTAAGAGGAATGTGGACTAAGCTGAATACAAGATAATCCTGGAGGAAAAACTGTGAGGGCAAAGATTTCAGCCTCTAAGTTGGTTGTTGCATCTTGTAGATTTACTTTATCTGTGTAGGTCTGATATTAAAATCCAACAGCATTACGTGTTTTTACTGTATCACTGCAAAATATGTAAGGGTTTAAGAGGAAAAACGTCTTATGTTAATTAGATATACTTTCATCTTTTATCCCTTCAAACCTGTTATAAAAAAAAAAACATATTTATGTCCTTTAGTAGATTGAATAGTTTTATCTTATGCATTTAAACTAACAATGTTGCAATAATTAATAAAATAAATAATTTGATTTAACCTTTCAGAGGAGGTGAGGGTGCAGGCGAGAAAGAAAAGTGAATTTAGAGGGTCAGTCATGCAAAAATAAGATTTAATTGATAAACATTAATTTTAATAATTAATTAACCTAACAGACAGTAAATTAAATAATGTATGATAAACCATATAAGATGGTAAAAATACATGTTTTTAACACCTGCTTAAAACATATTAATTAATATTACAACCTTTTTCTGTTATAAATTATTTCAGTGGTTTCCAAACCTTTCTTGTTGCCCCCCCCCCCTTTAATTTAACTACAGTTTCTCACCCTCCAATTAAGACAGCTGAGTGAAGAAAAGTCAGTTGCATTAAAGCATATTGCAATTAAAAAGACACCAATTTCCTTTTTTTAAATAAACTACCACTTTTAAAGTTTAATTATTATTTTTTTATTATTTTATTTTACCATATAACAGAAAATAAAATTGCAAACAATACGTTTTAAACTATCCCCTCTGTTTTGGATTTCCAGATGTATGTTAAGACAGAAAAGAACAGCAACCAAAGAATGTAAAACTAAACATACCAGTAAGTACAATCAGAAATCTGTTAAGGAAAAAAAGTATGTTACATATTAGGATAGAAGATAAAGGTTTCTTTAAGGATGAAAAGAAAGAAAAATTCATAAAAATGTTAGAAGTGAACCTAATTCTGTGTTAAAATCATAATCAAATTATTAGAATTCTGCATTTTCTTGTTCCTTAGGTTTCCGTTGTTCAGTTACATCAGCCGGTTCCTTTTTGTTTGTAAAAAGTAACCTTATAACCAATAATACAGCGGATTGTATAACCCCACTAGCTACAAACATGTTCCTGTCTTTTTTCATTGTTTGCAGCAGCAGGGCCAGCCAGCTTATTTAACAGACATGTTTTGCACTTTAGATTTAGCTGCACTTATAATTTAGGTCAACTTCCAGAAGGGAAGATTTTTAGTAAGAGCAAGATTTTGTAATTAGCTTTCATGAAACAAAAAGGACAAATAATTTGATTTGAAATGAAACAAATCTGAGGTTTTATTTTTAAGTCATCCAGCCCTTTGTGAAACATTGAAGTCTATATATATATATATATATATATATATATATATATATATATATTCTCAAAGGGCTGAGAGAAATAATAAGCAGTGCTCAGAAAGTTAAAAGAACATTAATCAGATTTCAACGGCTGTTGGATATCCATACTGTTATAGAATGGATAATGTCTTAGCTATAAAAACGATGCAACATCAGTTGATGAAAATGAAAATCATTAGCCAACAGAGGGTTTCATTTAATGTGACTGAGAGAGTGAGACTGAACAAGTGATGCAGCAGACTGGTCCAATTTACTGAAATGGTATTGCTGTACTGAGTACTTTCTATGGCCCCTAAGGGCTGCTGATCAGATGATGTTCTGGGTCCTTTTTTCTTTCCAGACCCTGACCAGGGTCCTGCCGGGCTCCCGGACAGTCTCAGGTGTAGTGTTAATTGACCTAAACGTGATGTTCTTGACATGTTCAATGGATTTTAGGTCACAGTGCTACCAACACCTTTGTCCTCCATAAACTGTTTGTATTCTCTTGTCACATTAGGGCAGGCGTTATTATGCATTATCATGAACCCAGGACATGTTGCACTAATAATAAAGGCTCTCACTGTGGGTTTGAGGATTTCATCCTCAGTCATGGTTCTAATGTTCATCCTGTACGGTTCTGTGCCTCCCTTCTTGCATACTTCATGGATTCTCCAACCTTGTCCACTACTACCGACCATGAAAAGCAATGTACAGACAGCATAACCTTCACCTCAGCTTCTGTTGACATTATTTTATCTGTCAGATGAGGATTAGCTCAGGATGTACCTGCTCTCATCAGTGAAAAGGTTGCTAAAGGAGGAACGTACCAATTCTGATTTTTTTCTAGCAGAAGTTATAGTGGTGCATGGCAGTGAGCACATGTGTCACTAAAGGACGTTCTAGCCCTTCGACCACGCTTATAAAGTCTGTTTCTGATGGTTTTTGTCAGGAGCACTCCCACCTGATGGAGGTCACTTTGTAGGGATTTTCTAATACTCATCCCAAAAGGAGCAAATACCACTTGTGCTAATGGGTTGAGGACCTCCATCTGGCCTGTCCAGCTCTCCTAAAGATACTGCCTATCTCCTGGAATCTCCTCCATACCCTTGTGACTACGATGGGAGTTGTTGTTTTTCACCTGTCATTAATTTCATCAACGTAAGTGGTGGACACTGATCAATAACCTCCCTATAACTTAAATGACCAGATCAATATTCCAGAAGTTTCACAGACTCTATATGATATTCTAAATAAAAAGTCTCAGTTTTCATCATTTTGAACTATGTCCTAATAAATTTGGATATATCAAAAATGAACAAGAAACAGAGTAAAGCTTAAAATAGCAAAACCAGATTAAAGGTACAGAGATGGATGATGATTACAGTCTCTTTAATTTTGTTTTGTTTAATGATATATTAATTCATTTGTTAAACTATTCATAAAGAGAGTAATTGCATCAAGCTATTTATTTCTTTCTCTGTTTATTCCAAAGTATGTCAGTATTGGTTCTTCATAAGTGAGCTACTTCTCATTTTTCTATCTCCATCGTGGTTTAATTTTCTCTTTAGAAGCTAATGTTAACGTGCCAAAGCTTTGCTCTTGCATAGGAGCTGCTCCAGAGGAGCCGCTTACTTGCCTGCAGTGAGATCTTTGATTAGCAATGGTCAGCTCTCTGGAGTCAATATGTAGAACATAAACAGGTATTTC
The DNA here is from genome assembly GCA_034780135.1 of Jordanella pulchra. Lineage (NCBI taxonomy): Eukaryota > Metazoa > Chordata > Actinopteri > Cyprinodontiformes > Cyprinodontidae > Jordanella > Jordanella pulchra. The sequence continues at coordinate 1,263,368 of JAUZNJ010000027.1, read as the reverse complement.
TGAATAATATAGAACACTTAAAAAAGCCCTTTTGTGGATTGCTAAAGGTAAAAAATGTTAAATGTAGCTTATTAAACCAACAGTAACATCTTACCTGTGTGAACTCTCAGGTGCACTTTGAGATGATGGGAAGAGCGGAAGGCTTTACCGCAGTAGGGGCAGTCTTTGATCCCTCTGCCACGCACCCGCTCCCTGGTGGGAACTGAGGGCATGGAGGAGACTGCTGCAAAGCCGTTTTCACCTAGAAATGAGGAAAAGAGTGGGAAGAAATGTAAATATAAGGCGATACTTACAACAGTAGAACTATACACAAGAAATGACACTGGATGTGACCAAGAAAACAAAGAGAAAACGAACCAAAGACAGAAGATATGATACCTTTGAAGTTTGAAATAACAGAGTGAAAGCCGGTGACTCCTCCTGCTGGCTGAGATCCACCACTGTTCAGTTTCGACTCCGGTCTTACATCTCCTATTTGCTGGGATCCACTACTGTGAAGTTGGGATTCCGGTCTTGCTTCACTGTTGCCTCCCCTTCCTAGTCCCATTCCTCTACGATTAGCAGTCCCATCTTCTTCGCTGGTGCTACGATTCTGTGGCCTCTGAGCGTGGACACGAGCATGCACCACCACCTGCTGTAGGCTGCGGAACAGCTTCCCACAGTCTGGGCATTCCCAAGGCCCTCCAGCTCCTCCTGTCTCTCCTCTGGGATCGAGGCTGGATCGGTAGGCCCTGATTTGGTCTGCTTCGGTGATCACTGAACTTCGACCTGGAGCTCGCTGACCTTGCTGCTGTCCTCGTTGCTGTGGCCTCTGCTGGTGCTGAGCCACCGCCAGGCTGCGAGCAACAAGCTGCCACCAAGTTGCCTGGTCCCCTCCTTCTGAAATAGCTGATGTGGTTTCACTTGTGCCACTTCCTCTTGATGCCCCTCCTCCTCTGCTGCTAGGGTCACTGCCTCCACCAATTCCTCCGCCACTATTTCCCATCTCTGCCACCTGAGCTGCTGCTTGAAGTCTTTCCATGCAACTTGCCCCACTGCCATCACTAGGCAAACCAAGATATCCCAGGATGGCAGACTTGCTTAAACTCATCTCAACCCTACCCCCAGTTTCTCTCTCAGATCTTCCTTGTCCACCTCTAGCTCCACCTCCTCGCTGGGCCATAAGCAGGCTTGAGTACAGAGAGTTTAGGGTGTGAGTACTTGCAGAGCCTTTGGACTGCTGCTCAGCAGTCATGAGAATGTTATGGTGGCCCAATCCAGCTTTGAGGCCAAGCTTGTTAAGATGAACTTTCATGTGGTTCTTAAGGAACCAAGGCTCCTTAAAACCACGGCCACACACCTGGCACTTATGGTCTAAGGAATCCTTGTGTTTTCGCATGTGTCCCTTCAGGAACCAGGACTGGGTAAATCTCTGGCCACAAGTATCACAGCGAAATGCTGGCAATGAGGAAGATGAAGAGACTCCAGCAGCCGATGTAATTGGAGGATTACTTGGGGTAGGGGCGGGGGTATGTGATGGGGTGGGCACTGGGGTGTCAATGATGGTCCTGCAGTTGATGGCTGTTGTCAAGGCCGACACATCAGGCGACGGGTGGCACTCCTGTAAGTGAGATGCCAGACTCTCCTCTTGGCTGGCAGAGAAAGGACAAAGGGTGCATTTATACGGGTTGTGGAGGATGCGGACATGACGTGCCAGTTCTGAAGCTGTGCGGAATTTTCCCTTGCAGGCATGGCAGCGAAACGTAGGCGCCGTGGCAACAGATGAGCCCTCACCAGTAGAAGAATACGGGGAAGTTATAGATACAGGGTCTTCTGTAAGTGGAGGGGTCAAGGGTGTGCTGTCATCCAGTAAAAAGTTTGGGTTCCTGTCTGTCTTCAGATCATCATCTAAACCTTTTTCCTCTCCATTCACATTCTCGTCTTCTGTGAGATGCTGAATGAGAGTTTTTGGCAGTAAACGCTGATTTGAGCCACCTCTGTGATTGGAGAGAAAATCTTTATGATTCTGACGTATTTTAAGGTGATGCTTCAAGGAAGATGAGGGAAGTCTAGTGCTGTAAAGCGATGAAGCTTTTCGGTCCCGGTCCAAACTATGTGCTCGAGCATGAAGTGACAGGATGCTTTGGAATCTAAACCTCTTCCCACAAACACGACAGGGAAACCTAAGCGCAGGCCCAGGCGAACCCCCTCCAGCTCCAGGTGTGGCCCTAGTAACAGTTTCCTTCTGGAACAGTTGGAGATCTAATTCATCACTGCAATTTCCACCCTGTCCTGAAGAAAGGGCCAACTCCAGGGCGCCATACCCAAGGAATGGAGCTGACGGTGTGTCTGGTGGGGAAGAATCCAAACCTGGACCGCATCCTACATCTTGAGTGCCACCACCTGGAAACAAAGCCACTGCTGGGGTCGGGGATGGAATTCCATCTAGCTCTTCCTCACAATCCTCTCCATCAAGATCAAGGCAGTCATTATTGTTGACCTCTTGGAGGGGGAAGGGAGAGAGGGGGAAATACGGCGTTGTGTCAGGACTCTGCGGGGAAGGTTCAGGGCTAGGGATCGGAAGGACAACTGGGCTGTCAGGTATAGGAGAGGAGGGTTGAGGGCTGTGGTCAAGAGATGGCAGCGTTTGGGGAGACTGGGGCTGCTCACAAGTAAGAGACAAAACACACTCTGGTGGAGAATCCATCCTCTATCACTGAAAGACAACAAAACCCAAAAAAAATCTTTGAATTAAAAATGCTGGAAATTCCTTAAAACTGTTCATCCTAACCCTCCCCCTACTCTGACTCCAAAAGGTTTCTTCTTTCAGAACACTTTCTAAATGTTTGTTCTTGTATGTCTTTAACACATACATCTTGTCTTTAAGAGAGGAGCAGAAATTTACCAGCAGTTTGTGTGATGTTATGCCATTCTTTGGTGTCTCGGCCAAGGGTGGATACACTCCTGAAGCAGCCTCCTTCAATAATTTCCTGGGGACAACAAAGGTAAATAAGCCTAATTAGTGGACAAAATATTTAACAGAAATATCTCAAAGTACAACTTCAAAAAATGAACTTGAGTTCTTGCTCAGATAGTTAGACTCTGGGTAAACTCATGTAAGTGGAAGAGACATTGATTTGAAATACTGAGCATCAAACCAGGTGCCAGTTTTTTCAGAATATGAATAAAAGCAATCTACATTGAAGACATTTGAACTCGTTCATCACCATTTTCAACCACAAAACAACACATGGGTCTTCACTGGTTTAAATGTGTTTCAGTGAGTCGACATAAACGGAGCTCATGACTTGATCTTAATTTACTCCTCAGCCTGAGTAGGCGCATTCATACACTGCAATGTGTAACAGGTGTGCACCTGTTCTTCCTCCTACATGTGCTCGCGGGACTCTGCTGCATACTGTCAGCACATATGGGATGATTAGCCGGAGTGTGACTGCGCAGCAGTGTGTACATGTGTGTGTCTGTTTAGAAGTTAAGGGCACCACCGCAGGACACGGACTGTCCCAAACAGGATGGGAGCGCAATGTTTTGACTTCCCCACACACCCTTCCTGTACACACATACAGTAGCAGCCTTTTCTGCTTAAATCTGGACATCATGTACACCGATCATGCACTGCAATGCAACATTTCTTGAATCCTCGGATCAGGTGTGGTTGCAATCACCCATACTTTGCTTAGTCACGGCGACTTGTTTAAGTAATTTATAAATGTAAGCATTTTTACTATTCTGTTGACTGCAGTGCGACCGTCATCGCAGTTAACACTGTCAGCTAAAATGTGAAGTGTGATATACAGCATACTGAGCCTTTTTTTTGGCAAGCTCTTGCACACACACCCCAAAATAATTTGGATAGCAGAGCAGTTTGACTGGATTTCTACACATGCAGGCGAAGCTTTTTGCCCATCTTTCGGTAGAGGAGCGGCGAATGCGCTCAAAACAACACAAAAGGTCATAAATCAATGTGGCAAAAACAATGGGACATCTGTGCTCGCAGGTGTGGCAGATATGTTGGCATTGGAATGACGGCAGGATCATATATGTGTTCGTAGGACGTGTGTGTGTGTTTGCTTGTGTGTGTTCACCGAGGCTGGATGACAAAGAGATTCTCATGTAGCCAGTTGACATTTTAGCTCAGCTATGACTCACAGGGATATCACCCCATATCAATCACATGAACACTCAGACACAGCCTTTTCTTAATCCACCATTATTGTTCTTTCTCTCCCCATCTTCCATTCCCCCTCTTGTCTGTCTCTTCTTTCTCTCCCTGATTCATACTTCTCCCATCCCCCTCTCATCCTCTCGCACCCTCCCGCCGTCTATTATTCACTAATTTTCTTTCATTCGCTCCCTCTCTCCCTATTTTTTTTCTCGCTCCTGCAGTGTTGCCAGTTGGCAGCGTGCCAGGGAATGCTGATATCAGCTGGTAGATTGGGCCCTGCCAACATGGCGAAGAGCAAGGGAAAAAAAGGAGAAAGGAGGCAGACAGAGAGAAAGCGAAGAGGCAGACGGGGAGATATATATACAGTGCTGTTACAAACAGGGCAGCTTCAGAACAACATTGTCAGAGGCCATGGGAATGAAAACGATTTAATTTGATTGTCAACACAGCGATGGAGTGGAGGGGTGCGCTTAAAAAAGACAGACATGTTGGAGCAGAGGTTAGCAGAGAGTGCCATAATAATATGAGATGTTATAGTCTTTTAAAAAACAAACACAGCTATTACAGAGATGAAGAAAAACGGAGCAGAAAGAGGAAAAAAGCAAAACAAGGCTGAATGCGTAGATGTCTCTGCAGTTTTGGGGTCTGATGCTGTTATCATATGAAAATCAGCATCGCAGCGCATTGTTACACCGTGACGGCGGCTGTCGCCAACCACCGGTCCCTGTCATGCCAATAAAGAAAATTTGGATAGATGGAGAGAGGGTGATAAGGTGCAGCAAAGGATGCAGGGGAGGCTGGGGAGGAGGGAGGAAGAGGGGAGGGACAAGAAGGGGAGGGACAAGGCCAGTGGAGGGGCAGAAATCAGATTGGAATCGGGTGGAGCAGAGACAGAAACAACAAAGGTGCAAATGAACCACGGAATGCACAGAGGAACCGGGGAACTAATGCCCCTCCAGACATGGTCAGGAGACACATTTGTTCACATTATTGGCATACAGTATGTAATATGCTCGCAACCTGCAGGTTGCACTGGGGAAGCCTAGGTAGTTGTGCAGGAAGACAAAGGGTTTCAGCTGAAATTGCATTTAAAAAGCCTACAGAGGGATCTTGTGTCAAGTCAGGTACTAAATGGGATTTATGGGAAGTCTGGTGGCAACACATGTTGAAAAAGTGTCAAGAAAAAGTATTTTACACTAATAAACTTTGATGTTACTTTTCATCAGTCGTACACATGCACACCAGAAACCAGCTTTTTGAACGTTTTTCACTTTGTGAAAAAAAGAGAGAAAGTTTGCTCGAACAAAACGCCTGGTCTGTGCGGACGCACCTTTTAAAAGGTAAAATACCACTAATCTCACCTCCATGTGGACAAAACCTTACGTTTTCTGAAAACAGTTTGACTGAGTTTCTTTTAGAGATATCAGAATAAGGAAGAGTGAATGCATTTTTATTTATTGTTCTACTTGCCTTGCATTTCATAATTATGAGCTGGTTGGCCCATCACACTAAAGTAACACACGGTGATAGGGTAGGGTGTGGGGTTGTTTCACTAGATTCCGTCGCACTCTCAAAGGTCTTTCACTTCACTGAGAAATTCCCAGCATTCATGTGGGAGTGTAATGACACAAGGTAATGACAGCTTAAAAGCGCCAGTGCTGCTGGTTTAAGCATCACACTGATGTTGTCATTATAGTAATTGCAGCATAACTTTGTGGGCAATGAAGTAACCGATAACCCCCCAACACCACCACCACAACCTCTCCTTGGTCTAAAAGTCAAGCACATTTTCATGGGGGGGAATTCTGATAACCCTCTCTGACCCAAAGTTCTGTACAGAGAAAGCAGGAGGTTGCTGAGTCATGCAATGACATTGCTGGTAAGTAGCTGCCAAACACAGCAAAGGTGCAATATGTTCAGGCAAGTTTATATTTGGGAGGTTTGATGACACTGTCTAAATACCAACTGCATTATAGTGAAGGCAGCAAGTGCATGTTGGTACATGTCAGAAAGCTGCTCGTTGTTAATGTAAACATCAGGGCGTGAGAGCCTTTCAATTTGTGTGTGTAGTAGCGTCAAATCAGCTAAGCTATCGTTTATTGACCATAAATGTATGTCATCTTGGTAGGGTTTGGGTAATATTAACGGCCATTTATGGGCAAATAACAGTTTGTTTAATTGTGTTTGTGAACTCCTGTTTTTTTAATGGCGTGTACTGCCTAAAAAAGGAACAAACGAAACTAAGAAGAAATGACATAAAATACTGTCCAAGAGTAAGTGAAATAGGGTAGCACCTATGCATTAATTAGAAACAAATTAATCTAACAGTTATTTTTTCAACTAATTTATTAATTAGTCTAATCTAAAAAGAAATAGTTCAGTAAATTAAAATGTCTACATAAAACATTTCCCCTCCTTTAACTGCCACTGTAACATGGTGGAGAGGTTTTAGTCCTTGATCCCAGAAGCTATGTTGTCAGGGGCTTTGTTGCCACTGGAAGGGTCTCCTATGAAAAACAGGCTCAGGGTGAGGGGCCAAGAAAGTGCAGTTCATCCCACCCTGGAGCCAGGTTAAAATTTGTTAGTGAGCGCCTAATGGTCATGTTTCTGCTAGGCCAAGCCTGAAGGAGTGAGGCAAGGCCATCCGTCCCTCGGTGGGTCCAACATCTGTAGGGGGAACTACGAGGGTGCAGTGCTAAGAGTATTGGACGACAGTCAGAGGTGGAGGCCTCAGCAACCTCATCCACTGACACTTAAACTGGCTCGGGGGACATGGAACGCGAATGCTTCAAGGCACGTCCCACCCAGGGGATGAGTGGGACACTCTGGAGGTTTCTGGGGAGAAGGAAATCTGCTGATCCTGTTGCACCCACAACCCGTTCCTGGATAAAGCGCAAGAGGATAAGTACGAATTGAATAATAATATGAATAACACGATTTGGAATTTAGAAAATAAACCTTTTATTGCACATTTTAAATAGCCTGTGCGTAAACACTACGACTACACGTGTATACACATATAAGGAGGATTTTATTAATCTAAATGAAAACTGCTCATTCTTTTTGTAGTTTTGTTGTATTTACTGCTGAGGGTAGGTCATTCTTTCAGCAAAAGAGTCTGTACCACCTACCTTAGTAATGATTCATTTTGAGTTTTTTATATATCAATAATCAGTTAATCAGTATTAATTTGATTAATCAGTTTAACCCTAATGTGAATCCTTACAGGTTAGTTTTGCTTTTGTTCCATCTACATATATTAACCGTTTTCAGTGTCACCCAAAGATAACCTGAGTAAAAACGAAAATGGGTTTTCTAAAGATTGTATTAATTAAAAGGCTGGCCTGGCCAAATGTTGAAACATAATTACACCGTGAAATTGCAAATTAAATGTATAGTGGACAATTTTTCCAAAAACCTAAGGAAGAATAACCCAAGTCACTTTTAGAATGACTGCAGATTTGTAAGACCATTCTAACTGCTCTTCTGCTCCTCAGAGGTAACGCCTGTCAACTCCGTTGCTCCGTTTATGGCCTTTCTGCCTCTCTTGAATTTTCAAATCAAGCAATGCCAGAAAGAAGATTGTCCACTACACCAGTTTGTCACACAAAGACCTAATATCATCCTCCTCAGCAGAACCTGTCTGACATCCTGAAGTAGGCTAAAAGATCTAAAAAGCAACACTTCAGTCAAAGTCCAAGTATTATATCCTTTAGAGATCTACAAGTTTCACTTCAAACAGACTGCAAGAAAACACTCCACTGTGGTAGAATAAAAATAGTCCCACAGGCAAGAGTGGACCAAGATTTCTCTACAGGATGATAAAAAGCCAAACATTTGAAAGGCAATTGTCGCCCCTCTGGGTGGCAAAATACTTTATATCATGAATGGTTGTTTTTTTTTTTAGCATTTTCCATTTGCCATCATTTAAAAACTTTTTCTCCTTATGTTAGAAAGAAATCTGCATGGGGGGAAAAAACTTACTCAACATCTATATATTTCCAGGTTCATCCCTCCAGGTCTTTTGTTCAAGCTGTATTGATATCATCTCCAGAAAGAAAGAGTGTATCAGGTAAGGCATCCATTGAGGGTAGCTCTTAGTGTGAGAATAGGACCACACACACGCACACAACCACACCCACACAAGAGATAAAAAAGTACAAAAGAAAAGGAAGAGGGACCAGGAAAGGAAGTGAAGGCATACTGTTCTCTGTGAGGTACCGTACAATCTGGCTCTGTTTCTTCCTTGCTGGTCACGTGGCGAACTTCTCCACAGACGGTATTCATTTCCTTTATTTCACCTTTCCCTGAACCCCTGACGCTTCACTTCAACTTCTCCTGGCTTACACTCTCCCTCTATCCCCCCTTCACCGGAGATAAGGATGAGAGTCTCCAACTGTGCCTGCAATACTAACGTTTTAAAGATGTGACTGAAAGGTTTCTTGTGCAGGAAATGTTTCTCTTTTGACCCTTTTTGGTGTGAACACAGAGTAAAACTGGTACACACTTTTTAGTAAATTACTAAAAACTGGAATAGGGGTCACCTTTTGGAGAATTGTAAGAAAATGGTAGAACTTTCTGTATTCATCTGAAGGTCAGCTTTGTGAGCAAAATCTTGATGGAGCACAGTCTCATTGACTTGTACATTTGATTTCTCCTTTCCCACCTTTTAACATCCTCTCAAGCTTTTTCTTTCTCTGTTTTTGAATGAAATCCTCCTCCGGCGGGGAACACGAGCTGACACTCACTTGCAGCTTCAGCGCACTGTTCTGGGAAAGTCGCAGCAGCGCCAGATCTGAGCAAGCGAATCTGAACGTTGAAAACATCACAGCGCCTCAGCAGAAAAACAAGACAGTGGCTCCGAGTCACACGGGCCACGCTGACTCTGAACCACTGAGTGGGAAGGGCTGACTGACTCGTCAGATTTGGCATTGTAAGACTTTGCAGAAGGGAGATTTCAAGGAAATATGTTCTCACACTGAAGATCTCCTGCTGGGCTTAGCAGAAGAGAAATAAAGGGAAGAGATGAGAAGCTCCACAGACAAAACCAACACCTACCTGATGATCCATCCTCCTTAATCATACATCCAAACCGATCTGAAGAATTGTCAATCAATTGAAGAATATTCACACACTTCCAAATTCATTCTAACCTTTTCATCAGAGCTTTTAACAGCTCCAAGCTTGAAGACCCTACTGTGACCCCCAGGTTGCAGCGTACCACTATGTACACCACATCCATCAGACATGTGATAAAGAACATAGCTCCTTACAAAAGAAGTAACATTACTGGAATAATGAGTTGATTCCTTATTCACTCTGGGGAAATTTACAAAGGCTGTGTTCTCCTTCTAAGTGACACTTAGCTTGAAGCGCACTGCATTAAGCTATATATATGTCTTAGATCCTTTGACAGAAATAGTTATGTAATAGGTTTATTTTTAAAGTACAATTAATTTTTTTTACCAAGAAGAAGGTCCATGAGAAGAATTTGTCCACTCCTTACAAAAATAAGTTGACTTTGAGAGGCCTCATTATTTGTGCTACGTTCTGGTGAGTCTTTTAGTGATCAACTCAGTAAAAAAAGGAAAAATGAAGTTTGCTATTAAGGCTGTATGTGAACAATAATTGGCAAGTTAAGCCAATCCCTGCTTCTAAATCAATGCATGTTTTTTGCAGCATTTCATTTTGGGCCAAATAAAGAAAAAAGACTTTAGAAGACATGGAGCACCATTCTCTAATCTGTTTCATTTTCGATTGAATTTTAAGTTGAGATTTACAATCGAAAAGGCTAACCACAATCACAAAGCTTTCAGCCTGACTTGATTTGACCAGTGAATAACCTCAGGTTTCACTAACAACAATACTTTTTATTAGTGTTGAAGTTTTCTAATGAGGAAGCACAGTGTCTTTAAAATCAAGTCAACGTACAAGGAAAATCAAAAAGAAACATTTCCTGCAATGCCATTTCAGCTGTTTGAAGAGGGGGCTAATTAACACCGAGTGCTAAACTTCGGACAGTACTGCTACTTTAGTTCCTTTAGAATTTTGCGCTTTTAAAGTTTTCATTTGCAAGAGGATGTCAGTTTATACCTGCATGGGAGACATTCTGTTAAATTGTGTGGAATTAAACAACAATGCTTGGAGGTTTTAAGAAAATTTCAGTGCTAATGTAAGGGTACATTTTCTCTGCAAATTACAGAGTATGATGCACAAGTAGAAATGCATAGATAAGTAATAATGTCTAATGCAAGATATCCCAGATAGACAGATGGAAAGCTTTGAAAAAGAATAGCAAATCATTTTAGCTTTATTTTCAAATAATAAAGCCTTATTTTACCCTGACAGCTCTCTCTCTCTCTCTCTCTCCTCTCTCTCTCGCATGCACACACAGAGTGGCTGGGCTTTTTGTCCCTGAAAATTTGAACAGAAAAAGGCATCGGCCGTAAAACCTGGATGTGTGCATCTCAAACATAGGTCCATGTTTTATTTCTGTGTAGCAGAATGTCGGGAGTTTCACACAAGGTTTAGAAGAACATAGAATTCAAAGTTAACACCTGATTTTAGCCAAATGTATTTAGCATGGTCCCACAAAACAACTATCCTTTGTTTTTGATGCCCAGTACACCCATCAAGACATTTTCAGGTCCAATGGGACTGAAGTCAGGGTTTTTGAATGGCCTTTTCTGAACCCTGATTTGTCGATACAGAAATCATTTTTTTTGTTAAAGCTTTTTATCATATCTCAACACCCAGTGCTATCAATTAATCAATTAGTCTACATTTCTACCCTCACCTATTGTCAAGAAATCTGGGTCATGACCGAAAGGCCGAGATCCCTGATACAAGCAGCTGAAATGAGCTTCCTACCAAGGCTGACTCACCATTCCCATAGGAGTAGGAGTAAAGCATTTCCTTCTTCTCACCAGACGGAGTCAGCTGAGGTGGCTTGGACATCTGTTTAACAAGCCCCCTGGACGCCTCCTTGGAAAGTGTTCCAGGCACGTGCCACCAGGAGAAGGCCCATGGGACCTTCCAGGACATGCTGGAGGGGCTATGACTATCAGCTGGTACTGAAACACCTCTGGCTTCCCTAAGAACAGCTGGAAGCAGTGTCTAGGTAGATGGAAGTCTGGACATCTCTGCTAAGAATGCTGCTCCCACAACCAGGTCCCAGGTAGATGGTGAGTTCATCCCCCAATTCTAATTAAGGTTTTACTGGGGATGCACCCATACGAAAATGTAGGCCACTATTGATAATCAAGCTTGATAATGCTATTATTACAGTTGATAAATGATATATACCGATATTGTACAATCCTGCATTACATCACAATACAGTCACACATCCAATCAACAATGACCAACCTCCTCCAAAGCACATATTAGAAATTAACATTGCTTGTTGATGTCCAGTTTGCTCATTGTTTCTATGTTTAAAAACTGGTTGGGATGTCCAAGAACAACCAAGAAAACACAAAGACTCATCTGTGGCAAACCAGAAAAAAGCTTGTACAGCCGGGTTTATGGTGAAACAGGTTCTACATTTACCAGCAATGGATGTACATAGCAATGGGAAGTAACTTCTTCAACTTCCCCTGACATTATCGGCTAGATCAGTGTTTTTCAACCCTGGTCCTCAAGGCACACTGCCCTGCATGTTTTAGATGCTTCCCTGCTTAAACACAC
>JAUZNJ010000027.1:1240788-1251414 GCA_034780135.1 Jordanella pulchra | reverse complement strand
TGTGCTGAAACAGGGAAACCTCTAAAACCTGCAGGACTGCGGCCCTCCAGGACCGAGGTTGGACATGCCTGGTCTAGGTACTTGGCATTGTCACATTGGTTCTAAACTTTCGACTCTCACTTAGTGTGTTTTGTAGTTTGAGGATGAATGGAGAGACCAAATCATCATATCTGAAGCAGCTGAAAGTAAGCTTTCTATGTGTTTGTTTTGCTACTTGGTCGCTTACACCAGTCTATAGTGGGTGTTAGCAGGCTACAGCTTATATTCTCATTCCTCACTAAAAATCTTCTAAATATGTTCAGTCTATTTAATTTTATCCTTTTTGCACTACTTTCTCACCATATTCTTTTGCCTTTCTCACTCTAACTTGCGCGTGCACACACACATGTTCCCATAATTTATGGCTGCTGGGTCCTTGATCAATTGATAGCAGGGAATCCTTTGGTAAATAGAGTTTTAGACACATTGCCAATAGACCTGTGCTATTGATTGGTGTGTAAATTAAAAACTTAATCAGGTCTCTGAGATAAGATTTATCTCCGTTCCAAGCAAATTACAGGGCTGGCTTGGAGACATAAAGGAAAGACCAATTGGCAACTGAGCACCACCCTTTTGTTGGTGCCAACACTTGGATCTAGACCCTCCTGCAATGATACCATAAGGGCCACTGCTTACCAGTAAAGCCAGTGATGTACCTCATGAGAATCCTGGTAACTTTCTTCTGTAATGTACTGCATGAGAATCATGACAACTTTGTCCTTGCTCAGTATAATTTTTTACTTGTTTAAACAAGCATGTTGATTTTATTAATCTCAAATGCCATATAATTCCATGATGTAGATTTAGTTTGAAAGACTAGGATGTTGATTCATTTCTTGATTACTATGTTCTGCTTATACACGGTCAATAATCCTTTTCTGTGTCTTTTTTTTTATGTGATGAAGACATGTAAATAATGAAAAGCTCTGTTTTACGTTTTGATTATAATCCTGTCTCCTTCAGATCACTTTACAGCACAATACAGTCATGGATGTCCAGACAAGCCCATAGTGTTATCCATACTTTATATGTATTAAGACAATCCTTGGGATTGTGTATTGATCATTTTATGGATTTTCACAGTAATTGCTAAGGGGAAATTTTCTGTCTCTGTTCTTTTTCATTATTAATATTGGGAAATCTGTATTCATACAACATGTCTGGGTATAATTTAATATTAAAACAAACAAGTGAACTTTCAATTCATACCGCCAGATACAGAACAGCTTGTATTCCTAGAACAAGGATAAGACATAATTAGAGGGACCTCTACAGGTATCTCTGCAGTCTCTAATTAAAACATATACTTTTTATGCTATGTGATTAAGACCAGAATTAGGCTTCACTTAAGGATTATAGTACTTACCATCAACCCTGCCTTTTTTTCTTATATACAGAAGCCATAAAAAAGACATTGACCCAAAGAAAGAAAAAGATAGAGGTAGACGAAGATGGAGAACAGATTATTGAGGAGTTCACAAGTCCATTAGCAGATAACTGTTAATATAGATAAATATAATAAAGTGTGCAATACCCTTGAGGGGTGTCATGTTAAAGGAGTCTGTGGGAGCATCTTTCTGGTTTTGTGGCGTGTTGGATAAGTATAGGAGGTCTCCAGAAGTGTGACATAATGCATCTCATCCAATGGCTACATAATAGTGGCCAACATCTCTTTTTGTCTGTTTGTGGGGGAGGCTGAGAACATCAGTAATAGGCTTTTTGCCTGATAAGCCCGGAAAATACTCGTTTAGTTAGCAAAAGTGCAGAGGGATCTTGGCCTGATAAACCCACTGTTTCCTTCTGTAATACCCAACAGCTAAAATCAATAGTTGGGATAATTCTCTTGCTAGTCTCCCAGTCTTTTTGTCTGCAGCCTTCTCTAACCTGTATACATGGGTGATTTGGAGGCTGGTGTGTATTAATTTTATAAGATGCTTGGACATAACTTTGTTTTCTCTGAGTTTGCACACATTTTACGTAATTACTTAATCAATGATCGTTGCCACATTCGCGTAACTGTGATCCACCGTATACAAAGTTGTTCAATACATGCCTCAGTACCGGGCATATGTTTTTGTTATTTTGTTTGCTTAAGGGTTCATATGATGTGGATGAACCTCATACCAATCAGTTCAGTTTTTGCCTCTGAGTAAGTGCCTTTATAAATCTGGTGGGAGGAAGTATCTGTCAGCGCTAATTCAGCACTGCATAGAGTTTTGTGCTCTGTCAACACACATGCTCTATGTTCTGACAGAGGTGCTTGATTAGACTTAAAAACACAGCACAGGTAGTGCCTTGAACAAAGCCACAGGATTGAAAGGATCCAAGTGGAAGCAAGAGAGGATTGTAAAGATTTAGGGTGGCAAATGCAATGGGCTGATGGTGTTGATGTGGAATATCATTCTCTCCTTTGCAAAATATCTTTCTTTAAGCTTACATTTTGAGCGATGTTCTCCTCTCCATACACCCCTTGACCAAAGTACATTATAAAACCTGGGAACTCCTAACAACTCCGCTTTTCTGTCTTAGCTAATGTTATCATTTGGCTGGCAGGGTCTTCCAGAGTTAGTTTCTCCATAATCTTTGTAGCCATCATAGCACTGCTGTAAAATATGGCCTCAGGTGTTAGTCGCTGAGGTGGTTAGCCTGCGACACGTTTACCTAAAGTGCAGTGTATTAAAAAGCAGTCAGGGTCCCAGATCACAGTATATCACAACGGGAGAGGCAGCGATAAGGCGGGCCTACCCGCCAACAGATCAATGAAGGTTACTGACATCATATCACAAAGTGAAACCAAGTGCAGCACCCATAGCTATTTATCAGTAGTGGGTCCAACATGAAAGGGAGTGAAAGGGAGGGAGGGGATATGCATCGCACCTTCCCAGTGCTGTTTGGGGCTCTATTACTGACTCCACCTATCAGACCAGACTTCTTTTATGGACAGTAGTGTCCCTCGCCTGCTTGGACACTACACTGAGATAGGATATGTTTTACAGTTAGTATTGAGACCTACTTCAAGAATCGGAAGTATTAGGTTTCGCTCCGAGTTTTCATTAGTCATTTTTGCTTTTACAGCAAGTCAGAAGGAAAGTTTTAGCAATGATATAGAAAAATCAACATGTTTTGCTGTGATGCCTTCTCTCCCTCTGTTTTACCTTTTATATTGGTCATTACAATATGGTTCTGAAACCCTTACTCTCCTAAGCTTTGTTTGCTTTACTGTTGTTATATTAAACTGTTAATTTGCAATAATATACCTTTTGAGGCCCAGGCCTAAGAGATAATGCCTACAGGTATTGTATGAGTTCCATTTATCAGCTGCCTGGGGCACAATGTGGAGGATTTCCCCCAATGGGTTAGTGTGTAACTGCTCTGTCAATACATGCTTGTCAAGTCTGGGAGAGTGTGGAGGAAAAAAGGCCCCTTACTTCAACACACTGAAGCCACTTATTGAGCAGCCAATAGCTATTTACCTCTTGACGGTGGCAGGCGAAGAAGGGGGCTCAGTGAGGCAGGAGGAACTCTGTGACTCGGTACAGCACCACCAGGATTATGTTGCTGCTTCTGCAGGTTGCTCTGGCCAGTGCCAATACGGTGTGAGGAAGCAGAACCAGTGGCTCAGACAAGGACAGGGAGGTCTGTGTTTACATGGAGCAGGTTGTTCTCTCCTGGCTCCCGGTCTTTGCAGGTTCTGGCTGTGTGTGTGCAGCGTGCTGCTGTAAAGCCCTTCTTCCTCTCTGGAATCTTGGTGTTGACAGAGCACATCTGGGCCCTGGGAGAGCTTCCAGCCTGCTGGTTCCTCACATGTACACATAAAGCAAGAGGGAAGTGGGGCAGGGAGAAAGACCGATAGAGCACAGGCTTCTGTTAAAACACTGTGTAAATCTACCTTTTTCTCTGTTCACTAAGTGACCCATGGAGCCATTTTTTAGTCTGCCCCTCTTGTTCACCAGAGGCACCCAGGAGTGTTTTTTTTATTTTTTGATGAATGGTTTATTGGGTATTTCTTTTATCATCTCCGGCTTTGATTCAACAAAGACAAAAATCCTGTCAATGATGTTTTTTTTTCCTTCTTTTCTTTTCTCACTTTGTTTTCTTAGACCTTCTTGCTCTATTGAAAGATCACCCTTTTTGTTGGCTGTGGAGATCCCTGTCGGTGTGTTCTGAGTTGTTGGTTGCCTGTTAGAACTTGCCCTGTACAACTGAATCGGAGAGATAAGTTAACTCTCAAAGCACTATTTTGAAGAAAATAGGTTAGCCTAATAAGCTAATGGGTGCCAGATAAGCATATAACAGCTAAAATTCCTTACTTTTTATAATCAAAACTGTTTCTTCATAAAGCCAACACGTTCATGTTTTCCAAGCATATTAAATTAAAGTGATATGTCAGTTTTGCCCAAAGTAAGCCATACAAGTGAAGAACCGTGAGATGACCTGCTGTTAGAGAACAGCTGTGCAAACACTGAGATGGGGGGGGGGGGCGAGAACAAGAAAAACACATTATATCAACATTTAAAAACAGTTGCTCTGTAATCTGGTATTACTTCCACAAGCAAAGGAGGTGCCTGTGTCAGGCTGAAGTGATCTTGGATACTGTTGCAGGAGGAAGCCAAGTCCTTTGGAAAGGTTGGCCAAACATGTGAAGCTCTACACACTATAATACTATTCCACGGAGCTTTCACCTAATCACTTTTGTGCTTATGAACACAAGTTACTACAACGGTCTATTCCTGAAATTTAGAAAACAAAGACTAATTTCAACAGAGAGCAGATGAAGTACAGAGTAAAATGATATTGGAGCTGGTCTTCCCAACTGCAAGCTTTGTCAATATTTTCGAGTGTAAAAGTAATGCCCTATAATCCCACTGAATTTTCCTTCGGGGATCAATAAAGTATAACTGAAATTGAATAATCTACCAAGAAAATCCTTACACCTCCAAACTCTTTGCACAAAACGTTGGTTTGTGTCTATGTCCATACTTCTTTTGCACTCACTATAATATGTAAACTGACTTTTATTATGGGAAATTCCATTTGAAGTTGAACAGAGAAGGGTCTGTTTTATGGATTTGTTGCTGATGGCATCATTGTGCATAATTACTGCTCAGAGTGACCCCAAGGCGTGTCTCTTTTCAAGTCTGTTTTGGTTCACAATATAATGGCACATAGGACTCCTAGAAAGAGCATTTTCTTTTTTGTGTTAGCAGAACATATTGTGGAAGTTTTAGCAGAGGTGGTGTATCGTAAAGCAAGGTTTTGGGTGACTCGGGAAGATTAAGCTGAGACAGGCTTGGCAGCCAACCAGATTGACACAGCACAGAGATGGGAAGGGAATAGGACTAACAGGGGATTAACATATGAGAAGACATGACTAGGCATCTGTTAGTGCAGCACAACTACACTTACATACACTCACATAAAAAAAAAATCTACAAACACACACACACGGATTTAGAAGGTATAAAAAAAACCTGGAACTTTGCTAAATCTTGCTAAACATTGGTGTACAGTGCAAGCTGAGCACATGCATGCCTCTTCCTGTTCTGTCCTCGTGTGTGTTTTTATGTGTTTGTGTGTGCCGTAGAGTGGTTCAGGTGCGGTTAATGTTGGCACCAGATCTTCACGCCGGCGGCAATAAACAACAGAGCAGGCAGGAGGCCAGATACAGCTCCACAAACTTTTAACCTCTCCCTCAGCTAATCCCTTGCCGCACTAGTAACTCTTTCTTTTTTTAACTCCTCCTTTCACCTCTCACTTGCTCTCTGTTCTTTATTTCTCCTCCTACTGCCTTCTCCTCTCTCTTTCCCTCTCACCCTTTAGTCCTTCTCTCCTTTTAACTGAAGTCAGCATACTGACCTCTAAATAAAGGCTGGAACCTCTACAGCTGTTACCGACTTCAAACAGCCAGTGGCTCAGATTGGAGCCTGTGCTGGTGTTAGGGGGAGAATTAATGCATCTATTAAAACTAACAGATTTGCTTTTTAGCTTCCCTGGGCCTGAGATAACCACACCAAACTAGGGTTGGTACTCTCATAAGTTTAACCAAAGGAATCTTTGTGAAACAAGCCCTTCCCTAGGAAAAAGTATAACACAGAGTCACTGTTCATGTTGAATCTGCTGTACCTGTGTGATTTCCACATATTGATATGATCTTTTCATGCTTAAGGGCTACAACAAAGGGTGATTTGGCGCCAGTTGCATCATTTGCCTGGACGTCACCTAATCTAACTTTATGCAAAACCACTGAGGCCTCTAAACGATAAAATAGGGCTTAGTACTCTATTCAACAATGTTCTTTTTATGGCAATTTTTTCCTGGCAACCACAACAAGAACACACTAAAAGGCTAAAGAAATGAATAGGTCAGCTGGGTACACTAGAGGTTTTAAAACAAATAAGTATCTGTTGCTTTATAAATTATAACTGTAGTTATGAAACTTGTAAAAAAGGATGTTGGCCCCTATCAGAACACACTCCAATGTATTTCTTGATGTAAACATAAGGCTTAAATCTAAAGTTCAGTAGTTTAGAAATTTAATGTGCCGTTGGCTTTAGAGGAGAGGTATGTTTCCTTTTTCAACATTTTTTTTCTTTATTTTGAATTAAGTAGAATTCTTTTACTTTTTGATTTTTGAACTCAGAATTGTAGCCGTCCATGGCAGAAACTTAGTGCAAAATTACATTAGATCATTCAACTAAAGGCTGCCAGTAGATAGAAATCACCTTTTTGTTGTAATTGCATTTTTAAAATGAATTATCCAACCTGGAAACCTTGTCTTGAATAGAGATTGACCTATTTCTTTTGTTGTTGATTTTTAAAGCCGATGCTGATACTGATTATTTAAACATAATCTAAAAAAATTCCCAATATGTTCTGCTAACTTTTGTGGCTGACACTTTAGGTCCACATTGCTTTCTCTTCCTCCATTTACACCAAAATGACATAGTGATTACACATAACACAAGTCTCAATATAAACAAAACAACCCAAAAATTTAACAATGGAGACCAAATGGAGAGAGTGACAATACATGCCTATTACATGGTCTAAAGACATGGCTCCTGAATGCACTCATGAATTGGAAAATTAATGCACTTATTGGCCAATACCTATACTAAAAGACGTTAAATATCGACCGAAATTATTGGCCTGCCAATTTGTCGGTCTGTCTTTAGTCTTCAGGTTAACATCCGGAGTTATTATCACTTAAGGCACAAAGGATATAAAAGGTAAAGCAATATGAGATTAGCAATTAAACAGCAGTATTCTGTTTTGTTAATCTTTGTGATGTACCCCTGCACTTATACTTTGTTAAAAAAATGCAGCTCATAGTCGAAGCCTGATTTCAATAATGAAATGGCAATGTTTCTGGGCTAAAAATAAACAAATACAATGTTTCTCTGCTTTGAAAGCAAGTTAGTCCTTTGCAGCCTTGATTTTATATTATTGATGAGTTGTTACAACTTGTATTTCAGTTCATTTCATTTACCACTGACCTGGTGCAAATGTTATCATCATTGCAGATAGGGATATTTATATTTTTTTATAGGTTTTTCTTGTTGTTTTTTTTCTGTTCTATTACATTAGAAAGGAACACTTTTCAAAATTTGAAATTTGTAAAGAAAGAAGTGATATACTCTTATCTGGCTGAGTTGCTACTAAAGCAGGGGAAGGTATGCACACAGTGCATTCCAGCTTGGAGCAGGTGAGGGAGTAAATATAGGAACAGGCATACACTTCCTTTTGTTACACCTGAGAGGTTGGGCCTATGGTGACTGCAAGCTAAGGGAATGCAGAGTCCAAATGTCTGTCGACAAGTTGTTTCTCTTGCCCTTCTTCTCCTGGGGAATGTGTTACTTAATGGGCCACAAAACTGCCTGGAGACCACAGCCTTCTTATCACTGATATTAGATGACCCTGCAAAAAATAGAGAAAAAAACAGGAATTCTTTGCACAGAATAAGATCCTGCGAAAACGGGGAAAGCTTTTCTTTCCTTTTTGTGGACATACCGAGAGAATTGTGTGTAATGTTATCTCGTTCACAGTTACAAGAATCCTACTTGCAGAGTCTAAGGGTTTCAAGTTTCTAATATGTATATAAAGTTTCATTGCACAATAGCTCTTTTGTCTCAGGAAAACTGAACACTCCCCCCTCCGTTTTCTTCCCTCTCTCCTCTTGTAAAAAAATGCATTCATGACTTGTGGGGCTTTGAGCACTCAAATTTCTGCTATCTTTTTATGCTGTGTCGTCACTCGCCCTCATGAGCCGAAATGTGCATCTTGCGCAGACGGACGTATAGCCAGGGCTGCTTCCAGCCATGGATTAGGGAGAATCCAGGAAACAATGAACTCTTGACAAAAACAGCGGTGTGACAGGTAACTGAAGTTGCAGTGTGGAGAGACAAGGCAGACAATAATTACAGAGCTTTTTGTTTTCGGGGCACTCTTCTCTGGCTATTTAAGTGCCTGATCTGAAGTCTGTACCTTGTAATTACAG
This sequence comes from Jordanella pulchra, assembly GCA_034780135.1. Classification (NCBI taxonomy): domain Eukaryota; kingdom Metazoa; phylum Chordata; class Actinopteri; order Cyprinodontiformes; family Cyprinodontidae; genus Jordanella; species Jordanella pulchra. The sequence continues at coordinate 1,242,878 of JAUZNJ010000027.1, read as the reverse complement.
TACTGGGCCCCATTAGGATAGAGGTCTTGTTGGGCATTATTCCCCTTCTCTTCTTTCCACAAGTGTATGTGTGTGTGTTTGAAACATGAAGAGAAAGAAAGACCTCCCTACCTCCTAGTGCGTCATGCACAAACCACAGTGGCCAGAGCAGGAGGAGGAGCAGGAATTAGCCTTCCCCATGTCAGCTTGCTGTGTGTACACATCAATGTTCACACTTGCCATTTGATCCTGTATTATGACCAATGCTAAGTGTGCCTTTCTCTCTCTTGCTCTCTCCAACTCCATAATTTATCATTTCCCAATACTGATGCTGAGAGATTGGGGTTGATTATAACAGAGTTGTGACATTGATGGGTGTGTGACTTGGCGTGTGTCATGTTAAGGTGACAGAAACTTTTTGGCACTGTGTCTGTTGAGATGGGCTGTGGATGAATCTGGTTTAAACACCTACAGAACTGTGTCACCAGGTAAATGGAAGAAGGTCAAGGGATTTCACAATAAAGGTCAGCAGATAAACTTTTGTTCATTCTTGACACATGACTGTATTAGCAAATAAAGAAAGTTGTTGCACACTAAAACAAACAGGACACCATATTCAACCTAAAACCAGTCACAAAACAAGCGGTCAGAAAATACCTCCAACCTTTATGGATGCAAATGTAGATCTAGCAGGCAACTTTAGACAGATCCTGTCTCTTTAAGCTTCTAATAGTTTCTTAAGCACTGGCTTTAGTGCATGTTAAACCGGGATTACCCAATCAATTATGGTGAAGACAAACAAGGATTACTTAAAACAGTACATTTTTCCTGTTAAGAGACTAAAAGCAGAGCAAATGGAAGAAACACACTGCTGCTGATGGTAAAAAACACTCGAGAGGTTGTCACAGGGACCCCAAACATGGGTACCCCATCTCTCTCTCAAAAAAACATAGGTGTATGAAAGCTTATATATGCATATTTATGTGTGTGTGTGTGTGTGTGTGTGTGTGTGTATATACATACATACCTACCAAGTAAATACGTGTGTGTATATCTATATGTGTAAGTGTGTTTTTATTTTTTCTCTTTTAGAGCACTATATGAAAACATAAAGAATTATAATTTTCGGAGGCGTGGAGTACGGAAGTTGATCAGAGCCTGAGCTCACATGTTCGCCCTCTCTCCGAACTCTTCCTTTGTTTACATTTTAATCACAATCGACAGCTGTAACCTTCCTCATAATACCTAGCAAGTAAGGGCATATATAGTTGTCAAACCAGAATCAGGCATTCATGTGTGACTCTGTTTACATATTTGGTTCTTTCTGAGCTACCACACACCTTGAAAGCTTGTGATCTGTGATAGCAGCATGAGTGTGATGATACATCATACTTATGGGAAAGCATGGTCCATGGAATTAGTTTCACCAGCATTATAACTTTAAAAAAAGAGTAAGAATTGCCCTGTTTATTCCCTAGCTTCCATAAATACCATAACAATTTTTACAAATCAGATGAACATGTATCAGAGAATCTATATACAGTAACTAAATTGTGTTATTTGCACTTTTCTAATGGTAAGTTGGTTCAAATACCAAAAACACAAACTGTGGGAACGGTCTTCTTTTTTTGTTTTCATTAATAAATTGGCTTTTTAAAGCTCATATTGTGTTTTAAATAAGCTCTGTTAACATTTAACATTCTTAAAAGCTTTCCAGTATTTTTTGTCCTAAATTCTGCTTTACAGGCTATTGGGGAATAGGGCTTCTTTAAACCCTATGTGAATGACAAATCTTTAGGTCACTACAAAACATCGGCCCAACAACTCAAGCATAATTTCCTTTATTATATTAAAATAAGAGTCAAACTAAGAAAGAGGTTTGACGTTTAGCATTCCCCTTCACATTTGGGGCTCATAAATTGAAACTATACTTATATTTCTTTCAATGAAGTTGTATAATAAATAAACAAGTATAAGTATGTTAATTTTTGTCATAACAGATGCCCCAGGATAATATGTCTACGATACTTTATAAACTGCCTGTTTGAAGAAGTGTGCTGAGCATGAAGTGGTTGTCTTTATTATATATAGAATAGAAGTACTTTATTCAT
>JAUZNJ010000027.1:1212555-1235097 GCA_034780135.1 Jordanella pulchra | reverse complement strand
TTTGTTTGGTCTATCTGCTGTAATGTGACGTTTGAAAAAGTGGGGGTAAAATATTTTTACATGTACATACAAGTATTCATAAATAATGCCTGATTCTTTGTGTAACCACTGCTTTCCTTTTCTTTCATTTCGTCAATACTCTTGTAATAATCATAATTTCTATTTTTGTTATTTGTGTTTGATCCTGAGGTCTCCAAAGTTAAAACTGGTGTGTAATCAAATTGTTATTAAGCAAAAATTCCTAAATCAACTGTGATCCTAAGTAACCTTGGAAAAACATGTCATGTATTGTACCTATTATTTTCCTGATACTTTTAATTATTAAGTGTTTTCTGCTTTGAGTTCTTTGACTTTCTTTTTGTTTGGAGCTATGTGAATATGTTGTTGGTTATACACTTAAGGATTGTCAACAAAAAAAAGTACTTAATAAACTAATTTAGTCATTATATGTTAGTATTTGGATCGACTTTCTTGATATTCACTGTATTAAACCTCTGTCCAACCATTTAGCTGCTATTTTTTTGAATTAGAACTTTAGGGTGAAGCTAGGAACTAGTGTTACATGCTAACATACTTACTTGTTTCTCTATGAGAAAGTCTCTGTTGCTGGCAGGCTGTAATCCTCAAGCTAATTACTAAGGAGTGTAAACATTAATATTGCAGGTTGTAGTCAGTGTAATAATACCATAGGTTAGATTAAAGGTAGTCATTTGCACTGTCCCTCGGCGTAGTCTTGTCTCCGGACTTCAAGTTTTCAAACTTTTGCACCTGGCAAAAAAATAAGCCTTCCAAAAGCCAACAAACTAAATTAAAATAAAAACTAGCATTTTTTCTGTCAATTATCTGACTGTGGTGGTTATTTTGATAAAGTTGAGGAGGAAAAGGGAGGTCCATGCTTCTTTGGTTTCCACGTACACGTATGCATTAAAGTTTATGCAAACTTCAGAATACCTTGGCGCTAAAGGATGTGTGCCTGTCCTCTGAGGAATGTGTGGGTTCTCCTGCAGCAATTGACCCTCAGACCCTAGGCTCACGTGATTGAAATTCCATTCACATACACACACACAGACTGCATAGATGCAACACTCAGACCCTCAAATGCTGTTATCTCCATGCTCAGAAATAGAACCTACACCTCTTCAAAATACTGGAATAATACTTACACACCCCTAACAGCTCTCTGATTAAAAAAAAAAAGATAAACAACAAAACTTGCATCCTAATGCTACCAAACAATAATTATTTCACATGTGACTTTTTTTTCCCAACAAAGAGCACGGTTTACCATGAAACCATGGAAGACTAGTGCTCCTGTGCTCTGCAGCCTGGCCTTAGTTTGTCTATGGTTTGTTCAGGAGGCTTCCCAGCTGGAGCCCAGATGTGTCAGCCATGTCATGCAGAGCTGTAAGGCACAAGATAAGAGGCTGATGGTAGGACTGCTCCCTGGTCTCTGGTCTGTTTTGGAGCAGTTCAACTAGATGTTGCGGTTGGTGCGATGTGAACTTTGACAGCTTATGTCATGCGTAATGCCTCACTTCCCAAATACAGCTCACTAGGACTGATTTATATCTACCAGGTGTTACGATGTGTAAGCAACTCGAGGATGAGAGGAGGCATGTGGCCTTTTCATTAAAGCAGATGAACAAGGGCTTCAGTGTGTGTGCAGCAAAGTGGGGGGGGGGGGTTCATTCTGCTCTTTCTCAAATATAGATCCATGCCACTGTCACAACACTCTGACCAAGCTTGGAGCAGAGAGGAAGGAAAGAGAATTATTAACACACTCCACAACTCTCAAAATGTCCCGTTTTGATTTTGCTGCTTTGTTGCTCTAATTTCACAGTGTTGTCTCTTCCTCTCCATAGAAGGCATCCTCAATTATTTTTTCTGTGTTAGTCTTTGTATGCTTGGGTGTAAAAAGCTGTGTCAAAGTTTAGTGCAATCACTGGATTAGTAAGAACCAAATTACATTTTTTAATGCTGTGCAGAAATGTTTTAAGCTCGTCTTGTCCATATGTACAACGTTTCACTGAGGTCTATCCTCACCACAACTTTATACAGTATCTGCTTATATCACAAATACAATCAACTTGCAGCAGTAGAGGAAGACACAGTTTTGCCAGTACTGCCCTTACCTTCATTCTCTTTATTAGTACATTTTTTGGTGTTGTGGAATCTGGTGACAACAACATTGAGACATGGATGACTTCCTTGATTTCTTGGGACTCGGATTTGGTGCATGTGAGCACATATTATGACTAATAACATGAAAAGTGCAGCAGCAGTGTTTCTCCTTACACGTGAGTCTCTGTGCATTGTGGTCTGCTTTGTCATTGCTCAGATTTGCTACAGAAATGGTGTTTGATGTTTATTGCACACTTCAGAGTCAAGAGTTGAGGTGTCTTTCAGCATTGCCCTCCAGGCCACCTTGTTATACACTTAAAAAGTTGTTTTTCTTTGTTTTCCTTCCCCTTTCCTCTGTTGACAGTTCCTCGTTCCAGTCTTGCTCAGAAGGCTTTGGCTTTAGTTTTCCTTGGGATCCTTCCTTATAAACTGTACAAACAGCTCTGTCCTCCTCTTAGCATGATGATTATGTCAAGTTGATTTATGAGTATAGTGTTTACAAACCACTGGTATGAGGTTTTGGGATGTTTCTAGCATGTAAACTAGTTTTATTTTATTCCTCCTGTTAGATAATAGGAGATCTTCAGTCTAGTAGGATCAAGTTGTGTAGATATTTGTTTCTTAGATTTGCTACGATTTTGTGCCATCCATGTACTATTTTAAGATAACAAATGCACTGGCTGAAGCTTACAGTTTTGTATGAGGAGTGTTTGACTTTTCTGTCATCCAATAACTTTTTGGCAGACCTTTTATGTCACTTTTTGCATGAATACATTTTTTGGTTGTTTTTATGTGGTAGACCAAAACAGTGGGATGGATATTGATGATGAGGAAGTGAAGTCATTCATCTTATTTGAAAATAAGGTGTGAAAAGTCTGGGCTGTAGTTATTTTTGCGCCCTCTTTGCTCTAATACCTCTGCATAAAATGCAGTGAGATCAACTCAACAGTCTCAGAGATTTAAGATTTAATTGCTGAGTGACAATCCACCTTCTACAACAACTTTACACATACAGCTAAAGCTGCAAATAATTTGTGAAGATCAGGTGTTAGAAAAGTTTTGCAGACCTAAATCCTGTTGAGAACTTGGGTGCAAAATTTGCACCCTAACTGCTTTAGATCCCCACCACTCCATAGTTGTTCGATACTTATGCCATTTTTCAAACACATATGCATTATTTTTTTTGTGTTTGTGTCAAAAAAACAAATTCAAAGAGTAATTTGATTATAATGAATTACAATTTTAGAAAACAAGAAAACAAAGAAAACATTTGCTAGGCTCTGTCAATGTCTGCATTTTCTACATGCATTTTTTCTTTTATAAACATATATAATCTTTTATCGGATGGACATTTTTAAGTCAAGCAGAGAGAGGAGGCATAGGCAAACAGTTCCCACCAAGGTTTATTGTTTGAAACAAGAGCAGACCTTTCCCAGGATAAGGGCCTCTTCTAGGCATAGGGGATTTTGAAACGGTCTTAATATTACAAAAAAAAAAAAAAAGATTTGTGTAGCAGAAAGAGTTTTTCTTTTTCAGTCTATGTCATTAATGACTTTAGCAAATGTGAAGTGGAGAGTTGGCAGTTCAGCTGAACAAGGTCTTTAAAGCAACCCTCTAATTATTTATCCAGGATATCCTACTCTAGAATTAGACTTTCATGTTTTTTTTGCTGCAAAATAATTTCCACAGAATAGTTTCACTGGGACACTCTAATCCATGCTTTATGTACATGTGAGTCATTGGTGTGTGTGTGTCTGGATATGTACTTACTCACATGACATTGTATATGCCCACACAAGCTTACAGAATGTGGATGGGACTGCACTGGTTCTTGGTAAGAGGCGCGTAAAAGAGATAGTGAGTTTCCATTTTCCCCACATAACCCTGCATGAGTTCCCTGCTCTCTGCTCTCACACCAGACCGCTTTCACCCACATTACTCAGGTTTCCTGGTCATTTGGCCTTCACATGCCTTCTAAAAGGGATCTTATCACCCTACTCAGGTTTACACACTTAACCGAACACTGCCCCAACTCTGAGTTTCTGTCTGATCCAACTCACTGTCCTCCAATGTGTGCCAGCTTGGCCTCCTATGCAAATGTCTATATAATACAGTATATGTGATTTTACATTACTTGTTTTCCTTGCATATATAATGACTTCGCTAATAAAAAAAATATGCTTTGTATTTTTGTTTCTGCCCCTTTAAGTAACCACAGCAAATGGTATTTGCTTAATTCCAGGTGCCTGTGAAGCCTGTGTTTTTCCAGGTGCATGACTGGGTCATTAGTAAGGTATTTGTTTTCCAGATTACATGGTTACGCCAAGCATTATAGACATGTCATCCATGTCCCCGTGCTATCTGTTGGGGCATGATCTCTGCGTCCTCTCTATCTGTATGCTCCTGTTCAATGTAAATGCCTTAATTGGGGTTCTTTAGGAACTTTTTCACAGGGCTTAGATTGTTCCTTGGTTAATGGCAGAGGGTTTGAAGGGTTCCTCTTATCCCATTTTTGTTGTTTTGGACTCTGTACATTAATCTGTCTCAGCAATCCATAATGAATGCACAGATAATGGTCATTTCCCTGTCCCCCAGGTTTTGCCTGGCAAGGTGACTAAGAAGAGCAGTGAGCTGTCTGGGTGGTGTTGGGATTCAAATGAAGTGATTGCGGAAGGACAGCATAAAGCCCCTCCAAAACATTTACATAAAGCCTTAATAAACCATTTTATCACTCGGCTCCCAAATCAATATTGTGGCTTTTTTAAGGTTTAATATTTCAATGGTATTGATCAACTTAACAGCTGTGTTTGTGGTTGCCTTGCCTAAGCTGATGTGCTGCAGAAAGTGTATGTGCTCTTGTAAGTGTAGCATGAGCATTTAGTTTTATAACAATGAATCAAACAAGTTTCCCACAGCCAAAAATAGGATGACAGATTATTGAACCTTGATCAGCCTTGCTTTTTCTGTGCACAATGTTCTGTCCCACACTTTCTAACAACATTCCCACCCTGTTTAAATAAAACAAAAAATCAAAAACAAAATCAAAGAGTGCGGGCTCTTAAAGTACTTTAATTTGCAGATTTCACTTCTGCCATCTCTGAAGAGAATGTTTGCTTTTTGCATTTAAAAATAGAGGTCGATCTGATGATTAGCCAAAATCAAGGATCCTTTTTCTCCAAGAACTGAATCAGCACATATTCCCCTTTCCTTGACCTTTCATTGGACATGTGCCTTCAGCTACCTGGTTTTCTGTCTAGCTCCATATTGCAATCAAATGTTTTATCTCTCTTTTCTTTTAATTTTCAGACACACAGAAACCCAGTTGTTCATGTCTTTTTTAGATGTTTCTTTTTGCTTTTATAATTTCAGACGCATCCAAAAGAATTGAATATTAGCTCCAGAAAGATAAAAGTCCAAATTATGACTTTCCTCTTTAGCCCTACTGGATTTCACTCTGTGGGAAAGTCGGAGGTCTATGTTAAAGGATGTGAATCTCCATGCCAAACCGTTTCAAATCACTAAACATCCATGTGTGTTGGTCCCGCTGAAATGGAGAATGTATATCTAACCAATATGATGGGTGTGTGAAAACCTCTTCCACTCTCTCCTGCAATTTTACAGACACCCCACTGTGTGTGGATGTCTACCACTGCACTGTGTATGGGGTTGCCTGGGGGTGAACATTAGTTTGTGCCCAAGAGTCCTTCTCTGATTTTACATCAATATCGTAATTTCAAGGATAATTTATGCGCTTATAAATTACAAAGCATTCTATGTAAACCACAAGAGGCTTAGGAGAGAAATAAAAGTGCAATCTTTAAAGTAGTGAGAAGAATTTTCTATTGTGGCATTTGCAGAATTTCCTGGGAAGTTTTCTTTCATTTTAGTGTTGAAAAAATAATGAAAATTTAGCTGGGACTTATTTACATTTCTTTCCACAGACAACAGGAAGAATTATCTTAGAGTATAGGCCTTTTACCTGCTTTTTTTTTTATTCCTTCCCCATATGAGAACGTTTCACATTTGTTCATGAAGTGCATCAGAACATAACACCCCCCCTCCTCCTTGTTTGCTAATTGGTGGGAGACTGGGAGCCTCCTGCTGTGTGTTCACAGCTTCTCTCTTTGCTTTTCCACCCCACCAGGCCTTTACCATCACTCTGTAGAACCCAGTAATTAACCCTCAGCTAATTAACTATTTCTGATTACACCAGCAAGTTGTTTCCATCACACCTTTAGAAACCAGACAAACTCTGATGTAGTATCAGTCTTTTTCTGCAGAGTTTTAGAAGTTTGACTCACTCCTGTCACCTTCACTATAACACACTCTTTATGATGACTGATTCATTCTCATTTGTATCTTTTTTAAGTTGGCAGCATTGAATAGTTTAGCACAAAGAGAGTTCTGTAAAAGGATACAAATACATTTCGCAATGTTTCTTTTGCTGACAACAGAGGCAACAAATACTACAAATTAAATGATATGTCAGTTTTGATAGAAATTACATATTGACATATTTTAAACCAGTTAGACCAACATCAGCAGGAATTATTTTTGCTTTTTTATGTTTAGTTTAAAATAAAGCAGCACAAACATGCATGATGGAAGACTACATGCAATACTTGAAGAAGTGCCAAGGAGCAACCTCCTGCTCATGCATGCTCTGCTGTAAACACACGAGTGTCCCTTCATGCCTCAGACTCGACACAGCATTAGCTATTTCTGTTTCACAGACTGATAGCTCCCACTGAACATCATTGATTTTACGGGAAGCCCTGTTTACAGGCTGAGTGCCATCGACCTGAGGTGACTTTTTACCTCCTGCAGTTGGAGCATCCTTATGTCTGCATTAGTGGAAGAGAAGGCTGAACAGTTACAGAGCACAATTAACAACAGTGTGTGGATGAGAATTTGTGATTATTTCAGTTTTTGGGAGAAAAAAACACAAAAAAAAACAACTACTCGTATCTAAAAGAATGATTCTAGTCTATAATGCCTATGACACCTACAGTTCTCAATGAGACACAGCAGTAACATATTGGAAGATATAATATTATTTTTTAACTGTTCTTTTGTCAGTAAAATATTTGCCATAGATTTTTTTTCATGCTCTCTCTGTTCATTCATTTTTCTAATGGGGCCAGATAAAAACAGTTGTTTCTCAGGAAATAATTTGAGTAGGCAACTGGCATTCTGGTGCAACAGGTTTGCAACTAGTCATTGTAAGTGTTTTGTGTTGGAGCAGGAATTCACTAAGCTAATGTTAAAGTGAATGTATGCCTTTATTGGTGATTAAGTGAAACAAACCTGGGAGATAAACCCAGGCTTCTCTCTGCCTGAGGACTACAATAGTTCCCTTGTCAATGAGCATGTCCCTGGTGCAACATCAAAAGCCTTCCCCTGCTTTATCAATAAGAATCCTTCCTTCCCACATCTTCCTGTAACTTGCTTAGCGTTCACGCCATTGATTTTTCAATAAGCGCCCCTTACCCTGCGGTGGCTGGCCTGGCTCTGTGATTGCTCAGAGACTAGACACAGACAAGCTGAGGAACAATTGAGAATCAGATCTGTTGTATCGTTAGTGGTCCTTGAGGCATATTAAGTAGCTATGTCTTCTCCATCTTAAGTAGGATGTCTCTTATTGCTGACGCATGGATAGAAGTGTTTTGGTCCCTTTCCTACCTATAATGTTTGACATTTAAGTCAGAGCTTGCTCTCTTGGGACACCCTGGAGATCAGGGTCCTCTAGAGGAAAAAGCAGGGCTTTAAAAAGCAAGCAATCCTATAGATGGACTTTTGGTCCTTTATTCTGACTAAATCACACTAAATGAATAGACCTATAACTGAAAACATGTTTTTTTGTGTGTGTGTGTTGGATTCATACCAATGACATCCAGACTCGATGATGTTGCTCATAAAAAAAAACAAGCTAATTCAAAAGATTCCACCTTGTTTGTTGTCAGAAAATGTGAACTAATGGTTTTCAATCAGGAGTAAAAGAGAGTAAAGTAATTCTAGCAGAGTCATTGAAGGCAGGTGGCAGCAGAGGGTGAGTTCTGTGCATCGGCATGCTCTCTTTTAGAACAGCTCAGGAATCCAGCCTTTTTTCCCTGGTGATTATCTCATATTGTCAGCTACGGCTTGTTTTGGCTGCACACAGCCTGCTTATTGTGAACTTAGAAGGCCCCACACTCAGAATTACAATGCAACACAGGCTGCAGGGGCCATGGCTTAATCACTTGCTGTACCACCAGCATGCAAAAACAATAGTTTTATTTCGGGATACAACATGATATATCTGTCTATAATAATGCTCGGTTGTAGTCACCTTCAGTGGGCTCCTCCTTCATTTTGATTTGTGGTTATTAACATAGTCAGCACTCAGAGACTCCAGCCTCTTCCACTTCCCCTCTACTTCGACTGCGTCTCCTTGTCTGTCTCCTGTACTTGTTTAGTGCCTCCCAGAGATTAAAGCTTTTCCTGCTTTAAACAGGTGTCACTGAGCCAGGCAGACATCCAAGAGACAAACAGTTTTATATCGGTTGGCCCCATCTGCGACTTTCTGACTCCAGACAATCCCATTGCTCATCTGTAACCACTGCAAGTTATTGAATTACACCATCTTGATTTTAAAGGGCAATTCTGTTTTCTGTAAGCAGTGGACACACCAAGCTAGCTCAGAGCTTCACCTCTGATCAAGAGTCATTGCGTTACCCTGACTACTGCTAATTGCTTGTGCTATCTTAGAGCTTTAATGAGAACTAAGGGCTACATATTCTTGGTACAGTAACCTGCTCTGTACTCGGCTTGTTCAAACTCATCAAGGCCAAAAGCAGGTCATTGTTAAGCAGCAGTCTCTAGTCTTTTATATGTGCAAAGTTCTCCGTTTTTGCAACTGGAATCTGAAGTAATGGGTAAATAGCTTATAACAAAGCAATGAACTATTCTGCACTTTGATTTGGAAATATATTCCTGGGAGACCCCTTATTTCAGACAATTCAAATTTTTGCCATTTTTCTGTTTTTCTTTGATTTTATTTTATTTTTTTACAATTCAACCTCTTCCATTTAGATTGAATAATAATTGTGTTTGAAGTGGCTTTTCTTTTTTCTTCTTCTTCTTCTTTCAATCTCTCAGCCATCTGTCTGCTTGTGTGAAATGGCCGTTGAGCTCATAGCCTCTTATTAATGGAGCAGATAATAAATACAGACCAGTAGGGCTAGTATCCCCTCACTCAATATGGCAGCCATCTTTAAATCATGTCTGGTTGTATAAAGCAATCGTGTTAATAAGCCAGCCAGTCTACCATCTCCAATATCTCATCAAATTATATGCAAACTTGCCCAAAGTTCAGGGTAAGCTTGTTCAGCATTTAAAAAACAAACAGCTTGCACATCCTATCACAAAGAAGTAGGACGTTCATATTTCTTACAAACAGGAATGACAATGTCTTTGAGTCTTTATCTGTTATTTTTTAATTTCTCCTTTTTTACTGATGCTGATTTATTATAGATTTTTAATATAATTTTCTTTTTTATAATTGCTTGCTTTCTGGTCTTTTACTTTTAATAATGAAGACTAAACACAAATTCACATCTTTAAAATGGCTACATATTATTTTTGTAGAGGGAGAGATTATAGGTTGAAGAGGCACTTTGCACAAGAAGCACTTTTCATCAGACATTCATGAATAGGCAGACAGACATTATCAATCTCTCCTCTTGCTCAGTGCTTAATATGTTAGGCTGTGGGGGTAGACTCCATTCTGATCACAGCTGAAATTTGCATCCCTAAGTAAATAAGTAAATAAATCAAGTGCAAGCACTGAATTTGCTAATCAGCCGGGACATTTCAGTGCGCTTGGTGCCGGGAAACTTTACTCATGTAATATTCAGCACTGGTGGGTTAAAGGGCAGCCCAGAGTTATTGGCTTCGGCCCGATTGCCCCCTTTAATCAATGTTGGCTGCATCCCTTTAATAAAATTATTAGCTCAGCAGTATCTTGTGCTATCATTTTATCTCTTCTGTGCTCTAAATTGCAGCCTGTGTTGGGCCTCTCAGATGCTCGGGGCATGGCCAGCTCCCGAAAGCTCAGCTCCCATTTATTATTTCAGAGGCGGATGATGGCTAGAGTGTTTGAAACCAGGCTAAGCTCAGAGGTTATTGGATGTAAGATCTAAACACAGCTGCAGTAAAGTCTCAACCAAGCCTATATATTTTGAGCTCCTAAAAAATACACTCTTTAATTGCTCATGTGAGTTTAGTCATTTCTTTCTCAATTATTCTCATGAATAATTTGTTTAATGTTTAAATTTAACTCAGCTCTAGTAGAGTTAAAATTGTAATTCTGCTAAAGTATTTTTTAAAACAACACATTTTCACTTTTTCCTTGAGTTACATAAATGTGTGATGTGCTGATGGGTGGTTTCTCTCAGTGTCTAATTATCTCACAAGGAATCTATTTGATCTATTAAGTTAGTTTGACTGCAAGTTAATTAAAAACGGATGTAGGATATGCAGAATATAAGATTAAGGGTGTTGTTTGGAAGGTGAAGATAAAAGATGGTACTTTTCTGATATGACAGAAAGATGAATCATGGACGGCTTATTAGTGCTTGTCTCAGGTATTGTGTTTAAGTGCCTAATCTAGTGTAATGAGTAGGGTGTCAGCTTTCCAATTATATCTCAGAGTTTTGGCTTTTGTTCAGTGTGCTATGCTTTTGATATTCCTTTCAAGGGTTCCATGCATAGATTTTAACTTTGTACTTTAATGTTTGATTTGTTCAAATGAGGAAGTAATCATAATTAAAATGTGTACATTTGTTTCTATTTTTCACATAGAAAATAAGAATTATGGGAAGATTTGTCTCTGCCAACCTGTCTGTATGATTTGATTGAATTGTCTTTGTAAAGTGCATTAAGATGACATGCGTTGTTATTTGTTTCTATATAAATAAATTGGAATGAAACAAATTGATTTATAGAATATGTACAAATTAGTAACCTCTTATATCTATCTTTACAGGCCTGGATGCGATGAACGCCTCATGTAGGCATCAGCATGGACAGCTGTGAGTCTCCCGTGGTTTCTGGGACAGAGGATGGGCTCAGCTCCTCCCAACAGCAGCAAACGCCACAGCCCTGGAACGATCACTCAAGCTCACAGGTTACTTGCACCAACCAGGCCCCTTCTCTGGATGCCCTGTCTCTCTCTGGGTCTTACCCTTCTCAGCCCACGAACTCCATTGCCCCTCATGACGGGCTGAGAGACCTACAGTCACAGCAGCCGCAGCCAAAACAGACATTACCTTTGGTCCACCGTGATAGCTCTGCCATTGGCCAGCTGCATTCCAGGAGGGAGGGTCTTGAAGAAGTGGAGCAGGAGGGAGTAAGCTGTGGAGAAGAGGAAGAATCAGAGGACTTAGATGAGATGGAGATTGACAGCTGTTTTCCAAGTCTTCAACCTTTCCCTGGGGTACCAATAACCTCAGGGGGAGGGGGAATGCCTACTCTTTTGCGACATCAGCCCAAGCAACAGCAAGAACCACCTGAGAGTGGAAGTGAAGAAGGAGAAGAGGAAGAGGAAGAAGAAAGCAGTGATGTGGAAAACTTGGCTGGAGAGATAGTTTATCAGCCAGATGGCTCAGCCTACATTGTAGAGAGCCTCAGTCAATTGATCCAAAGTAGTGGTGGTAAGGTACCTGGCCTGCTTCCTACAAACTCTGTCACAAGTGGGGGGAAACCAGGAGAACCTGCTGGGGCTTCATCCTCAGTCTACCCACAGATCATCAATACTTTCCACATAGCATCGTCTTTTGGGAAGTGGTTTGGTAATTCAGACCAGGGTTTTCCCAATACCTCAACAATGGCAGGCCTCAGTCCTGTCCTGCACAGTTTTCGTGTCTTTGATGTGCGGCACAAAAGCAACAAGGATTACCTGAACAGCGATGGGTCTGCAAAGAAGTCCTGTGTTTCCAAAGATGTTCCCAACAATGTGGATTTTTCCAAATTTGATGGGCTAGCCCTTTATGGCAAGGGTAAGCCCATTTTAATGTGTTTTCTCTGTAAGCTGTCCTTTGGCTATGCTCGTTCCTTTGCCACTCATGCTGTCCATGATCACCGCATGACACTGTGTGAAGATGAACGGCAGCTGTTAGGGGACAAGCATGCCTCTGCCATTATCCAGGGCATTGGAAAGGACAAGGAACCCCTTATTAGTTTCCTGGAACCAAAAAATAGGAGCAGTCCTCTGCCACCTACCTTGCTACCCATGAACTCTGGACAGAGCTTCTATGGCACGTTTAGTGGTGTCCATCTGGAGCCTGGAAACAGCAGTGGGGGCAGTGAGACCCTTCTGAACAAAGACTCTGACTCTGGCCTCCAACAACAGCAGCAGCAACAAACACCACTTAGTTCAGTTCTTTCTATAGGTGGACTAAGTATTTCCCAAGCATCTACTCTTACCTCTTCTCCAGGCTCTGCCAAAGACTCCAATGCCCTTCCCAAACAGGGAGGGAGAATAGAGGAGCCTGTGGGGAAAGAGCTGGCATGCAAGGGAGAAGTTGGAAGAACTGAGGGACATGAAAGCAATGTGCAGCTATCCAGCCAGTTGGGGGGCTCAGAAGAAGAGGATGAACTATTATTAGGGGAAGAGGAAGATGAGGTGGAGGCAGAAAGCACCGCAGTGGCCTGTGGTGGTAAGAGTAGCAGCAGTGGGAGTGAGGTGGGGGAACCAGCTGTCTCAAACCAAAGCAATTCCAAATCTCCTTTATTAATGCCTAGTAGCACTCCCCAGCCTTCTGCCTGCACCTCTGCAGTTGGTTCTGCGCTCAACAGCAAAGCCCTTGCTTCCATTTCCTCCTCTGTCAAGGAAGAGACTTCAGCTGCAGATGGTGGGGGGAGGACATCAGAGATCCCTCTGAGCTTTAACTGCCAGGGACCAACTGTTCCCATGGCTATAGCGGCAGCTGCCGTCAGAAGGAGCGAGGATGACAATGCTGGCACTTCTTCCTCACCTCTGTCCACCAATGCTGCTGCTGATGAAAGTGCCAATCGAGATAGTGCCACAGCTCCAGAACCAAATGATTGCCCGGCAGAAGGCGAGGAGGAAAATGGAGCCCTTCTGCATCATCACCACATACACCACCATCATCATCATCACCTCCACCCGTCATCTCATGGTCCCCCCCTCCCCCTCCCAGGGGGCTCTTGTGATATAACAGGGATGGGTGACTGTTCACAGAACCATGGCCAAGGTGGGAGTGGAGGAAGTGGAGTAGAATGCCCCAAGTGTGATACTGTTCTAGGTTCATCACGCTCCTTGGGGGGTCATATGACCATGATGCATTCACGCAATTCATGCAAGACACTAAAGTGTCCCAAATGCAATTGGCATTATAAGTACCAGCAGACATTGGAGGCCCATATGAAAGAAAAACACCCAGACTCTGGAGGCTCTTGTGTGTATTGCAGCAGTGGTCAGAGTCACCCTCGTCTGGCTCGTGGAGAAAGCTATACCTGCGGATACAAGCCCTTCCGGTGTGAGGTATGAAGCCAGTAAAAGTGTTAATGGAAATTTTAAAGAGATGGATATACTTTGTAGTTTTGTTATGTTAGGTTAATCTATAATGTACATTTGTATCTAAGATTTAAGACTCCATAGCATCATTACACTTAAAGAGAAAACATGCTTTGTTCTGCAGGTGTGTAACTACTCTACTACCACAAAGGGCAACTTAAGTATCCACATGCAGTCAGATAAGCACCTGAACAACATGCAGACGCTGCAGAATGGTGGCTCTATTGCATCTACACAGGAGCAGGTCTTCGGACACACCCCAGGTGGAGTGGTGGCTGTGCCCTCAGTGACCCAGGCCAGCAGCCATCACACTTCTCACCATCATCCAACGCAGTCGTCCTCCCATTTGTCTGTACCATGTGGAGCCCCTTCACCGACCAAGCCGAAGAGCAAACCTACTTGGCGGTGTGAAGTTTGTGACTACGAAACCAATGTTGCGCGGAATCTACGCATCCACATGACCAGTGAGAAGCACATGCACAACATGATGCTCCTCCAGCAAAACGTGACTCAGATGCAGCATGGGAGACTTGGCTTAGGAGCCATGGCCTCACCATCTGAGGCTGAGCTTTACCAGTATTACCTGACCCAAAACATGAGCCTTCCACCAGGCCTTAAGATAGATCCAGCTGGACCTGAGGCACAGTTCTTAATGGGAAGTTTTCATCTTGATCCCAGCATGGCTACATTGGCCCCTGCACTTGGTAAGTCATATCTTGCCTCTCTTGATTTTTATATTTGTCATAATCACTGGTTAGATAAAGGGCAGAGAAGCTGATTTTATGGGGAAAATAATTTATAATCATATAATCTATTCTTGTATGCTTATCTTTTACATTTTCTTTTTAAATGATCTGATAATGAGAAAAGTAATAAACAGGCAAATTTTGTAAATCCTCGAAATGCACTTGCTTTCCTGACATTAGAATAGGAGACAATGATCTTTAGAATGAAACATTAAGCCCAAAACAGTTGTTACTTTCAGTGTAGTTTGTCACCTAACCTACATATACATAGTCTAGGAATTGCTTTACTATAATAAAGCTTTACTATATAAATTTACTAGAGTAAACCAGTACCACAGTACAACCAGATTTTAACCTGAAAGTACTAGTTTTTAAATCTGCAAGCTAGCCTATAGAATGTAAAACCTAGGTATTACATATATGTAAATTGGCTGAAATATTGTCTTTGTATTTCAGCTTTATGGTTTGACAATAAAGAAATGTGTGGAAATTGGTGCAGAGCTTCAAATCAGTGCCTTGATTTAATAATTCACTGTGATGCAGGATCCATATCTATAGCAAATCAATTGATCTTTGTAGTTATGGAGCTTGAAGTCACACATAGGAATAGGAGACATGAGAAACGGAACAGTACCAAATAGTGCGTCAGCATGTTGGTGCATCTGTTAATGAGTGTGAGCTGCAGTGACTGGGTCTGCAAGTGATTTTATATGATTTACCAAAGGTCTCTCTCTATGGTATAAAAGCCCAGTAATGGAGAAAGAGTGGCTTTGCCTTTTGCAGCCATAAATAAAAAGGAGCTGCTGGTATTAATTTAGCAAAAGATTGGGCCAGGTCCGGCCTGCAAGCTCACCTTGGGCCATGAAAGATTAAAGAACATCAAGTGAAGGTAGAAGTGCTACCTTTTACCTATTTTTTTATTTTTTATGTTTGTGTTTGAAGTTAAGATTTAGGAACTTCATGGGCATTAGCCATGTTGTTAATAGGCTGTCGGATAAATCAGCAGCAGCACTAAACAAATTTAGTCTGTTAATATAAAAAAAATGTTTTTTATATAATTTGTAATATTAAACATACATTTGACAGTAGTTGTTTAAATATGGAGTACAAAAAGAAAAAAAAACAACTTTGTTTTCAAAGGTTTTCTGTTTTAGTTCAATTAGGATTACCATTATTATATCTAAGGGCTATTTACCAGTTATAACTTCTTAAGGAATGTTACCAGTTACTTTCTTCCAAGTCAGAAGCTCACATACAGTCAGGATTAACACTGTTATGCCTTTAAACTATTTGAGAAAGCATAGATGATGTGCTTTCTGCTTCATCCCTAGGTACAAATCCCAGATTCCCAGAGCACACAGTAATGTCAAGCCTTCAAACCCCTAGGGAAGAGGCCAGTTTGTGTGTCCTAGACATATTTTTCCGCAGTTACAGTAAAAGAAAGAGCAAAAGACCTTGTGAAGATGCGGGCACAAGTTAGTGCCTTTGTCAAGTGTACTTGAGAAAAAAAAACATTATGGGGAAAGTAAGTTGTGAAGGTTTAATGCAGCAACATCTCAAGACATGTACTGGGAAATTAAAATAGAGATACATCTGCTGAATAAAGAATTACAAAAATTGTATTGCCATATTTGCTTTAAAATGGTTTAAGGACAACAAGGTTTTGAGTTATAATTAAAACTGTCCTGATCTTAATTCTTCATAGGAAAAAAGATGGGTACATGTCCAAAATATTGTAAAGTATTGTAACACATGGCTACTCACAAACCTGAACAGTTCTGTCGGAAAGAATGGGCCAAAATTTAAGCTAATCATTGTGAGAAGCATTTGCAGGGATGTTGTGTACTGAAAAAAAGAGTGTGATTTGCTTTCTTACACAGTTTATATAAAGATTTGGTTTAAACGGTATCAAATGTTATCAATGTATTTTAGCTGTCAGTGTAATAATCAATCTGCCCTTCCCTTGTATTTTTCTCCTTTTTTTCTGTAGGTGGGGAGATCCCAATGGATGTGCGTCTTGGTGGTGGGCAGCTGGTGTCCGAGGAACTGATGACCCTTGGAGAAAGCCTATCACAGACCACAGATCCATCTCTCAAGCTCTTTCAGTGTGCTGTGTGCAATCGCTTCACCACAGACAACCTGGATGTGCTGGGCATGCATATGGGTGCCGAACGCACCCTACCAGAAGAGGAGTGGCGTGCTGTGGTGGGAGACTCTCATCAGTGCAAGTTGTGCCACTACACCACACAACTTAAAGCCAACTTCCAGCTGCATTGCAAAACAGACAAGCATGTGCAGAAGTACCAGCTTGTCGCCCACATCAAAGAAGGGGGCAAAGGCAATGAATGGCGACTGAAATGTGTGGCAATAGGTAATCCAGTGCACCTAAAGTGCAATGCCTGTGACTACTACACTAATAGCCTGGAGAAACTGAGGATGCACACTGTCAATTCACGCCATGAGGCCAGCCTCAAACTGTATAAGGTTAGTGGTCCTTTAATAGTTTTTAAACACCCTCCATTCAGCTTAGACTTTTCTTTTCATTTTTTTATTTCAGGCTGTTTTGAAGTCATAAATGGGTAAATTTGTTTGCCTTAATACATCCTGCTTGAAGGTTCAAATTACTTAGAGAAATATGATATTTCTGCTATACATTATACATTTTTTGTTCTTTTGAAGAAGTGGTTGAATATTATAGAGTTTTGCACTAACGGTAAAATGCCTATTCAATAATCTCCATTCTATCTTAATCTTTTTCAAGACTTAATGAATGTTCTTGTGTTGCCAACATCACTGGGGCTATTCTTTAGAGGCATGAATAACAGCTTTGTTGTGAGGCTGTCATACTGAAGCTGGTCACACTGCTGCCCTCAGAAGAACATTGCAGAACAAGTTGGCTTGGAAGCGTAGGACTAAATCACTCGGTAGACGAATGAAGAAGTGTTAGGAGACAGAGGTTTGGTGCTAATACTCCTCTGAGCGGGAAGGGCTGAATTGTTCTCGACAGCCTTATTGATTTTTGCTGGACTTGGAGCTTCACCTTCTCCTCTAATCATTCCATAATAGCCAGTGGATGAACACTCTCCGAACAAATGGCCATAAATCTAACAGGCCTGATTCCACTTAGGTGCCTATCCTGTATGTCTGCGGCTTTGGCTAGTCTGCGCTTAACCCAAACTGGCATAGTTGCACATACTCACAAGACACAAAAACACTGGGAACACATATGTGATGTAAACTTAAGCGACACTTAGGAAAAAAGCACAATCTTTCTACAGTTGTTGATTTGTAGGAGGTTTCTTATCACCATTAACCTGATTGAGTTTCTAAAAGTAGACAAGAATTTTATTTAAACACTTGCATTCCTTTACACCTGTGGTTCTTAACTTTTACAGAAAATATTTAATGATAATGGGGCAAAAGTCATGCTTACTGCCTTAGGCATGGCATTTTAATTACATAAAAAATTGAGCTGAAATAATTTCAAACCTTTTAAAAATTCCATTTATTTGAAGACCTAGTGGTATGACAAAAATTTAATTCCGTGGCATGACAGACACATTTTCTTCCCCATGGTGTTTTTGCACTGAAACCGTGGTAAAATAGGGATATCAGTCTCTGGTTTTGTTAAAATTGCAGGTTAGATGCAGTGTATTGACTGTATCTGTTACAGAAAACCAAGAAGCTGTTTGATTTGGTATTTTTTTGTAACAAACACAAGGTGAATGATATATCTTCTTTCCATTTATTGAAAATATACATTTTCTATAACTATGTTTTGCTAATTCTAACTTTAGGGCAAAAATTAGTGTGTAGTTTTGGATCAAAGGCTCAGGCTCAGGCATGGTAAAGCTCAGAGTCACACTTTTGATGAGAGACAGGCCACAGATTATTGTCTTTGTCCTCTACTTTTGTCTAAATCAAAAGCGATTCTGTTTTCTTTCTTTCCATAGATTTCTTTACACAAGCTTTTAAGGAGAGAAAATACATACGTCACACTAGACTTCAGGCTGTGGAGGATTAAATATGTACAACACATTCGGGCATGATCATTTTTTATGACTTAAGCCTCTTAAGATTGCTCCATATTTTTTTAAACCAATTGCTTTTCCAACTAAGACAGTGTGCATTTTTACTGAAATCACCTGCTCCATAAATCGGAGAAAATGTTAGCCTCTTGTAAGCCCTGCTTTATCCCCGACACAACCCAGAAACGCAGATGAGCACGAGTCGACAAGATTCATTACAGTATTTTATGACTTAACAAACTGACAAATACATGGTTGTGAGGTTTCTCGGCAGCTCAGTTTTCATACTCTTTTTAGATTTACAGTTTTGGGTAGTACAACGACAGCCAAAAAATCTGCTGTGCCCACCAATGGCTGCAAAGGGCTCTCAGTTTATGCATGGATGAAAAAAGACTAAATTGAAACAGGGACAAAATAAATCATCAACTCAGCATAAACAAGCTGTAAGATGTGGGACATGCTTGGGACACTTCACCCAAATCAAACTGGTTTGCATTAAACAAGGCTTTTGTGTGTGCAGCTCCATATAAATTGGAGCCTGTAATTACTGGAATTAAAAAGGAAGGTTTAAACTGGGAGCTAAGTTAGATGGGATAATTTCAGAGTCTGTGGTATGTGGCCCATATTAGGGCTTTCTAAAAATATTATCCCCACCACCCCATGTATTGGAATGTTTTTGGAAGCCACAGAATGATCCAGCAACTTATCCCAACCACTGGACCACCATACAGTGGGGGCTGATGCTGTCTGCTTTTAAGACTGCTGTCTAAATTGACATACCCTTTTTGAGAACTGTGTGTTTCCCACTTCATCATGTGATCTTAAGCTTTCTTTTACCTTCTTCTTTTCCAAAGGGGGATGAGGGATTTAGTGGTTCTGGTGAGAGCTTGATGGGAATCAATCTCGAATGGTCATGCCTGAATTTAAGCTCATGTTTTTTGCTGTACAGTTCACCTTTCACAATAATCATCTATGCGCACAACTAGAGAAGATAAATAATTTACTCAAAAGAGCAATGAATAAGATATTTATTGTATATTTAACCAGAATCATTTGGTCCTTTCCACTAACAACGTGTTGATCATTTTTTTCAAACCTAGAAGTGTGGTCTGGAACTACTTCGGTGAAGTATGTAGCCCGTGTTTACTTCTAGTTGCTGAGACAATGATATGAAAGTTCCCAGAGTTCAGCATTTGGTCAAAAATAATGTAGATTCTATTTTTACTAGGTGCTACTAAAAGAAGGCAGTAAATATTCAGAAATTACATTCATCCAACAGGAAACTAAACAATTGCAACATCTGGTTTTCAAAATTGCTGACTAAAGGCAGCTACATTTGCCCCAAAACCTCGGAATATTAAGGAATTTACAAGTATATTTATAAATACGTGCATTTATTACTAACTGCACATTCGATCAATTACAATAGCCGCAAATAAAGCTTCTCTCCACTAAATTTACACACCCATTGTAGAATATAACTACTAAACACATATCTGGATGCCCAAAAAGGAAAAGTGAAGAAATTCCAACTACTTCTGTAGCTTTGTAATGCAGCGGAGTGGAGATAAAAAAGAGTGCAGAAGTTTACAGCGGAATGGGACAGATCCGGACTAAGTGTAAATTGGGGGTCATTTGTCATCTTGAATTCAGCTGCCCTACATTTTCATCTCTCTCTTTTATCTATATTTTTGTGTTGTTTGGTTTTAAAACACCAGGTCTCATCATTACATATTGCTTTAGTAACTTCGACAATGATAATAATAATAATTAATAATAATAATAAACCTGCTTTGTAACTGGTCATTTATCTTATATGTGTAGGGATTGCCTTTGAAGATGTGAGCAGGTGGCAGGCTAATCCATTTCATGAACATGATTATTCTGAGAAGATGGAAAGTATGGGTCCCAAGCAGGCCTAGCTTTAGGCCTCAGCTTGCATTTGAGGTTTGGGGAAAAGGAGAGAAGCATGGGGCGCGGGGTAGGGGGGGTTGTTGGCTACCTTCCTTGTCTCGGGGGCCGGTGCAATCGGCAGTAATTGAGATTGATTGGATGTTATTTTTCCTCTTGCAAATGTAGTCCATTAGCTTGGCACATGCATAATCAGTTTAGAGCACAGTTAGCCGAATGTAATCATGTTCTTTGGTGTCTGCTAGCACAAAATCCACTCCAGATGCCAGTTGGCTACGGAAAGATGGGGAGAAAGTGCCGTCACTATCAAACGTGGATCTTAAACTGAGAAAGTCCTGACATCCCTTCCTGTGTCCTGGTCCTGCTCTATTGAGCAGACCAAACTGTAAAATCTATTCGTCTTCCTTTGTTGTCCATATACACTTATTCTCTCAGACAGCAACCCCTTTAATCAAATGTTCTGTCCATCAACACAGAAAACAATTTTAGGAGTTACCTCTGGTTACTTTATCTGTTATTATGATTGACATGAGGCAAGTAAAGCCAAAGAAAATATCAAACCTTTGCAAAGACCAAATAATCACGATAAATGATAATTTGGGGATAAAGGGTTTAACATAAATTATGGTAGTAGTTGTTACATACATGAAGCGTTTTCTTGATTATCCTTTTCAACAGACTTGATTATTTAGCATTTTAATGGTCAGGAGTGATGGTACTGACTCCAAACCCTTTTGTTTTACAGTTTTATGAAGTTTGTTTATTGTTATATTTCAAGCTTAGTTCACTATAAAGGGAGCCATGCTGAAAATAATTATCTAATATTTATTATTAGAAACAATGATATACTATCACTTTCCTTTAGTTTGATTTTTAGCTTTCCTTTGACAGTTTTCTACTTATTTTTATTCTGTATTATTGCAATGACAACAGAAAATGTAATTCAGATACAGTATATAAAAACTGGGCAAAAGAAAGAAATGTTTCAGAAAAATGGGCAAAAGAAACAGGGGTAATCACGGCCTTAAAGGAACATGACACAATGCTCACTGAAGAAGTTAAGGGCAATTCACTGGCTGTTAATTGTGAGTCGAGTTGATGCCTGAAGAGACACAGAGTTTTATAAGACCAGGGATACAACTGCTACACTACCTTCATTAAGACACTCATGAACTAGTGACATTAGACTTAACTTACTTAGGTGGACTATTGCCCTCATTTTAGAAAAAAAAAAAAGTATACATTTTGATTTCATGTCTAAATCAAACTCCTAAAATCTCAAGGATAAGGGAGGGGAAGAAAAAAGTATGTCCATTCAATAGACAAAAACTCTACAATAAATAGACACGCTATTTAGTAGGTCAAATTTGAGTGTTGCTAACATTTTTAGTTGTGGTGTTCTAAAAAAGTAGACTCAGATCATAAGAATGAACATATATTAGTCTATGTGTTATAAATCTAATAAAGATATGCATTCAACAGCTTCACTTGTTGAATTTTATTAATCAATTAAGTCATCTTTCAGCAATATTTGAATTTGAGACACACCTGTGGACTTAAAGTAGATATTATGTCAAAGAAAAATCGTGATAATGTGAAATGTCCTCAAAGTGTTCCCTTGTGAGAACCTTGTGTTAATCACTTAGATTTCTAGCCCGATGATGGTTAGAAAGAGGATGGAGAGAAAGAGAGAAGAAAGAGTAGAGAGGGGGTGGTTGGGTGGGGGGTTGGGGGGGTGGGTTACAGGAGGGTTCAACGGATAGATGCTTTGCTAATTATCATGGCTAGCCTATGATTGTTCAGTAATAGTGCTCAGTGGGAAAGGTTGTAGCCGTTCCAGGAAGAGCTGAGCTCTGATTTACTGGTAGTACTGCTCTAATAAAGCGTGAGCTGCACATCCTGGGAGACAGCCCATTCTCTCCTTTCACATGCGCAAGTGTGTGAATGCAAAGAGACAGGCACATACTCAAAAGCAGTCTAAACTGTCACAGGAATTATTAAATGTACTTGCAGAGGCGTTTTTGCTTTTGGACTCCCGAATAGGATGAAGACCAGAGAACATAAAGAGGACCACATTTTAAAGAAATCCAACAACAGGCTTCCACATGCTTTTTTGTTTGAAAGAATATATATATATACATGTGTGTGTGTGCGTATA
>JAUZNJ010000027.1:1199188-1212455 GCA_034780135.1 Jordanella pulchra | reverse complement strand
TACCCCCTCAACCAAACAAACAATGAAAACCAAAAAATATACAACTGAACACCAGTTCACCTCAGTGATTGCTTCCATCGGTACTCAGTAAATTTTACAACAGCACTAACAGATTTTTTTTTTTTGTTTTGGGACTTTTTATTCTTTAAATGTTGTCTGTATTTCAGTAACATCATCTGTTCCTATTTTTTTTTTCTTTCCTGTTTTGTCCTCTCTCTCTGTGGTTGAGTCAAAGTTAACTGAGTAGCAATGTTTGACTGTAATCACTCCAAGGCTCTTTCTCTAGAGAGCAGCTCAGCGGGCAGCACAGTTCCACCCATTGAGGAGATTTCTGCTCAATTTCTCAGATTTACAGGAAAACAAAGTTTACTTGCATACACACCTGTTTAAACTTATATGGCTTACAATAAAAAAAGCCATCTTTGTTTTTCATTGCAATTTTGTACAGTAAAAAGAAATTTGTTCTCTGCATTTAATTCATCCTTCCTGGGGAGCAGTGGCCACTGTGCATTGGAGCTTTTTAAGATTAAGGATCTAGTCCGATTTGCTCTCTGTGAGATTTTAACCAGGGGAATTGGAGCCTGTACAGGATACATGTACCTCACTCTGACTACTAGGCCACCATACCACTACATTTAAAAAAATATATACTTGTGCTAAATTCTCAGTTATCCCAACCATGACAGCCACTGTCATGCACAGTCTCTGATTTATGCCTGTTTGGTGGTGCTTTAATGATTGTATTCTATAATTTGTCAAACATAACGTATATTAAATAATAGTCCAGCTGTGGTGCTTTGATTTACCTAAGCTTCCATTTAATGTTGTTTTTCATTTTTTTTGTCAAAAAAAATCTTTACCCTAACCTTTTTCATTAGGTAAAGTGTTATAAAAATCTTTGCCCTGCAAAAAAGGAAAAAGTAGTCCTGCATTCCAGTGTTTTAATGTGCAATATTCCAGCAACCGGCCATCTGCCTTGGCAAAAGGATTGTAGGTGAATACACTGTATCTAAATGGTCATTTCGTTTGGATATAGATATGCAATGATTAGTCATAACATTATGAACCAGAGTGGAATAGTTAGCTGGTTCAAAACACCTCTGAGCCAGTAAGATACTGATTCCTCTACACCAGTAGTCTTAAATTCAAATCCTCAATGGCCAGAGTTCTGCAACGTTTAGATGTGTATTATGCTTCTCAAACCAACTTGAATCATTTCTAGATTGCGGAAGGGTGCATATTTCTGCTTAAAGGGCGCAAAAACTTAAATGAATATTGCTTCTCTCAGAAGAATGTTAGGGTCTGTAACAAAGGCCTATGGTGATGATGCCTATTAAGGAACATCCTTAAGAATGACATGACCCAAGTATCTCCAGCTGGGTATGACACTGCCTGCTCTGCTGTGGCTTCTTTCCAAATTTCTGCAAATTCCTGGTGTCATTTTGCTTTTTGGTCTGGTATGATACTTTCCCGTTGTTAACATTTCATGCTTTGATTAGCCATGCAGCCCACAATAACCTGGTTGGACTGTGTATCCTGACAACCCCTAAGAATAATCATTAACTCCTTTAACAATGTGAGCAGTAGTAGTTTAGCTGTTGGATTATATGGCATGAGCCAGTTTTTCTTCTCATATAAATAATAAGCCTTAGGTTGCCCAGTCACTGGTTCACCTCTATTTCTTACTTAGACCACTTTTAAAAGATATTGACCCTTGCAGAATGGAAACACCCTTAAAAGCCACAGCTTTGGTGATGCTGTGACTCAAAATTTGACTCTTGTTAAACTCTCTCAAATCCTGACACTTGCTCATTTTTCCCACCTAGAGCACATCGAATGTAGGAATAAAATGTTCACTTGAAATTGAAAATAACCAAGCCGCTGTGGGGTGTCAATTATTAATAGTTATTATTTACTTGATCTGTCAGTGGTTACAATGTTAAGCCTAATCGGTGCACGGTAGGTGTTGCTCTTTTTATTTAAGGTTGCAGGCCTGTTAGTAGTCTCTGAGTATTTTAGGGTTTAATGCTTTTATTTTTTTTTGTTTGTTTTTTTATCTAGAAGACTTTTTGGATCAAGATGTTTCTTAAAATAATCTTGTAAAATGAATTGAAGCGGGAAAATGGTTCCTTATTTTGTGCTAATTTAAAATGGAAAACAAGCTGCCTATTACGACTAATTGGCAGTAATATATACAGTAATTACTATTACTTTCTTGCTTAGAGCGAAAATAAAGATTTTCTGAATTAAATGATGCTCAGACTATAGATTAGGCTAATTGTGTTGAATCTCTAACAGATATTTAGTTGTACATCGTTTGTAAAAGCTAAATGCTGATCAGTTCGGTAGGTCTTTACAAGGCGTGTCCTGAGTATGTGTTTTGGGGACTGTTCTGCTGCCAGAGAGTCTGATAGCTTCTGAATTATTTATTTATCAGGCTGCTGGACGGTAGTCACAGCGACCTGTGCTCTTTCTTGGCTGTCTGGCGACATATCCCCTCTGCAGCGGCCATTAACTGACAGAGGAAGGGGTGCTAATGAGTAGGGTGCACTTTGTGCAGGGGATCGGAGTTTCTAACCCTCCAGTTTTTTGTTCCTTTAACACACAGACCCGCCATGTTGTATGAAGACAAAGATTTGCAAAGATCTGAGTGCAGAACTTTTTAATTAGGTAAAAGAATGAGAATAGCTGAGGAAAAAGATTGGGGGAAAAAGAAAGATAGAAACAACCAGCCGTTTTCCTATTAAGGCGAAATGTCAAGCGCGGTGGTGGAGCAATAGTCTATGTGCATCCCTTTGTTGTCCTCCCTGACATTGAAGGCTAATTTTTCATGGTTATTTGAACTGGAAAATGAAAGAGAGGTTTGTGATTATTTCCTATAAATGACAACACAATCGCATTACGCTTCAGTACAAACACAGAGAGGATATTGCCTTTTCATATTTCATGTGAAAGAAATAGATGGTCTATGCAAAGAGGAGCAGAAAGAAAGACAAATGGAAAAAGAAAGCTCCTTATGTTTGATTTGTGTTATAAACTGAACAGATGTAGGTGGAGAAAGCTTTTATTTATTTTCTTTTTCTTTTGCCCAAAGTGTGGCTGCCCTATTAGGATTGTTTTAAGTGCCTCTGCAGTGTAATCAGCGGTTTTCTTTAGCAATTAGCTTTTAGTAACCAGGCCATACTGAGAAGAAAAGTTTCCCTGCACATTCACCACAGTCTCTGCAAGAAAAATTTAGATCAACACTAAGGTATCCTCATGTGATTTCTCCATCCATAAATGTATAGGGGCATGATGTAACAAACAGAAATAAGTGTAATAAATGAATAAATAAGATGAAACACATCACACCTTTCTCCACCTTTCCTTTCTGCTAACATAAAACATCTGAACACAGCAGGCCGCTCGACCTTTGAGAGCAAACACGCGTCAATGCTACCCTACATTTTAGATTTGAAATAAAATTGATTAGCAAAATTGGTATTCATAACCTTGTTGGATTCTGTTTTATCTCTGCTTACGCTTTCATAAACAAACAGGCGGTCAAGCTCAGGGCTTTGGATGGAAACAGGGAGGCAATATGACCACAGCGGAGGATGGCAAACCCGCCTACACTAGGGAGGCATACTGAGAAATATGTTTGTGGACTTTAAGTTTACAAAGATTTGAAGAACTAAAAGGAGAGTGTGTGTATGTGTGTGGGCATGTGTCTGTGTGTGTGTTGAGGGGTATTCTACCAATAGGACTGTGGGAGCTATAAGCCAGACTCCAAGCATGAGGTAGGGGCTGTATATATCCCGCCATTGCAACATTGATTTTCTGAGCTAATACCACCACAGAACGGTCCACAGGCAGATGGAAGCACTACAAAGATATGCAAATGGTACATTCGATAAATCGACAGACAGAGATCTTTTTCAGGCAGTTCACTGTACTGGTCTGCAGTGCCTAAAAGGAGAGATAAACAGATAAGTACCTGTTAATGGGCACAGATATACACAAGTGTGCACACTCAGGGAAACATAGGGGGACCTGTCTGCTACCTGGATAAACTTGGATCAATAGGAGAATTTCATGTTAAGCAGAGGGGCTTCAAAAAAAGACCATGAAATAAGGGCTCAGATCATTCAGGACTATCTTTTCATATGAAAAGGCCCTTTTAATGTGTCATGCTGCATTTCTGTATTTTTAAAGCCTTTCCTCACGATACCTTTTTGTGCTACATAGTTGTATAATAAAAAAAAACAAACTCTGTGTATAGTCACATTCAGTGCACTTATTAGTTAGATATGAAACAAAAGCTGCTGGGTGTATGTCATATATAATAGATGTGGGCTGTCTTGTTAAGCCCAGCAGGCTGTATGTGGCTGCGTCTCTGCGGGGAAACGCTCTGAAGCTTACTATACCTGGTAATTAAACAGAATTTGTGGCAAAAGCCAAACATCAGGAGAGATGAGCTATGAACAGAAGAGCTGTGACAGTTTCAGGTTATGTGATTTTTGTGTGTCCCTTTTTGCCAAATGAAAAATCAATACATTTTCCGGGTTATACATATTCAGAATGTCCACCGTCCTTCCGCCCTGATGGAGAGTGGGGCTGGTACGGTGGGGGCTGAGTGAGGAGTAGGGTAGGGGGACGGGGGCTATAAAGTCCGCCTGTCATAACTGTACCATCGCATTTTCCGAGCCAGTGGTGAATATTTCAGAGTTGATGTGATTGCCCTTTGTGACAGCGGTGATGCCTTCTTTCTTTAATCTATTCCCCCCGTCCATGTTGCGCTTAGACCCTCTGAATAGCCACAAACAAAGTAAGGGGATTGTAGTTGGAGCTTGAGGAAAATGAAGAAAATAAAAAACACTAACAAAAAGATATGCAATAATGCATGGTGAGATGGGGGGAGGTGTGGTTAAATGGGGGGCTGTGGGGGATGGCTTGCTGTAGCAAGTAACTAAAGAGGCAGAGTGACTCTTTGTACAGGACAATGTCCCTCAGGCGGTGTAGATAAGAGAGTATCGCCCAATGATGCTTTTGCCCCATCCAGGCTTTTAGCCTGCCATTCTAACAGGGAAAAGCGCAGCCTGCATCCTCCATTGTGGGCATAATATGAGTTGGTTAGCAGCCATCATCGTAGGCACTGAACAAAGTCAGGGTTTTCTGTGCAAGTTGTGTGTTTCAGATAGGAGAGAGGAGTGTTTAGTCCTTGCCTGCTCAGTCCCTGTGTACAGCAACATTAACCTA
Organism: Jordanella pulchra; assembly: GCA_034780135.1. Lineage (NCBI taxonomy): Eukaryota > Metazoa > Chordata > Actinopteri > Cyprinodontiformes > Cyprinodontidae > Jordanella > Jordanella pulchra. The sequence continues at coordinate 1,207,217 of JAUZNJ010000027.1, read as the reverse complement.
GATCCTCCCCTCCTTCATCACCCAAGTAAAACGCAAAGACAGAAAAACTGGAGCAGCGCTCTTTACTTTCTTTTTGTAATGTATCTAAACATGTCATTATTGCAAAAGGTATTTCTAATTAGAAGAGTCTCCCATGAGGTAACACATAAGGGAATTTTTGTTTTAATTGACCAAGTATCAAGTGCATAAAATGTAAAATTAGCTGTTTTAAAAGCATTTTTGAATCTTTGAACCTCCCATAACATGGAAAAATATTGACTTTGAGATGCAAGGGGAATCAGAATGAGGCTAGGAGGGATTTCTTCTATTGCAGCTTTGTAGTCTATTGTGATTTCTTACTTATTAGTTGCCCTTACTCTACCCCGCTACCACCTATTGCAGTTTTTCCTTCCTAGCGCTTGCACATTCAGAGTAGACAAAGTATTCATTCACATTTAGAACCAGAGGTCAGAAGAAGGCCAGCAGGTGGAGGCTAGAAACTCCCCCTGCAGACAGGTCAGGAATCTAACACGTAACTCTGACAAGCAGCACAGAACTAGCTTTACTCCTAAGTTCTTTTAAAATCTTGATACTGTGTGGGAGAGCAGGCAGCGAGGACATGTGTGAGTGAAGAACAAAGAAGAAACAGGCTTTCATTCTGCATGTGCTGGTCCGCTTCTTATTGGTTGTGTGTTACGAGGTATTGCTACACTGTTTGGGTGTTTAAATACATTGAAAATGATAGAAGATATATCATAAACTGAATTTAAAATTTTCACATGTATCATTTGAAGTTTTAACTGCCATCTCTAATGTATTTTTTACGGCAGTTGTCAATTTTTAATGAACCTTTATTTCAGTATTATAACGTAAATAAATATTGTAATCAGATACTATCACATGTCAGTTTGTTAGCAAAAACTATTTTGTCTGCGTCTTGTTTGTGGCCGTTTTTTCTACGTTGCAGCTTTATGAAGTGCACCTTGTGACGACTCTAGGAGAAAGCTTCTACGAGTGTTGGGAGGGAGGGATGGGTGCAGTGAGATTTGGTAGGGTTTTCCTGTTTATTTTGATTTTGAAGAGGGAGGGGGGTCCTGTGTATGCAGTGCAGAGGTGCTGATATGAGGAGCGAACAATGAATGAAAGCCCTCAGCATGGGTCCTGTGTCTCATTGTCCCATGGTACCCTCCTGTCACTTTCGTTTTGCGCCCTCTAGTCTAGAGTCAGGCCAACTTTAATACAAGGAGGAGAGCACTGGGTGATGGGGGAGGCAAAGGGGGATGCTTAAAAGACGAGGGGAGAAAGATGGAGTCTGTGGAGTGTGAAATAAGATTGTTTTTTATCCAACAGAACAGTGCTGTAGAAAAGGAAGCTGTTCACCCTGGGACAAAGCATGGGGGCACACCTTCCTAATTTACACTACAACCCTGTGACACCTGGTTTTAACTGACACCAGCAGCTTTGATAATGATAATGTGAGTAATGAGAGCATAGAGACAGAGCCTACAACCAGAGGAAGGTAGAGTACAACCCTCTTTTCAAGAATTCTGGAATCTGTAAGAGGAGGAAGCTCAGCACATCCCTCACACTGGCGATCCAGGGCACATGTTAATCTCTCGCAGACATGTTATTGTTTAAGTACTAAATATGTACATAAAATACTTTTAGAACCACAAGAGCCAGTTTCAGGTGGGGTTGCAGTTCTGCACCTTAAAAAGGCAGTTACCATCATAGGGGTATATATTCAGTTGAGGCCGCGGACGGAGGAGGAGCCTGACCCAGTGAAAGATATCCAGAGTGACTATTATTACTTGCTGCTGCTCTTCTCTACAGTCTGGGAAGAAACACTGGAAAGTGCAGTGGTTACCATCAATTATTTATTAGGCCGTTTGTGCTTGTCAGACTGATTAGCATTAGTGTAATCACTGCTCTTCGGAGGAGATAGGAAGACTGCTCTCTCTCATCTGAAGGTAATCTTTCCATTTTCAGTGTCTCATCTTTACCGGACAGCTTTTGCATAGCATCTGCTTTTGTCGTCTCCACATTTCTTCCCTTTTTTCCTTTCCCCATGTGTTTCTGTCTGATGCTGCTTGGCCCCTTCCCCCCCATCACCTCATTAATGTGTGCCAGCAAGTTGCTCTCTCCCAGCTTGTATAGAGTGACACCTATGGGTCTAACTAGGCCTTTGCAGTCACTGGCAAGAAGGAAAAGCTCATGAGGGGAAGCCTGCAAAGCGCCTGGATCATGTCTATGTGTGTGTGCATTTGCATGTGTGTCTGTCTGTCTGGGCTGGAACAGAGAGTCCATGAACTGTCCCTACTGACTGACTGGCAGAGCAGGGCTGAAATTTATATGCTTAGAACAGATGAGTTTAATCTTTGTTTCGGCAATGGGCTTATTCAGCTTGCATGATTAGATTAATGGAACTGTTTCATATCATTGTATTAGAATGGTTAATGAAGACAATTAATTAGAAGACAACCTTCAGGCTATTGTCCTTTACATCTTTCAGATTTGGGTTAGAAATGGCCCGCTGCCATAGCTTTGAGTGTTTCTCCTAATCTATTTCCAGAGTTAATCTGCAGCTGCAGTTTTAGTGTCTCTTCCATTTGCAACGTACTCTTAGGCCACTCGTGACCTTTCATTAATTAAAGTCGACCTAGCTTTAATCATTCTGTAATGCAGTTGTAGATGAGACAAGAAATGGGCAAACCATTTTCCTCTTAGAGATGTGAAAACGCTGCTTGAATCATATATCTGCATTTCAGTATAAATTATGCATGGAACTCTGTGTTGTGCAGGCTCAAATTGTCATGCATGTTGATTAAACATCTAGATAAAGCGGAATAAAAAACATGATGGGGGAAGAAACACACTCATACATATATGTGCAGGTACGTGTTTGTGCTCTATTTTGGAGGCGGTTACAAGAAAGCTAAATAGCTTTAGAATGCAGGCTGCCTATCACAGTAATGTTTGAGAACAAAGTAAGTATTGATGTGTGGGTGGGGAATTAGTCTCACTACATGTGTCACATAGCAGGAAATAGACACCTTGCCCCATTTTTAAAGGTAAAAAAAAATACCTGGGGATTATTTTGTAATCTTAGCACCTATGTCGCTGTACAGTATCTCCTAATTCTCTGTGGAGATTTATGCAAGCAGGAGATAGTTGGGATTTCAGAATCTGCAGAAAGTCTTAGTCTATTTTATCAGGAGCCAGGAAAGTGCTGTATATAATTTAGATACAAACCAAAAAAAGAAAAACTTTATAAGTACTTATTTTCTAGATCTCATCATTTTAGTATCTTTCTTAAACCCTGGATTACAGGATTGCATTTTAGCAGTAATATTTTATGTCAAAATCCATTCACTGTTTCCTCCACTCTGACAATTCTTTTCTACAACATGTGTTGGCAAGCAGGAAGTGGAGGATGCTGCTCCTGCCTGGTTGGAGTCCATTCAATTATTGTGTCGTTTTTAGATGGTCTCTTTATGCAAAAAACAAGCAAAAAATTACTATTGTAAAATTATAGTTTATTTTAAAAATATCCTTTTGTTCATTTTTAAGTAACCAAAGACGTGTAGACATCTCATAAAATACGAATAGATAAAAACAAGTACCTTAGTTATGAACCTGACTTAAATATTAGTTTTGTTGATGAGCTGGGATGTTTTCCTTACTAAGCAAATTAAAAGTGAGTGATGAAGGACGATATAACCTCATAAAATCGGTTTTGGCTCGTGGTATTCCTGTGGTGAGCTCAGGCGAGATGGGTGATGACTGCAGGGCTGAATACTTGACCAGGATATTTCAGTAGCTGTTGTAGTTTTGTCAATATATCAATAGCTCATAGAGTAGAGACCAAGGCATGAAAGCATTTTCAAAAGAGCATTTAAGTACATTTGCTGAGAATTAGCTGACTTGTGTAATAACTGATAAAGCCTATCGACTGCGGCCTAGTTTACTGTTGTCAAATCAATGCAGTTGCATGGAAGTCGCTCTACTTTTAAACAAACTTAACAGGCAGAGGGGATGTTCACAGGGCACAGGAGGCAAATAAAGATGATTGATGTGCTTTTTATTATCTGTTTTTGCTATCTTTTCCTCTGTGTGTTACTTACAAATGGAGTTATTGGATATCTATTGTTAGGACTTCTATGGTCCTAAATGGCCCTGATATATCGAGCTGAGGCTTTTAAGGTGGTTACAGGGGATTTCTGAATTTGACTTGGCATAAAAAAGCATCAATTGTAGGGCTGTAAGTTTTAAATATTTATGAATGTTTTAATAGTAAGAAAACAAAGGAAAAATTAGGTTACTGGTTAGCAATCTAGCTGATTGCAATAGTAGGCACTAAAATGTATTAAATAGAGAACAGAGTCTGATATAAGGTATTTTTCTTGAGGATTACATTTATTTTTCCATATGCAAGGACACGTCCTACTTTTTCCTTTTCAGTTTTGTATATTAAACAATAACAGCTTTTTGAGTCAATATTTGTTTTTCACTTTCTGCATAGATCAACTTTGATTTAATAATTATTAATATTAATAGTAATATGCCTGAATATTAGGGGTGTTATCAGATAGCAAAGCAACAGAAAGCAGATTATTGCCTCTAGCCTTGCAACTACGTGTCAGCAAATGAAATTGTTGCAGGCGCCTATAGAACAAAAAAATGCTACCGTCCCTTTAAGTGCTTCCACCGATTCTGTCGGTGTGCTGATTTACATATCCCGGTTTCCCTCCCCCTTCAGGAGAGCTGAGCGAGGATGTGGAGGCTGCTAGTGAGACCACCACAGACCAGGAGGACCAAACCAAAGACCGAGAAAGTGGGGGGGAGAAGGAGCTCACCAAAGGGACAGGTAAGACCAACAAACAGCACTACATACAGAATTTACTGCCATGCAGCTGAGAGATTTAACCAATGGGCTTTATAGGCTGAGGAAATTACACATACATTTCTATTAAAAACATAAAAACTTTAAATATTCTCTTTAAATACCATAATAATAATAAATGTTTTTGAATACTGAACATTTTAAGGGAAACAATTCAGATAGGGGAAACCATCAATACATGTAATAAATAAGTTCAGGCCTCATGTGACTCTTGTTTTGTTTTAGTTCAATACATGAGCAGGGTCTTTGTAAAGACTCCCACGTGATCCCCATTCTCAACTTATTTACACACAGTTAGACACTGACAATACTGAATGTATAGCTTTTCTTTTTTTAAATACAAGGAAAGCTATTTCTATGTTCATCTCATAGGTTGTACATTGCATCCAGGGTCCTTTTAATGGCGCAACCCTGACATCAGAATCAGATTGAGAATCAAAAGAGGTGATTTTGATTTGCAGTGGTTTTGTCTGCTTGGAATATTTAGACAGTCTCTCATGTTGAGGGGATGAACCTCTGGAAGTACTTGATCAACTTGCTGCTTTGTCTGTGTAATAATAAGTGTTATAATTTCATTGTTGTTTCATCTATCTGTCTTACTGATACTTTCTCTGTCAAAACTTGTTTGATGATCATCTACAGATGTACATGCTTGATATTATTTATATCACTCTGACCTTCACAAACCTTGCATTCATTTTTGAACTTTTTATACATCTGTAAGTCAGTAGTAGTAAAGGGGCAATTGATGTATTATGCAGTTATATTATGATATAATAATTGACGGAACAGGTGTGCTAATGTAGCCTCCTTAATGATCAGTGTTTGTGTTGTTGAGAATCTGACTATATGCAGAGAGAAATGACAATTTTTTGCCTTTACTCTTATTCAAATTGTTGTACATTTATTTGTTCTTAGATAGTATTACTCTCCATTAAAAAATGTACTTTTAACTACTTGACCTGCTATACCAGCACATTGTCCTGTGACTTAATAAGCTAAAATAAATCAACACAAAATCAATTTAGCAATAATATTGTTTAAAGTAAGCATCAAAGCAAGATTTTTTTTTTGAAAATTGACAGAGGTGAAAATGGATTCCCATGAAATGAGAAGCAAGTTTCCTTCACTCTAAAACTAGGTTTGTTCCCATTATGGTATACAATGCATGTGCATCGGTGCATTAAAGTGCATCAAATTTAAAAAGCTTCATTTTATTTACTGATTACTTTGCTTTTCATTGTTGTTGGGTTTTTTTAGAAATGAAAATTAAACCTTGTTTCAGTTCTCTTTTTTTCAAGCTCAGTTTAATCTTAGTCCTCATATTACCAGAAACAAAGCTGTGAGCTTAGACATCTCCAATTCAATGGAAAGTATTTTTGATAGTAATAGGACTGAGCAGTAATAGGCATAGATAGATGCTCTTCTCTTGTCTAACTTCTTCATGTGTCTAACATTCCTTGTCTGACTGTGGAGTGTTTTGATTTACACAAGTCAGGTTAAAAGCTGCAAAACAATCTGCACCTTTTGCATGCCTAAGTTTTTATAAAGTACAGATAAAAAAAAAACTTCATCATAGTGTTTGAAGCCTTGCCTTTGTAAAATGTCTTTGATATTTGAACTTCTATTTTAAATGAGGCTGAGTTGTTTGTGCTCTTTGAAAGGGCGACACTCCTCTTTGATGGAGGAAATAATGATATGCATGCCTGACTGAATATGGCTAAAAGTATGTTTTAGCACATCAAAATAAAGCACTTTAAAAAGCATTAAAATGAGCTGGCCGATTAATAATTCACTCATACCTGTGGTGCACAGGAAGACGACTCCTTGCATTAGGATTCCTCCTTTTTGAAAGGCATGCAATTTGATACAAGCATATTCAGTTCCTTTCCTCCTCTCTGTCAGTCACTAATCAGCAAATAAGAGTGTTTCTATGTTTTCATAAAGGAAATATGTACTTGCATATGAAACATTTACAGCTTCCTTACAGTTTATTAGAAACACTTAGTTAAAAATAGCATTGCATTAGGGAACCAGGTCTGAGGTTCTGTTTGTTGGTGGAAAGGAAGGTGGTGGGTTTAAGACTGTGTTGGGAAAAGTAGACAGTTGGGGTATAGTAGGAAGGGCTCTTTATTGTACTTTGAAACGCCCTTTAAATTTAGAAATACATTACCAATTCAGAAAAAAAAGCAGAAAACCCATCTTGTTGGAGTAACAACTCAAAATGCATTTGGTCAGCAAAGAAACACTTGTTTGAGTTGTTGGATGTCTAAAGATGTTGCATCATAAGAACCTGGAGGGTTCATTTGTTAAATATGGCCAATCAGTAAAAAAAGTGCTCAGTCTGCCACTGTCTGACCTGAGCCTCTTCTAAAACCATCATTAGAACAAGTGAAGTACTACTTCTTATCGTTGTCATGTCATTGTTGGAACAGAGAGCAACATTGTTCCCTTTACAAATGACAGTCACTGTCAGACAGACAGCATTAGTGAACACAAGAAAAAAAGGCTTCCGCCGTTTTTAAAGCCACTGTCAATCTTATTTTCTCTTTCTTGTTGCACAGCTTCTCAGTATTCATTAAAATCATTTAGAGGTACACCACAAGCTTTTGAAAATGCATATGTATTTGGCCTGTCATCTCTTGAAAGATTCCTTCATTATTCCATTGCGTTTTATTTGTCTCAGGGACAAAACACAGATGCGCATGTAGAGGCATATAATTTATGGAGATTACTTTTGCTAGAAAACACTATATGTTCTGCAATGTTTGAGTTATCATAATTTCATTTAGATTCAGATAGAAAACCAAAAAGTAAATTTAAAAGTAATTCAAGCTGACAGGTGCATTTTAACTGTACCCAAGACTAAAGGTCAACTTAAATGAAATGTCTAAAATATGTATGAATGTATAACCTTCCCCCTTTCCTCCTTGCCCATCCCTTTCCTAACAGAGAAAGTGTGGATTAATGCATATGAACAGGATCTATACCTTCATTAAAGCAGATGAACTATTTCTGCACCACTTGCATGAATCCATGAGAATACTGCTGGAAGAGAGGCAGGCTGAAAGGCAGCATGTGTTAAAGAACAAGGTGATGATAGCTTGATATGGAAGAAGGGGGGGGGGGGGGGGGGGGGGTTGCAAA
>JAUZNJ010000027.1:1178759-1189999 GCA_034780135.1 Jordanella pulchra | reverse complement strand
CTTTGCTTGCTGTAAACAAACAAACTCAGAATGCTTTCAAGTGTTGTTGCCAAAGTCCCCAACAACACAAGTCACTATATTTGTTGTTTCTTGTTTAAAAAAAAAAAAATTAAAGTTGTTAAATGTGGCTACAAAATGCAAAGTTGGCAACAGTGATACTTATCCAAGCTTTAATATTGATTATGTCCCACATTTTATCACAACCTACTTCATTACAGAAATTTAGATCTCCCTATATAATAAACATTTAGGTTTGCTGTTTACAGTTTAAGGATGCTCCTTTGAATATTATTAAAATAAAACCACATGCTTCCCTAATAGTGTGATGCACAATTTACAGGAATCTTATGTCTTTCTGAAAATACACTTGTATTATATTAGTATTATTGTATTAACCTTAGTTAAGGTTAAGTTTTCTAAATAAAATGAGTAAGTTGAACTGAATGAGGAAATGAAGTGTGTGTGTGAGAGAGAAAGAGTGTGTGTGTAGGTGTGTGTGTGTGGGTGTGTACGGGTACTTGTGTGGGGGGTGTCTGTGTGTGTGATTTGCATTGGTGCATCTGATTCAATACATCTGTCTCAAAAACATACTGTAGATCAAAGTAGAAAATAAAAATAGAAAATTCTTTGTAAAAGCTAGAGGATTTCTTTTGTGTGCCCCAATGCATTTTTCTTGGAAGTGTACAGTAGATATGTTGTGTTTTGTTTCTTTTTATTAATGTTTTTAAACAGGTTTGTCATTTATCATTAGTGTCAATGGACAAAATAATGTGATGATATGTTTCTTTTCTGTTTCCATATCACCTTTGTTGACTTTGTCTACCCTCCTGCAACAGTGTCCTCTGCTTTAACAATGCATGCATTCTATCCTCAGTCAACTACCTAATCCCAGTAGCACTAGCTAAAAAACAGATTACTGTTGCCAGACACCAGAGGAGGGAGCAACAGACAGGGGAGGGGGTTGCAGGACAAAAAATGATGCTTCACTAATACAATATACAGGGGACAGTTAAAGGTGAATTGTAGAATACTTACCAAAAAGAAATGTTATTATCTAAAATATTGACCATAGCATACAAAAGTTTAAATTTACCTGTTTGCAAGGTATTTATGTTTATTTCAGTGAACTAATTCAAATTGGATTATATCTTTTTTATTTAATATAAATCTTTACATCAGTAATCAAACCAAGACATTTGGTTGGGAAATATCTTACAAAAATACCTACAATGTGAAACAAAGAGTTTCGTATGGCAAAAAATATAAAAGCAGCATCAAAAAGAGCAAAAACAAATTGAAAGAGCTTTAACAATGTAGCTTCTGCAATTTTTTTCTAATTAACATTCTTCTTTTTTTTCTATTTCCAAAGACTGAAGTGAGGAGTCTCCCACTGCCTGACGAAACGTTAAAGATGACTGTTTCCTTCAGCAGGTAGAGTAACAGCTGCACAGACCACAAAACAAAGTTGTTATATCTGATGTCACTGTAGTGATGAACAGTGCATGTAAAACATTACGTCATCATTATTGCATTAATAGAGGAAGAATATGTTTCCCTGTCCAAAAGCCAGCTCCAGATAGCCTCTCTTTACAAGCTGTAATACAAACTTACTAGACTGCCTCTTGTGGTCGTTCTATGAGAAAGTTTTAAAAGTGATTTATATAATATTTTCAAACTGTATGAAAACATTGACTTAACAGAAGCAGAAGGACCATTTAACCTTACTACACCAGGTTAATTAGACCTACTTAATACCTTTAACACCTTGCAGGTGTAAATAATTGGAAGAGGAGCATTGTCTATCCAGCAGCTGCTGTCACTATGCCAGCTACCTCACAAAAACATGACTTTAAGGCCCAAATGATTACCAATAAAACATTTGATTAAGAGACGAAGAGAGTGAGAACCATAAACAGGCAGAAATTTGCCCTTTAATTTCACCATCTCCAGAGAATTGGTTTTACCGTGCTGGAGAGTAGTTGCCACACACAAGCAGGTTAGTTGTCTGCCCAAGGACTGAAATTTAATTTAGCTTGTGTAGAGCCATTCTGGTTGCATGAGAGAGCATTACTGTGTGTACATGTGCACGTGTTTCTCTTGGAGCTTTTTAGTATGAACCCGGTATTTTAAAATCCAGCTATTCAAAAAAAAAAAAAAAAAGCTTTGCATGATGGATATATAAATGTTTGTGCTGTTATATTTATCCTTGCTGTATTTTGTGTTTTCTTATTCTCTTGTGACCTAAAAATTCCACATTGCCTGGTTTTTGCAGCATTCTACTCTGGGTTGTACTGAAGTTTATATTTTCTTTGTATATTGCTTTGTTGTTAGTGGATTTGAACTCATCCTTGTGTGTTTTTTTACCCATTGTTTTATTATTGCTTTAACCTGTAAGCCTTGAAAAAGAGCTCCTATTCCTGCTGGCAACATTTATTTTGTTGTAATTTTCTGGTGTTAGATGAAATGTGTGTGTAGGGGAAGAAAGCAGCAGCTGAATTGTTCGACAGTGGTTGCTTTGGCTTCTCACTGCAACCATTTAGTAAAACTGCTTCATGTGTATATTCGTGTCTGTTTATGTGTTAAGGTCCAGGTTTCTGATGAAAGCCTCCAGCAGAGGCATATATCTGAGCTCTGGTACTAATAAAGGGCCAGCAAGCTTTGTTTGCTCCTTCTGGGAACACCACTGGCTTTTACTGCCTCTTTGACAGCAAGATAAAGTGCCCTTCCAATTAGAAAAATATTTGGACGCATACCCACTAACAGTAATGCTGGTTTTTTTGTTGTTATGACTTTTGATCAGGAATTCTTTCTATTTTTGCAATGTTTTTTGTCATCACATTTTAGGTACCATGTAAGCAGTCCTATACTTACACTGTTTTGGTTACTTTGGTTGTCTACTTTTTTTCTTTTTTTCACAATGGTGAGATGGTGCTCTATTATGTTTTATTATGCCTTTTGGACTAAGACTGTTGTAGTTTTTAGCATATTGCATGAGAAGATTCTTGCTGCTGTGCGTGTTTGGGTTGATGTCATTCTTGTTTCCCCTGTCATCCATCTCTGCCTCATACAGAAATGTGTGCATATGCACCTAACTGCTGATGCTAGTCCCCTTCTCATACTGTAGATGTTTTTTTCCCCATCTTTCCAGAAAGTATATTAAAATTAAATTCCCTCTTGTTGTGAAAAGAGGCACACGTAGAAAATAATTGGCTGTAGGAGAGAACAAAGGGCTGGCTCCTCTCTCCTCCCTGCACACCACAACCAGGCATTAAAACCAAGCCTGCTGCATTGTTCTGCTGTCTGCAGCCATCCCCCTAGCCAGACACTCAGCTCTGGAGAAGTCACTTTTAATGTCTGATAATCAAGGTGAATTTTCAAAAAGCTGCCATTTTCAAATGGTGGTGTATATATTATGTGTAGATGGGAGTTCAGGGGTGGAGGATTCCTGTTTCCATGAGAGAGTTAGTGAGAGGGAATGAGTTTCAGTGATTCGAAGTGAAAGAGAGACACCTAACGGCAAAAGGGGGAACTGCCAGATGATTTATGGACTAATCATAAGTTTAGGAAAACTGTAAATGGCTAACATATCTGTGGTACTGCAGATATCACTTTATTGCAGTGATTTTAGGAATCATGTATTCATTTATATAACAAAATATGAATAAGAATTATGATACATAAACTAGCAGTCCGTATTGTCTTTTGCTGTGTAAGTTATATATATATTTTTTTGTAGGAAACAGATGGTAGTTACCCCCATTTGGAGGAAATTCTTCTGCTGTGTTCCCGGGAAATCAGGCATCCAGGAGCCGAGCAATGGAGCTCCATTTCCCTGCTACAGGGCACAGACTCATCTTCTTCTTGCTCCTCCCACCACCACTTCCCCCCTTCCACTAGGTATGATTATTTCTCCTTCGCTCCAGCGCACCATTATATTCTGGTCTGCAGTTACCACTCCCTGATGTCATTTTTCATACCATGTTTTTTTACCCATGTGCAGCACTGCACATTTGCTCTGTGCCTCCACAAAATGTAAAGGAGGTGCAAGTATGCAGTTTATACAACGTAATCAGTATGTATGCATTTTATTTTCTGGTTATTTGATTTTTTTTCTCAATTTCTTCTGTGCTTGTAACCAGCCATGTATCTTAACAAACATGACTGCTGTGTATGCACACCTCCAAGGCTTTTTACTCACAGAGGAAACCAAATTATACATCTGAGGCAGACTGGTCAGTCCTCGTGCCATGCCTGTTAGAGATCCACTTTAGTTTTTTGAGGTATAAGCTTTAGAAGAACTGGCTAGGTACATTTGCTAAGTGATGGTTTAGCGGTAGTGTTGACAGGTGATATGCAGATCTTTCATGGCTTATCAAATGATCTAACTTTTTTTTTTTATCCCTTAAACATGTTACACCAAGGAAGCCCATAACAGTCAACTAGTGGATCATATCTCATTCTTCATTCTGAAGCCAAAAAAAGAAAAAAAAAATCCCTTTTAGAAGGTCAAAAAAGAAATAAACAAATTCCGCTGATACTGACTTTAAAATCTGGCGCATATGTCTAACCTGGTGAAACAGTAGGATTTAAATGCAGTCTGTGTGGGCTCCCTATCACATTTGGACATGCAGCTCCTGCAACAATTTGATCAAATCGGCTACTTAATTTTGTTTTTTTCCACGATGACCTCTATAAAATTTTACATTTTTCCAAAAGTGCACTGGTAACAAGTTTAAAAACATAAGTGTTGAAAATGAAAACAAAAAGAATCAAACCGGTGAAGAGATGAGAGATAAGAGCAACCTTACCACAATCAAGAACTGAGCTGCAGTTTTCACATAAAAGTATGATGCAGTGTTCATTAGGGTAACTGATAATCTTAAATTGTCTGTTAAAAATATATGTTCTAATGCAGCTATTCCAACCAATTTACCCGATCTCTACTTCAAAACACAAAGTACTGGTAAACCCTCGCTTGTGTTTGTTTCCTTTGAGTTGCCTCATTGCACATTTTGATATTACTTCTGTGTGCTTGCTGTTGACTTTGGTGGCAGCCTTTACATATATTGTCCTATCGATAATTGGATAAACAACTCAAACTAAGGCAGTTTTTTACTTGTTTTTTTTTTACATGACTTTCTCTCAGTAGTTAAAATCATCAATCTCTACACTTGATACCTGATTCACCACATTGATGTAACATTGTTTAAAGGTAACTTAGTGTCATGTTCTGTGTGATTGCATAATAGCCAAGAATTCAAATACGCTCCATTGGTTCCCTTGCAGAACTAGTGCTAGAGTGCTAGCATTTTTCTCAGGCTGGTTGGAGGGCATACTTTCAAAGTGTTGAGCTCAGCTGCGGTGCAGAAAAAAGACAGAGGAGACGGCCGCAGGCATTCAGATAAAAGGATGCATGGGGAATTTGAGCATGTTGAGAAGGAGGGTGTGTTTGTCCATCAAGCGTGGCTCTGTGCCAGTATGGGCAATGTGCCCACGAGGAGGCAGTGTGTGGCCAACGCTGACTGTAACACTGAGAGGTGCATAGATAGCAAGAGAGATGCTGAGAGAAAACAAGTGTGTCTGTGGGGGGTGTCTGAGGCAGACAAGCAGGAGAGGTTTAGTCTGCATTTGCATGTGAAATGGACAGGTTGTGATACAGCAGGAGAGCAGAGCAAGAAACAGCAGGGAAGAATGAGGAGAAATTTCTCGCATAGTGTTATGTCACCAGCCTATTACTGATCACAGGCTTCATGCCAGGAACACCGCTTAAACTTGGAGTAGAATTTGAATCTTGTTCTCAATGACAAGGAGCTGATGGAATGGTTCATTTAATCTAGAGTGTGTTGTTTCATTTAATCACGCACTTGATTGTTGATCTTAATTGCATTGTCTTCTGTTTCTTTATGCACCGCCTGGAAAAATACTTTCACTAGGAGGACGCAAATGTTATCTTTCTGCTTTGTATGCATTTACATATTGTTTGCCTTTCTACATATTATCTATCTCTCCTCCATGCTCTCTCTCTGTTCTCCTCTTTGTATTCTTAAAATATTCTGCACACCCCTCAGCAGTTCCGCATGGCAGACAGCCCTAATATAATCTGTGCGTCTGAATTCTAATTTATACCGTCAGGATAAAATAAATAGTCTGCAGTTAATTATGGCGAGCCAGCTCCTGGCTTTGCCAGGGTGATTTATGAAGTGCACGTAGGCATTCTGAATCGCATTTTTCTTAATTTATTTTTAATCTGTCTTTCAATTAATTTTATTGTGGATGTCTTAATGATGGCAAGGGGTTTGTGTTAATGAGGATTTTGTGGTAAAATGAACAGGCACTTGTCCCTGGGGGTTGGAATTTAGAGTCTTTTGGGATGAGGTCACATATTGCTTCCCATTCTACTTTAGAGTTCAGACTCTTTAAATAAAGTCCTTCCCTGCAGCTTCATTAGACTACCTGTAGGTCTTTTATTCAGAATTATTTCCAGATATGCAAAGGTATTTTCTTCTGCTTTGTTTGTGACTTCCCTCTTTGAATAGACTACCCAGTCTGTTGTTCTATGTGATTGGCATTTTCACACCCACCACCACTGCTGTATAGGCCATTTCATTCAATTGTTGTTTAGGAAGTGTCTCTCTATTCTTGAACTCGGCCCATTTCCAGGCAATTTTGACAATGCGTCATTGTCCAATTCACACATCTTGCAGACTACTCACAAATTCAGACCATGAATAAAAGTGTTTTTCACACTGGAATAGTGTTGCTTATTTTTAACTTTCAAACTTACTGTAAAGTGATTGTTTCTTTGGAGCTTCCCTGGCTACCATATTGTAACTGGATTTAGATGTTGCTGCATGCTTTATGTGGACTTAATCCTTTGTTAATTGTCTTCTTATTAAAGATAAAAACTTTTGCAGTTGTCTGGTTGCAACCGGAGGTACGCTGGTTTGAAACCCAGCTCTGTCAGTCTCAATCGTTGTGTCACTGGGCAATACACTTAACCTACATTGCTTACTGACGGTGGTCAGAGAGCCAGGTGGCAACTGTCTAAGACAGCCTCACTTATCAGTGTGCCCCAGGACAGCTATGGATTCAATGTAGCTTGCCAACATCAGTCTGTGAATGTGTTCACCAAAAGAGTGAATGACTGAATGTAGTGTAAAGCTCTTTCGAGACTTGACAAGGCGCTTTATAAGTACAGTCCATTTACCATTACACTTGCAGCAGCAGGATGCTGCCATTTAACGTCTCCACATTCAGGTATATATCTGCCTTTCCTCTCCTGGCCATTTTATTCTATTTGTGTTCTTTTTTAATTTTTCCCTTCAAAAGCATATTACACTTTAACCAGCCAAGCAAGCCTCAGTGGAGTTCCTTTGCCGAAAGATTAAGCATGTGCACACACAACAATAATTCATTAGAAATGTGAATGGGACTGTCTTTCCATTTCTTTTAACGCATCTCCATAGCAGTATTTTAATTATAAGCTCCATACACAAGACACAATTAGAAATACTATAAACTCGTAATTTTCCTTTCATATCCCTACGCTCTCAAAAAAGGGTACAGTAGGAGTACATTTCTGTCCTCTAAAGTACAGTTTGAACTTGTAAACTCATACAGGGCTAATAATTGGACTTTAAGGCACATGTTTGTCCTTTTCGAGGACCTAAAAAAGTTCCTTTATGTTGTTCCCAAGTTGTAAATGGTACATACATGTACTCCTATTAGTAATTTAAGGGTAACACTGTCAGAAGACGGACAAGAAGGAAAGAAAAATGATAAGACAGTAATTAGAAGTTAATTCTTTAATGCAGATTTTATAGAATGAAATAAATACAAAAATACAATACATCCTCAACATTGACACCATATGGATTCTTTGTGGTAAAATGCTGATTCCCCTATCATTTGACTGCCACTTTCATGTATACACAGTAAAGATTGGCGAAGAATGGACTTTCAGACAAATGACACATACTATGTTGATGGCATTTTGCATGTTGTTCAACATTCTGTCCAAGTTTCAAATAAAATGAAAAGTTAAAATAATAAAATAAAGTTTCATTTTGGGGCTGCGCAGTGTGTAGCGCTGTTGCTTTGCGCCCAGGTTCTGGGTTTGTTTGCATGTTCTCCCCATGCATGCTTGGGTTCTCTCTGGGTACTCCAGCTTCCTTCCACAATCCAAAAACATGAGTGTTAGGTTAATTGGTATCTCTCGACTGTCTTGAGTGTGTGTGTATATGGTTGTATGTCTATGTGTTGCCCTGTGACAGACTGTCGTCCTGTCGTGGGTGTACCCTGCCTTATTGCTGGAGATATGCATCGGCCCAACCATGACTTCCTTTTTTTTTTATTTACATTTATTTTACTCTCCTAAAAGGGTACAAGATTGTCACCAAAGGTACAATTTTTAACTTATGAGGTACAATCTATAAGGATACTGATAAGTAACTAAAGTTGAGGGTACGATGGTAGTACCTTTGAGGGTATCAAGACTTTGAACCCTTAAAGGTACAATTAGATACCTTTTTTTTTGTGTGTGTAGTACCTGATATGTTCATAACATTATACATGACGATGAAGACTGAGGTGTGTTTAAATCCTTCCACTCTTAAACCAGTTTTTAAATTGTACCATTATGAGAGAAATAGTGTGCTGTCATGACTTTCAGAAGTGGAGGAGATCCAACAAACAGTTTATAATTTAACCAGTCCTTTGGAGTCATTTTATTTCTTTTCCTCTCTGTTTCTCTGGCCATTTTTTTTTTGCTCATACTCAGATCATTATACACAAAGGCCTCATTTTCTTCTTCCACTGAGGGCACATGCACAATTTTAACTAGTCAGCCACACCGTGACCATTGCTGGGGATCAATACCTGTGGTCTAGACTGAGCATGCAGTTCACCACAAATGGGCCCACCAGGTCCAACCATAAAATACCTTAGAACCTGCATACACCACCCTATAAATCCTTTTTTCTCTTAGTTGTATGAATGTGTTAGGACCTCTTTGTTTTTTTGAATAAAAAACCCTACTGATCTTCCTTTATGGTTTATATAGGTAATGTCATTCCACAAAAAAAGCACTACTGATCTACAACTTCAGTGAGGAAATTGATTTCAAAAGCATAGGTTGAATTCTTCAAAGTCAGCAAACTTTGCAATATAACTGTCCTTATGTATAGAATATAAATTCTCATATCACCATATGTTTTCACAGTAGTGAAAAAATGTTTTGTGTAATTAAGGGCTAGTCAGGCCTCTTAGCTGATTAAATCAAATGAAAATGTTTATGGCAGTTCAAAGCAATTCAGACAGAAAAGATTATATCTGTGTTATATAAAGCTTTCTTTTACCAGGTGTTAACAGTGTTCACTTCACCAAGAAATTATTTATTTTGTAATATTTCTCACAGGTTGACCATTCCTGTCACGAAATAAAAACTTTTTTGTGAGCAGTTGTTTGTTAGTATTTGGAAGTTAAGCAGCAACTTTTTAGTCTGTTCAAGCAGGCCAAATCTGAGTAAACTTTGGGATTATGCAAAAAATTATCTTTGTGCAATGGCATTGGTTATGATCCATAAAGGTCACTGCACATTGCTTTTATCTAACTCTGCAAGATTCAATGCATTTTTTTTTCTGTCTGCATAGAGGCCACTAAGCACAGAGAGAACAGATGTCCTAATTTATGCTTCACAGTGTTGCATTATTCACTTATGTCCCAGGATTTGAGATAATGCATCGCACAAAGGGCAAAAAAATTAACAGCATTGAAACATCTTTGTTTCCAAAGTTTTTTGTTCTTTTTTTAAGGTTAAGTAAAAATAGTTATTTCACAACCATGGGTAAAATATACTGTATATTGAAATTTTTTTATTGATTGTGTATGCCTAAAGCTCTGATCCCACCAAAAAACTTTTTTTTTTGTCTGATCCTACAGAAAATTGAGGTGGTGGCACTCGTTAAGATTTAGATAGACACTCTATACAATTTTCTGCGCAGCAATTCAAGTCATGGATCTGACAAGAAGAGAGAAATGGTTGCAAAGTGAAACACATCCGCTTTGGGAAAAATACAAAGTAAAATCTCTAAAAATTGCCAGATGTCCAATTTTGTATCAAACAACACAATACAATACTGCAACAGGCGAGATAGACTCAGGCATAAACAATAAATAAAACATTTCAATAAACAGAATACTTTACCATTGGTAGGAGTTCAGGAGGACTTAAAATAGATAAAGTAAGATAGTGGTCCTCTTTAAACCTGAAAAAAACAACAAAAGAAGGAGAGTACAGGACACATACAGCTTATTACTCTCCCCTTTTTATGAAAAAAAAAACTTCGACAAACTTCAAAGAGTGTTCTCTGAGAATCACCTCTCACTGTTTCAGTAATATTCCACAGGCTTTATTGCTGTTTTTCACTTTTCTGTTGGTCTTATTATATTTTTAATGCATTAGAAACCTCTATCTGTCCTGGTTTAAGATCATGTTGCGCATGCTGGTCATGAAGTGAGGCTTTGTTTTGTGGCTGTGCTGGCTGTGTTGTTTTGGGGTTTTTTGCATTATTTTTACTTTTCTTCATCTGACCCAGTTAAAAGTGGGAGTACTGACTTTAGGAAGTAGACACATCAGACTAAACCCCACTTCAAGGTTTTTTTTCCGCACATTTATTTATTTATTTTTTTGTTTTGTTTTTACTGCGCTAGTGGCTCGTTTTTTTCTGCATCCACATACTCATTCCTGAACCTGGGGACATTCCATGAACATTCCGTGAACATTCCGAGGACATTCTAAGAACATTATATAAACATTCTGTGAACCTTCTGTGAACATTCTACATCATTATATGGCCTCATAATTTTGTACTGTCAACATTACTGAACTTTTATAATCCATTTACTTGAGACCAGACTTGGTTTTTGTTGGGATCTGGAGTCTGTCTGCCACCTTTTCTCCAGCAGAGCGCGCCGTGGGTCTCCTGGGCTGGAGCCCTCCACACACCTGAGGATCTTCAGCTCATCAGGAGACCCTGCTACATAAGCAGCTGCCAGACCTTGCTTCCACGCCGCAGTGTTGACCTCGTTTGGTTAGCTACCTAAGCCTCTGAAATCTGTTTGTGAGAAATCCTGACTTGCTTCTAACCTGCTCCTGTCTTCTTCCCAGGAGACCTGCCTTTGCCTGAAGCTCTGTGTGAGCAACCTGAACTTCTGCCTGCCAGCTCGTGTGAGCTGTGTCC
>JAUZNJ010000027.1:1164020-1178659 GCA_034780135.1 Jordanella pulchra | reverse complement strand
ACTTTTAACTAATCTGACTGTGTGATTTGAATGAACTGTCTTTGTGAAGTGCCTTGAGATGACGTGTTGTGATTTGGTGCTATAGAAATAAACTGAACTGAATCCATCTCCATCTTCAGCACATCTGTTTTTTGTGCAAAGTTACAGAGTGAATTTTCTTCCGTTACTGTTGTAATAAAGGACACTGAATGGAAATTTATGAAGGCAACAAAAGCAATCCAAGTTTAAGTCCCGGAAACCATTTGCAGCTTTATTTTTTTCTTTAAGTGATTTTCCAAATTTCTTCCAAGCTATTTTTAAAATTCTGCTGTAAAAAGCTCAAAAAAAGCGCAAAAAAAAAAAAAAAAAAAAAAGCGCAAAAAAAAAAAAAAACAAAGTGTTGAAGACTCTGATCTACACAGAGTGATGGGGAAGGAGCTCTGTACCTGGAAGCATCTTCTGCATGTTGACCTTGCTCTGCTGAAAGAGCTCTGTGAGCCACTCGCGATCCTTCAGCTTGGCCGTCTGCTGCAGGCAGAGCAGGAAAAGCGGGAAGTGGGTGCCGTTCTCCAGGGGGTGGGCCAGCTCCGCCACGCTCACCAGCTCTGCGATGATGGCACGAGCAGCAAACAGGGCCAGGTAGGACTTCACCAGAGGCACGTCCAGCTCGATCTTTGGGCACTGGTCCAGGACGCTGAGGAACGCCTGAAGATGAGGCAACAAAAAACAAAACCGATTACAGCCACTGGACTCATAAGATAAACAGCTGGGTCTTTGGGAATCATGGCTATTAGCAATAAAACCTTGAATCATTCCCCCCCCGTCCAAACGCTTCCTGCTGGGTCCAGAAAAAGCTTTTACCACTTTTATTCTAACACATAATTTTTTTTAAACCATCCTATTGTACAATGTAACCATCAGAGGTTTTACTCAGTGATCAGTGGCTTTCTGTACCTGCATGAAGTTTTCTCCAGAAATGAGTCCCTCGGTGCGCAGAGTGTGAATCAGAGTGCTGGCGTGCTCCTTGTCCTCATCAGGGCGGTCCAGCGAACACACAATGATCTTGCTGAGCATCTCTGGCAGGAAGTGCTTTGGCGCCTTCATCTCTCGCACTCCGTTCACAGCTTCAGTCAGATTCTTAGTGTTTAGGTAGTCAGTCATGATGGCCTCCTGAGGAGAGCGTGAAGAGAAAACCTGAACTTCAGTCCTCAAAAACAGACGTAGAGGTTTCATGTTTTCAGATGGACATAGAAGGACACTGACTTTATTTTGGGCGTTCTGTTAAAAACAAGGGAGTGTAGTCCAACAACTAGCCTGTGCCTTCAGCTGAGACACCTACACTGGATGAATGTGGAGGAAGGAAGCTAACCAGCATAAGCTTCTTCCATTCCTGTTGTCAGACAAATGTTCCATGCGTTTCATTGTTTATTTTAGCCGATCTGACAAGTGACAGATTGATGCATTGCCTCCATTCAGAAAGAATAGAATGTCCCTCCATAGCTTCCATAGTAGGTCTCATATGGTGGACAGGGGGCCACCAGTCTGTCATTTGTGATTAATTTACTTTAGATTGAGGTAAATCTAAAATTGTGGCTTTAAAACGAAAAAAAAAATGAAAAAAAACCCTATGATTTCTCAGAACATCCGATCACAGTGAGGATTTTTTTTTTTTTCCCCATCAAACAGGTTTGGTTTCTTACTGTGGTTTTTAGAAGTTCCTCTTTGGCAGGAGGAGGCTTCTTGTTGGTCTTCTGAGGTTTCTCCTGGATAGGTGGAGGGTTGGTCTTCAGGCCAAGCTGTGGAGGCTGAGGGAGACGGTACATTTTTAACCATAAACGATGGCTGTCTGGCGTCATTTCTTTCAAGAAAATGGTTTTCTGTGTAAACAAAATCATCCTTTATTGTTAAGAGTTTCATTTTATTCCCAACCTGTCCCAATGGAGGGGTTTGGGTGCGAGGCGGCTGAGCACTAGGAGGCATCATGTTTGGGATCTGAGGCTGAAGCTTGGGCACCTGGTTCTTGTTGAGGAGGAATGACTGAGCAGGTCTGAGGCTGATCTGGAGACCGAGCAGCACAGAGAGAAGGAATACAAATGAATCGACTTCATTCTTAAAAAGAAAATTTAAATCTGAGGAGCTTTGATAAATGATGCCCTCAGATCTCATAATCGCAGTCAGTGGACCTGCTACTAGAGTAAAGAGGAGGATGAGGAAGAGGAGAGGGAGGAAGGGAAGTGAGAGGAGACTTAGACAGAGCAAAGAGCAGAGGACAGACTAATAGCAGGGTTTGTTCCTCAGAATAACGCGTCTTTTCATAATCACTGGGCATCTAAGTGAAGAGCTGTGTAGCAATTACAGCTACAGTCACTCTGCTGTGGGGTTTGGGGGGGAACCGGCTCGTGGATCTTTAGAGAGGTTCTGTTGCAAAGCAGATTTATCAGTCGTTCTGCAGTAAAACCTTCATGCTCTGGTACCGACTGATCAGTAAATCATGAACTGCTTCAACCTTTTAACAGAATCTCCCTTCAGATCTAAACATCCCTTCAAGTTCCAACCTAAATGGATCTTCAGACATCCGGTTCTACGTACCTCATCTGCGTTGAGCTGTCCTTTCTTGCTAAATCGTGGAGGCATGTCCTTGGACTGGGGCTGCTGCTGGCCCAAGTGGTTCTGGCTCTGATTGAGGAAATGTTGGTTCTGAACCTGTCAGACATTACAGAGGGATCTATGTGTCACGTGTTGTCATTTGTTCATTTAAAAATAAAAACAATCACGTAATAAAACAAGTAAAATAACTCTTGGGTCCAATTATTCCCTCTGAGCAGAACCACCTGGTTGGACTTGACGAAAGACTTGGGCCCCATGTCGAACTGCGACTGCTGAGGAGGCGCGATGTGGCCGCTGTGGCCGTTGAAGAGTGGGTTGGTTCGATGGCGTCCCATAGTGGGCGAGTACCTGTCCTGAATAACACCCGGTCCGGTTCCAATCCCACTGCCTTAGAAACAAAAGCAGAGGAGAAACCGCCTTAGATTAATCCAATATAAAAAAAAAGAAAATAAATTACATCAACTCTTGTATTAACAACGAAAAATAAAGAAAAATGAGCAAAGAACAGGAAGCCAAACCTGGCATCTGTCCAAACATGTCAGCCAATCCGCCGAGGGTCTCCCTGTCCAGCTTCACTCTGTTGGGCATGAAAGGGCTTTCCAGGAAGAAGTCCATCCTCATCCCCTGAGACATGGGTGCTGGGATGAAAACACCCAAATCCTTGAGAAAAGACAAAGAAGCAGAGTCAGAAAAATGTCAAACTGAATGCAAATTAAAAAGAAACTTTAACTTTGAGGTGAGAGTCTCAAGTTAAAAGGAATTGGTTCTGTGACGGACCTTCACTGCGTCTTGACGGATCTGGTTAATCGTCTTTGGTCCGTTGTCGATGAAGGCCTTGCGGGGGACCCAGTTGTTTTCACGTAGCTCCACTGTGTCTTGCAGCAGGAAGCGGATCCTAGCAGGCAACTCCTTGTTGTTCATTAAGGATCGCATACGGCCAAAGTACTGATCCATTAAAGACTGTTTAAAGCACAGGGAGAAGTTAAGTTTTAGATATAGAGATGATTTTAGTGAGCGCAAGCCAAGCTGCTTTTTACCTTTGCTTTCTCATGGTCGAGTCTCGGCCCCACTGTTCTCATTATCTGACAGAGGCATTCGAGATCCTCTCCCATATCCTTGAGCTGGACCCTCTTCTTCTTTTCCAGAAGCTTCATAAACCAGAGAAGACAAGAGGTCATAATGAGCCTGATTAAGTAAAAACAATGTGTCCCTTCATTGAATAGGAAAAAACCAAACAAACAATATTCTCACTGTTTTGATGCACTTATGAAGGATAGATTCATGGATGAGGTCAAGTTTGCCAAGTTCCCCAATGAATTTAATGTTGCCAAGCATCTTGATCTTGGCGATGGCACGTTGCTCTTCCTCCTCAGAAGTAAGAGGGTTGTCATGTTTGTCATAGACTGAAAGGAAGAAGGTCAAACAACTGTAACATACAAGGTGGGTTCAAAGTTTAGCTTAGGAACGGGCTCATGGGACATTTCCATGGTAAATAAACAGCTTCTTTTGAGCCCCACATCGACCCTTTATTTACTCCATTCCAAAACAAAGTCATGATGTCTATTGCAAATGAAGCAATGGACAAAAGGACAGCAAGTAAACTTGTGCAGTATTACAACTTTTCACACCTCTACATTAGAAGCAGCCTTTTATTAAATACTTTTTGTACTTACTTTCAACATTTCTGGTGCGATTTTCAAATTCATCTTGAAGCTTGGAAATCAGCAGTCTTCTAAAGGTCTGAAAGGAGGAAAATATGATCATTTCAGAATTGACAAAGGCCATCGAAAACTTCATTTCTAAACTTGGGAAAAATTAAAAAAATAAAAACATTTCTCCCAGTCATTCAATTTAATTAAGAGCTTCAAAACAGAATAGCAGATATCTACGGGTGATGTTTTAAATGTGAAGACTAGAAAAACATCAGATTCCAAGGAGAGATGCAGAGAAGAGCTGCAGCTATCGATTTTATTCTCCTATTAATCAATTCTTCTTAGGAGCTTTAACAGATCAGTATTCGTCAAGTTTTGAAAAACCTTTTTTGCACATTTCTAATGGCAAAAACGTGGGGGGAAAATGTCGATGCCCACAACTTGAATTTGATTCGATATGTAGGCCAATATCCAAATGGTAAAATGTTCCAAATGTGATCTGAAAAAAATCATTTGAAAGAAAACCGATGAAAAGAACACAGTCTGACAAACAAATCTGACAAAATAAAAATCTAAGAACAGCATTTAGTTTTAAAAACCTTTTTTGATTAACCTTTTTTCCCCAAAAATGTTCAATTCTGGATTGCATTTTCTCCCCCCTTTAAATTTCTATTAACAAAACAGTTTCTTCACCTGCAATAATGGAACAAACTGTAAATGAAAACAAAAGGTCTCAATTATTTCTCCAGAAAATGACGCATTAAATCAGCATTCAATGATCCAATTCAGTCAATTTCTTAAGTCACCCAATAATCACAAACTAGAAAAAAAAGGAGTGTGTAAAGATAGCTGGAGGAAAAGTCAGATGCCTTTCCCTGCCCCTATAGGTTAACATTTATCAATCCAACTGCTCAATTAACACATTTAGCTGCCACTTCCCTCCCATAAATATGCAGACCTTTAAATTATTATTTAAATTTCATAATTTAAATAATTTCCATTTATTCATACCAAGAAGCTCCGTTAATGCTCTCAGGTTTCAAACAGTCACTCACTGTGCTCTGCTTTTGGGATGTTTGGATCTCAGATGAAGGGCCATCAAAGTTTGGTGCGTCCTCTGCCAAGCGCAGACATAGCTGAGCATAGAGCGAGCTATACTTCGGCTCTTCTAGGGCTTTGTCTACAATCTGAAACAAACCAGAGTCGGAAAGTGTGGATATGAGTCACTAAGAACAGCCTGCCAACTGTGGATGAATGCATCTCCATTTAGTTAAACAGACCAAAAATATACTCTTACCAGCAAGATGATTCCTTTAAGGACGAGTTTTGAATCTACGCCCACATTCAGCAGCTCAAGGCATAGCTTGTCAAACTTCTCAGGCGTGAGTTTGTTGAGTATGCTAAG
The DNA here is from genome assembly GCA_034780135.1 of Jordanella pulchra. Classification (NCBI taxonomy): domain Eukaryota; kingdom Metazoa; phylum Chordata; class Actinopteri; order Cyprinodontiformes; family Cyprinodontidae; genus Jordanella; species Jordanella pulchra. The sequence continues at coordinate 1,173,016 of JAUZNJ010000027.1, read as the reverse complement.
AAAACAAACAGATAAAAATAAGTCAGCAAGGTCAGGAATGGGATAGTTTCTTTTAATCTATCTGTTTCTTATACGAACAGCACAGGCAGTTTTTAGCCTGGTATAAACAGCTGTTTCTAGCTGCATACTTCAACATTAGTCTCAGACGAGGCCACACTCTGCACCCTGTGGTAAAACTTAAATTCCTGATGAGAATCATCTCTTCATCTTTTGTACTTGGAAAACTCCACATGATACAGAAAAGGACTAAAGTGCTTCAGGCAAAGCCCATGCCACCCTAATGACTGCAGCATTATCTTTTGATTGAGTGTAAACAACAGAAGAAGAGTCCTAGAAAGACTTCCCCTCCCATGTGGTTTGAAATGGCCTTCGGATAAGCTTTAAGACTCCTTCAGACAAACCTGAAACTTGACTCAACCAACTAAAGATAACACGAAGCTTTGTTGACTTTAATTGTTGCATGCACATTCAATTTGCTAAAAACAACCCCAGTATTCCAGTCAAAACCAGATCCTATTCCCTTACCCCCTCACTTTCCTGAAGATTGCATCATGTCGCTCTTTCTCGTTACTGGAGTTGACATCTCGTCTAGTGCTTCGTGAAGGAACCCATCTCTGAACGCTTTGCCCTGGGGTTTTCCCCAGGAACTCGCTGAAGACAAACACATAAAGTGAGAGAGTTCAACAAAACCTTAAGAAAGCATGATTTCTGCAAAACACAGGCTCTTCAAATAGTCATCTTTAAAATGCACGATCCCAACAGCTTCCATTGTTCAACCAGTTTCACTTTCACCCAACCTCATGTAAACTCCGCAACCTCCACGTCAAAGCTACCCAGATCGCATTCAAGTGTTTAAAGGAATTTATATAACAGGACATCCAAGAATAGAAATCAAAGTTTCCTGTGAATCCAAGCTTCCACTCTTTAATGCAGTAACAAAAAGACTTCATGGTGCCACATCAGCTTTAATTCAACAGGAAATAAACCATAGAGAACCAAATTAACCCCACCTGTTGCCGACAGTCTTGGGATAGTGCTGAGGTGCACCCCTACCACCTCCTCCCCCCGAAGAAGCACTGCGGAGGTACAAATCAGCAGAAAACCATATCAAGTTGGAATCCCTTGGCAAAATGGGTTTAACAGCAAAAACCTGATTTAAACAAATATAAGCAGACTAACGATGTGATATCTGTAACGTCCCCATCTTATCAATGAGTCTCTCAATACTAGGAGGAATATTGTTCAGCTTTCCCAATATCAGTAAACTGTAAGGGAAATACTGCCGTGGTGAAGCACAGTCAATGAAACCAATTTAGTGCATTCATCAGTCAATTAAACATCAGAATCTGACTCACTGCTCCATCATGGACAACTTTGCAGCAAAAAATCAAACAGGAATCCTTTCTGCTTCGCATACATCTGTTATCACTACCACCTACAGAACTATAAATGATCCCACTGATAATAGGGCTTGATCAAAATTATTCTTCATGAAGAGTTAATAAGAAATAAGCCATCTTTCCACTCCTTGGGCTTCCATAGCCCAGAGTGACATTAGTTCATAACTTGTTATTCCAACCCAAGAAACAAGCTCACTATGTGATTCAACTAGCTGCTATCGTTTATCATTATATTTCCACTATGAAACATTTTACAATGTTTCACAACTTGAATCATATTTCCCTGTAAATAAATGTCCCCTCCCAGAGAGGAGGATTGAAACCAAAACAATATACGTTACTTTCATTACAAAACATAAGTGAAGCAAATGAAAACGAAAAAAAGATCAGAAAATTTTGTAGAGAAAAAACAACCAACAAAAAACAAAAAAGTCAGACTGGATTATTAATGTTTTCACACTTCTATCCAAGTGCGCATTAGATCCATGTGACTGTTAAATTTTTAGCTAAACAAGAATGTTGAAAACATTGATATGTGTTGGGTCAGAAAACCTTTCAGCAATCTTATGAAATAAATTAACAATCTAGTTCAAATCAGCAGAGACAGACAACCGAAAGAGCATAGTGTCAACAGAAAGCAGTCATGGCATTTATTTACAAAGCTGACATTTTTTTGCAGTGTTCAAACTGAAGCAATTATTTTTCCAATTACCATTACCGTTTCCTCTCCCAAATTGACATTTTTAATTAACGCATTGACTTAGACTTAAACATCTACTGGGCGACTCTTGCAAATGTTAAGATGGCTAAAAAAACAATACAGTTTTTAACCTTATTTCACCTCCCACCATCTTTTGTTCTCCTTAACATCAGGCCTGAATCCCTTGAAGGGAATCTTTGTATGTTGGGTGTAGACCCAACCCCCCTCCCTCTTTAAAAACAGGTCTCACAATGAGAAGACAGCCATTTTGAGCATTCTCCACATCCTGCTTTTTGTTTTAAATGCCGGAAGTCCAAGCCCAAAAATCCATTACAAATCTGGCCCTGGAATAGAAGAGCTGTTTTAACATTAGTGAGCTCTGTGATTTATTACCTGAAACGAGAAGCACCCCCTTCTGCAATCACACTCTCCACTTTGGCGGCTTGACAATGAAGAATACTCAAAAGAATAAGAATAATAGGAGGGGATGGGAAAAACGGGGCTAAGGAAGAGAAGGAAGACAATTATAGTTCAATTAGTGCCTTCATTAATGAAAAAAGAAAAAAAGATTTTGCAATGCGTGTTTCAACAAAAATGACTGAGAAAAGGAATTCTTCATTATACAATACTGTCCTCAAAGAACAATATGTATCCATACCCTTGTTACAGAACGCACAGAATTAGGGGAGCCAAAATATGTGGATACAAATTGGTCCTGTCGACAACAAAGAAGAAGCTGCGTCAGCTAACGGGCTAATGCTACCGGCTAACATAAATAATTAGCTAGCTCGCTATGCTGCTGGATCAATAAATTAGCTCCGTCACGAAACGAGCAGTAACGGTTTTGACGTTAAATGTAGAGGGGCGACACAAACAAGGTGTATGACACCACCATTTGATGTAAACCACCCAATTGCTGTGATCCAATTTCAATAACCGTTATCATGGATGCAGAACAGGAGCAACAGAGTCGCCATTGACGTTCGGTTCTGGTGCAGAGGCACTGGGCTGGGCAGGATGCCTTTCCACTCAGTAAAATTGTCCCATCGATGATGGGATGACAAATAAATGGATCTACATAACCCACTTAAAGAAAAAGAAACGCAGGCACGAGAAATCCTGAAACGCCTATTCCCAAATTAATAGCATTTAAATGCTGAAATCACAGACGCGTGTGTCCACCCATGATAAAATGTAAATAAATCTTACTGTAACTAGGCTACGACGCCATTTTCTACTGGAAAATACATAAGCCGAAGCTAGGCTAAGCTAGCAGCCGGTTCCAAAGCTAATATGCGCTAGTTAGCTTAACTCGAGCTGATGCTCTGCTCTTGCCAGCTAGCAGAAGCCATTTTGGATAAGCCGGTGCGGTTTTGTAAAGGGACATAAATCTGCCTTACCTTCACCAAAGGAACTTCAGTTTTATGTTGTTGTTTTGCGTACCAAAGAAGAAATTATGTTTACAACAAGAAACGAGAGTTTTGAAGCAGAGTGTCAGGAAAGCGTAAATATTGACAAATATTCCTGCAAACATTCAGTTCGACCCAACAGCTCTCCCTGGATTGTTTGCGTTAGCTAGCTAGAAACAAACTCGCAGCTTTATTGGAGGACAGAGAGACCTCAACTTCTATTGGTCAATTAATTTGTTGCCATGTACGTGTTGACCAATCACATTACAGAAATGTATTCGGGGGCGTTACCGTTACCTCATTTTTTTTTACACAAAGACAGCTTGTAGATTTAATCGATTTATAAAAAAATATATGCACCAAACCAATGGGTCTCATTAAACGAATTTATTATGAAAAAGATGTAAAAAACGGTTACATTTCTAAACAACTTGGCCACCATTAGGCCACCATTTGCCCCTACTCAAGAAGCTTTTTGGTTATTTGTAAAAAGTACAGCTTCATATGGGGTTCTCAAAATGATCATTCCGTTTTTACTGAAAGTTTACCGTGAATTAGACGTGAAAATAAAATAATTTTATGATTTTTTTTTTTAAATAAATGCAAATAGCATTTTTTGTAAATAAAGATTTGAAAAAAGACATTTTGTAAAGTGAAATTTACAAAATGCAATCCACAAAAAAAAACTTTGAAACACATGTTAATCAAGAAAATGCTTTGAGTTTCTTTGCATTTTTTTCAGACTTTGTTTTTCCCAGATGTTTTTTTTTTCAAAAAATGTTTTTTCAATTTTTTTTTGGAGATTATATATTTAAAATTTTCGTTTTTTTATTTATGTTTTTTAGAATTAGTTTTCAAACAGCAAAGTTTCTCTTAAAACCTGAAAACACCTTTTAAAGTTTTATTTGGTGATTGCATTTTTTTTATTTCAATTTAAAAAATAGGTTTTTTGCTTGCCATAATAACGGGAAATAAAAAAAATCATTTATTAAGGTTGTAGCTTTCTGGATCTGTTCTCCGTTCCTGCAAAAAAACAAAAAAAATGAGGCTTGTTAGTTTCCTTTCTACTACAGAAGACATAAAATATAACACATACTAAAGAAGATATCAACTAGAATAAAAAAAACGCATTCAATAATGTCTGCTGTCATCAAACATTTTGACTACATAGAGGACTTTCTCTATCACTTTACAAAATGTGAGGTCTGCAGCTCAACTGCACTGAAACACATCATTACCCTCTGGGCTTTTTGCAGGTGATTCAAACTATTACCACCCTCTGTCATTTGTGTCATCCAAACAGTAATGTCCAACCTGGCTTAAAAGCAAATGCATCCATAAATAATAATTATTCTGCAGAAACGAATCAGACCACCGAGAGACAAGTTGTCTCTCCGTTAATTAAACTCCTATCGCCTGTGCCAGTCGTCTCCTTCATTAAAAAGTCCTGTGTGGCCCTAGGAAAAAAACTTCTTCCTTTACTAACTGGGCATCAAGAGGAGTCTCAGTCAGAGGTTATGACTAAGAAACTGCTTTTGGAGGATGACATCCAAACCCAAATTAAGTTAATTTAAGGTCCCGCAGCAAGCCTGTCAAATCCTCACAGCGTCAGGATGGCAGTAGACACACAGCTAATAGGCAGGGCAGCTCTGTGAATGAAGCACTGTGAGCTGCAGAGCCGCTGTCACGCTCTCTGCGCATCAGCCCGTTCTTAGCCGCCGCTGACACTGAACTTGAGTGGCATTTTCAGAAAGGAAGCTGCAGAACTCATTTATGGGAGGTGTATTTGGTTTGCATTTTCAAGGCTTCCCTATATTGTTCTGATTAAGAAATCTAGGCAGTTGTGGGGCGAAGGTCATTATCTCAGTGACCATATATCCTCATTAAGAAAGTAAATTGACTTGTTGAAATTTAGTTGGACGACTGCCAACGTACAATAGATGATGCGTAGGAGTCAGACATCAACTTGCCTCCCTTTGATTTATATTCTAATGAGCTTCCATAAGGAATTGAATTTCTCACAGTTAATGTTAACTCCTTGGGGCTTTTTATTTCTGTTATTATTTTAGCTCATGATTTGCAGTCCAAAAAATATATCTCAGTATATTTCTCAGACTGCAGACAGTCACAACGTTATGCAGATGTTTTAACAATGACTCCACTCTCTGCTTCAAAACACAAGATCTGATAAAACAAAATAGAAACTTACAACAAAAGACTGACCAACATCTGGCAAATGTATTTGTTATAGAAAAAATGTTGCATTTGTACTTTCATCATATGTTGTCTGTAAAATCACGCCCAATTAGCTGTGTCAACAAATGCAAGTATGATTTGAGTTCAAAGCATGGTCAAACAGATAACTACACAGATATGGAATATATTCACAACAACAAAGCAGAGTAAAGGCAAATAAACATAAAAAACATATGTAAAACAGGTTAAACAGTTGGACCACAACCTTAAACTAATGATACCTCAGTTAACAGTTTAACTTCAACATTTAAAGGCAGCTCTAAACAAATAGGTTTTTAACTTTCTTTAAAAGAACTCAGGCTTTCAGCGTCCAGTTAAGTGGAGCATATGAATTAAATGCTGCTTCTCCATGTTTGGCTCTGGTTGGACAGAGTAGGCTTGAACTAGAAGACCTGAGTGGTCTGGGAGGTTGATGCACTAAAATTATGTATTGAGGTGTTGATCTATTTAGTGACTTATAGACTAACAGAATGATTTTAAAGTCTATTCTCTGAGCTACAGGGAGACAGTGAAAGGACTTTAAAACCAGGCTGATGTGCTCTACTTTCATTGTTGTAGTGGGAACATGGACAGCACTGTTTTGGATCACTTGCAGCTGTCTGATGGACTTTTTAGACAAACCTATAAAGACACTGCTGCAGTGATCAATACCACTAAAGATAAATGCATGACTGAGTTTTTCTAGATCTTGCTTGGACATTAATCCTTACTTAGTAACTGCCTTTATGTGCCTCTAAATTTCAGGTCTGAGTCCAACATGACACCAAGACTTTGTGGTTCTTAGTCGTAGTAGCTAAAGCTCTTAGCTAACTCTGGATCTCTCCCCCTTTGGTTAAAAATGTATAAACTCAGTTTTGTTTTATTCAGTTGAAGAAAATTATGGCGCATCCACATGCCGATCTTCTCTAAGCATCTAGCCAATACTCTGATGGGTTCATAGTCACCTGGTGACATTGTGATGTAAAGCTGCATTTTGTCTGCATAGTTATGATAACTGATCTTGTTGTTTGCTATAATCTGAGCTAAGGGGAGCATGTAGATGTAGAATAGGAGGGAACCCAGAATAGATCCTTGAGGAACCTCACATGTAATTTTTCTGCAGTCTGATTTAAAGTTTCTTAGTGACACATTGATGTCCCTGCACTTCAGGTAGGTTTAAACCAGTTTAGTGCGTTACCAGAAAGGCAGACCCAGTTTTCTAGATTCTCTAAATAAAGCTACTATTTACACAAGAGGGAAGAAATGAAAATGGTTGAAATCTTTAATTAATGCAATGATTTCACAGTTGGGCGTGAATTTTCTGTTCAAGAACCTGTTGGGTTTATATTGAGTTTGGAATGAGGTTCAATTTAAAAGAACTTCAATGTGTTCAAATCACTTAACAATGCAATCCGAATACATTCAGTTAAATTAAATTAAATTCAATTCAATTCATTGTAATTTAATTTAATTCAGTGAATTTATTAATCCCTGAAAGGAAATTCAGTTTAGGTACAGCCCGTCCAGGAGACAAAACACACAGAAAGACAGTACAAAGGCATTATACATGGGGTAGGACGTGGTGTTCGAGGCCTTGCTGCCATTAGAAAAAAAGGAAAAAAAGAAAAAAAAAAAAGAAAAAGGATCATAATGTTAGAGGAGGAAAAAAGACAATATTTCATACTTTATACTTAGCAGGATACACATTGAGAATGCAAAAGAAACTCAGCAGAGAAGCAAAACAGTTACTAAACAACATTTTACAGGACAAAGAATGGTGGAGGAGGATGAACGGTGGAGGTATCAAATCTGAGCATCAATGTGTTTACATGTGTGTGTGTGTGAAGTTAATCCATGAAGTGGGGTCATTGTCCCTGACAGATGTAACAGTTTGTTAGCTGACCAACACAGCTTCACATATGTCTTCAGGGGAGGAAGGGCGGCATAAAACTTAATCTAAAAAATATAAACTAAAAAAAAATGAAAATATGAAATAATTTTTAAAACAAAAAAATTGGAAAATAAAAAATGTAAAAACATATATAATCCAAACAGTTTCAAAAAACAAACATTTGAGCAAATTATATTTGAAAATAAAAAGTATGACAAAACAGAAAAGTTGCTCTCAAAACCTTTTTTTAATACTACATACTTCAAAGTTTTGTTTCTTGATTGCATTTTTGTTTTTTTATTTCCATTTACACAACATGCTCTTTGCTTGCAGCAATAGTGGAACAAAACTCATTCCATACAATAATCAAGAGGAGCAGACAGAGAAAAACACAACTAAAAGTAACAGAACAAATCTGAATGTACAGGAAATAATTAAATAGGAAAATAACAGAGAAAGTAAAATGGCTATACTAGGAAATGTAACCAGAAAATAACGAAATAGAGGGATAAAAAAAAAAAACTAAAAAAATGTTCCCTCACAGATCGTGACTTTTAACTGCCTCAGGTCATTCCATTGTAAAATAAAATAATAATGAAAAAACAAAATCCATTAAACATAGTTCTCCAGCAAATCAATCAGTTTGGGGTAAAGGTTGTAAAATCAAGCTGAAGGTATTAAAATTGTTAAAGGAATTGTAATTAATCACATTTTTTGAGTAATTTTCACCAGTTATATCCAGGTCTGTCTTGGTTGTGGATAAATAAAGAAGCCAAGCAAAACAAGTTACTAGAGGAGCAGTTCTAATAATAAACAAAAGGAGATTTTCAAGGGAAATAAGGGAAGTTTAGAGTAAAATCTATTAAGAATGCTATTCGCATCACTTTAAACAGGCCATTAATCCCCAAAAACCCTCCAGTGTTGCTGCTGAGATTCATTTCAGGATTGGAAGCATTTCCACAGCATGTTAAAAGGTTAGCACATTTGATATTTATTAAAACCTTTTCACATTGGATCAGTTTAGATCACTTTGTTACCCTCATACATTAAAAAAACTAATCTGAGAGCTGGTTTTTCAATTACACAGGGTATCCCTTCATGAAAAAAAGGTATGAAGACCTTAAACATTCAAGTGTAATTGATAAAAAAAGAAAGGGAAAGCATTCTTTTCACAAGCTTGTACATGCTTATTATGAGTGCTTCTACTCAGATTTCTTTTTTTTTTTGCAGTGTCCTGTCTGGCGATGTGGCAATAAGAATAATTATCTTGGTGCCAAAAAGAGCCAAACAGATTTTGCTTTCACAAGTGGAGCAGTAGGGCTATCGCCATAGTGTTCTGCTTGTTTTATGCATATAAACTG